>OX104042.1:17115819-17715819 GCA_944470415.2 Schistosoma rodhaini | reverse complement strand
CTCAAATCTTTAAAGTACGATTAAAATGAACATAGAATTTTACATTCTAGTTCAATTTTAATGAAATCACTTACAGTCACAAAAGATTTTTTGTGGAGATTTAGTATTTTCATAGTTGAAAGCATCAGACTGGTAGGTCCTGGGTTCGAATCTCGCAAGGCGAGGTCGTGGATGCGCACTATCATTGAGTAGTCCCAGAATAGGACTAAACGGCCGTCCAGTGTTTCTAGATTTTCCTTGGTGGTCTAGCTTCAATTGACTCATGCTTTCAACTATGAAATCACTTACATTAGGTGTTTTAATTTTGCATTAGGGACTAAAAAAAGTAATATAAGTAGTATGACTTATTGCTACGTAATTCGACGTAGTTATCCGTAAACTCTAGATCAATGTTTTGTGTCAGTTGTCACTTATCTTTAATCCTGATGGAATAATTATTCCCTATGGTATTTAAACAAGCATCGCTATGTTTTATAGTCTGCATCATTACTACTAAGCTATTTATTCAGTGACTGACTGAATGGGATTTGAATCACCTAGGAAACCAATGATATGTAGTGTTTATAAATATATGAATGAAAAGAAATGCCACAAAATGGAAATGAAGGTAACGTTAATCTGTTGTAGTTCTAATTATGAAAGAAAAAAACAATATGTGTAGTTGTGATTAGTAGTTAGCGTGGGTTGGAGAATACTGGTCGGCGGCCTATGCTCCATTGGGAGTAACAGAAGAAAGTAAGTAAGTAAGTAAGTGATTAGTAGTGGTAACCAGGATACGTGTTTCACCCTATATGAGACTCGTTATATGAATATACCTCCCCAGTATTGACACTTGCATTGTCCATTCCAATATCCACGAACTCGAGTCCAACGAGGATTTATATTTACTTAGAAATAATTTGGCGGCCTGCTTAAACATCTGGATTACCTGTTCCTGATATTTAGATATTTCAATAAGTCATCAAATATTTTTTTCTACTTTCATAGTTGAAATCATGAATCAATTGAATCTAGACCATCAAGGAAAACCTGGAAGCACTGGACGGCCGTTTCGTTCTATTATGGGACTTCTCAGTGGCAGTGCGCATCCACGATCCTGCACCCGCGAGATCCGAACCCAGGACCTACATCATATTGACTATTCATCACATAACCTATTAAGGTGAGTTTCTAAAAAGTGTACAACCTTTAATTGTACAAGGTACAAAGCAACCTAATCAAAGATATTGTTATTGCTGGCAATAAGCAATGAAAACAATGTTGATTGACTAGACAGTTAACTTCTAACTACCGTTACGATTAATTAATCAGTAGTATAGTCTACTTTTCATTCAAATTTTTATTGAATATGTAAATATATAGAGAAAGAAAATTAAATTTTCATCAGTAGGGATTTTATGTATATTATAGTAATTTTAATAGTTGAGATCATCAATCAATTAGGTTCGAATCTCGCGAGGCGTAATCGTGGATGTACACTGCCATTGAGGAGTCCTATAATAAGACAAAAAAGGTTGTCCAGTCCTTCCAGGTTTTTCATAGTGATCTAGTTTCAATTGATTCATGATCTCAACTATTAACATCACTATAATATTCACCAAACCCCCTTTCTGATTATAATAATGTGTTACATATGATGATCAATTTAGAAAATCACTTTCAAGTAGAATGTAAATACTAACTAATCAGTTTTCAATTATGATAATGAGTTCAGTATTATAGAATACGAAAGGGGAAACAAGCTGGTTTATCCATATACTCTCCCCAATACACACACACACACATACACACTTGTATACCCATCTGTTATATCTTAGTAAAGATTAAAGTATGGGTAACTTCTGAGATTGATTAATGGATTAATATTCAACATATATATTCTTATTGTATAACTATTCAGTAATTAGATCGTGTGTATCTATATTCATCTTATTATAAGGTTCATTTTGACTCATAGATTATTATCGTATGATTCACTGTTACTGAATTATACTCAGTTTATGAATTACTGATTCCCACATTCACAGCCACATTTGGCTTGATCTTGCAGAAATGTTATTTTCCGTTTTATGGTGTGATGTGTTCTGCCTGTCTGGTATATAAACCAAGTATCCTTGGAATAAATGATTCGGATGTCAGAAGCTGTTGTTAGTGTTCTGGACTCAACTGGAACGGCTAGGCGGACAAAGGATCAATAAGGATGCTAGACTGCTCATACCGGTCAAACGTCATTGTTTTATTACAGTGTTAAGATTAGACAAGTCTTATTTCGATTGGTGGATAAATCACGTGATGAAAGGCCGGACAATATCCATAAAAGATATATGACAGATGTAGTGCAAACTTGAACATTGAATAAGTAACAATGTAAACGAAATCATAGCACTTATCTATGGATGATTGACCTTATTTATACATCTTGCAGTGTTTTAAATGTGAACCATATTAATTTACTGGCTTCAAGAGATATTTCCTTGAGTTCTAGTGGGAATCAGTGATCGATGCAGTACAACCACGTCTGTTGTAGAGATATCAACTAACTGAAGACAATTGGTGAACTGTTGCTCGAAATCGTGGATTGGTTGAAGTTAGACATTAACACCATTGGATGCCGGCCAGCTCAATGGTCTATCGGTTAAGTGCTTCGGCGCGAAACTGGTAGGTCCTGAGTTCGAATCTCGCGGGTGAGGGATCGTGGATGCGCACTGTTGAGTAGTCCCATAATAGGACGAGTTGGCCGTCCAGTGCTTCCAAGTTTTCCATGGTGGTCCAGGTTCAATTAACTCATGATTTCAACTATGATAATTTACAATTGACCACTGGAAGGGAGAAAAAGCATAAAGTTGGATAATGAAGATGAAGAACTATCAGATTGTTCAAGGAACTGAAATGAAAATTTTATTTATTTTCAGAAGAAGGTTTTGTAGAGATTTGAGTAATTTTTTTATAGTTGGATTCAGTAGTCAATTGAAGCTAGACCACTATGAAAAACTTGGATACACTGGATGGCTATTGTGTCCGAGTATGGTACTGCTTAACAGTGCATATTGACGAACTCAGATGGTCTAGCTTTAACTATCGGTTCAAGGTTTATTGAATCAATGTTCATGAACGAAAAATCTAAGAAATAAGACATTGTATATAATATATAATATACCTTTATGGGCCAGGGTAATTTTGCACTGATTTTCAGGAGAACCAGACATCATCCAGACTTTCACGCGGCAACCCACACAGTACAACTCAATCCCGTTTAATAGGAGAGCCAGACACTGTCCAGGCTTAACCCAAGCAGTACAGCTCAATCCAATAGGATAACCAGACGCTATATAGGCTTCAACGCTACAATCCAAACAGTACAGCTTAATCCTGTGGCACAACCACACAGGTACCAAGGATATTATTCTCTTCTCTGTAATTGTATACACAACTTAATATGATTCATCTACAATGCTGGTAGCAAATGCTCCATTGGGAGTAACAGGCGTAAGTAAGGAACAATGATACACATAATATTTTATACTGTCATCAAGATATCAGTTGAAATGAATTCGTAATAATGTCATATAGTTGAGATCATGAGTCAATTGAAGCTAGACTACCATGGAAAACCTGGAAGCACTGGATGGCCGCTTCGTCCTACTGTGGGACGAAACCCCTTTCTTAATAATCTATCAGTAACCAGATCAATTGAATTTATAATGAATAATATTGGATATAGATTTTATGATTTTATCATACGTTTTAATATTGTTAGCTATAAATTGCTGAGACTAGAATTTACAGACGACGTTCGGGTGACGCCAATGACCTTGAAAAAAATCGCCCAACCTATTGTGGTCATAAATGGTTATAAATTAGAGTGAAAAATTAAAATCAAGATTTAAGCTTAAGAATTACAGTTAGAACATTCATTATCAAAAGACAACTTCCCCCCCTCACCAAATAAATGAATGAATTCCGCGCCAAAATTCGAGACTGGCTATCTTAAATCTGATTGGTTGGTTCACAAATTATAAGAAGGGGTTTTGTGGAGATTTAGTATGTTTCATAGTTGAAAGCATGAATCCTGGGTTCGAATCTCGCGAGCGCGGCTTCGTAGATGCGCACTGCTGAGGAGTCCCATAATAGGACGAGTTGGCCGTCCAGTGCTTCCAGGTTTTCCATGGTGGTCTAGCTTCAACTGACTCATGCTTTCAACTATGATTCACAAATTATAGTTTAACCTTTAAAATCTCAAAAGTTTGGGGATCAATGATCTAAATTTAATGTTGATTATTTGAAAAAAGAAAATGTATTGTTATCAGAGTGTGATTTGAAGTAGAGGTGATCCGATCAAATAAAGATCTAGGTTCATTCACTTGATATTATTTGTTTGAATCTTCCCATTAATGTTTAGGACTACAATTGATCATTCTCTTATTGGCATATGTGCAAATTGTGTGTAATGCCTCGACATATACTGTTTGTGTATTGCCTCGATATAGCCTTAATTCACAAGCATTATAAGCAAAGATGGATAGCGGCTAGTAGTGGAATGCAGTTTGATGCGCGTTTCGTCCTACTTGGGACTCCTCAGCTGGATGAATCTGCACCTCAGAGTTGATGTTCACTCTAGGACTCGAACTCCGTACCGTTCGTTTCAAACGCTGTCGAGTTATCCACTTAGCTACTGAGTCCTGACAGTCACTTGCTTGTGAGATGGGGTGAAGTTTAAATTCCCTTGGTATTGTTTGTTTTGAAACTTCCCGGTGATGTTTTGGAATCAATGATCTTAATTTAATATTCAATGTATGTACTTGTGTAGTGAACAAGAACACAAACGGAGACAATCGAATGTAGTTGAATACAAAATTAAAGAACATCTTAGTGAAATTTGAGAACTATACGGTAAATATTACATCTGCAAAATGTCAATCAGTCGTCTCCGACTTCATTGTTCCTTCATTTCCACACTATTCATTTTTTGTTCTCGTTTTCTTAGATCTCCAGGTATGTCACTCTGGATTGATGATACATACTACTTATATCTGTCGATGCCAGTAGCATACACTAAAGGCATTTTCAGCGGTATACTGAAATGATATCTTAAGCGTATCTCAAATTATATATGAAACAATCAGTTAAGCATTTAAATCACAATTATGGTGATATGATTGATCTTGTTAACAACATCATACGGTTTAAGTTTAATGATTTCAATATTCGAACTACGTGTAAAATGTCGATAAAGTTCGACAATAATACTTTAGAGGCGTTTTTTTGTATTTTACAGTATTTTCATGGTTGAAATTATTAGTCAATTGAAGGAAGACCACCATGGGAAACCTGGAAGCAGTGGACGACCGTTAGGTCCTGGGTTCGAATTTCGCTAGGCAGGATCGTGGATGCGCACTGCCACTGAGGAGTTCCATATTAAAACCAAACGACCTTCCAGTGCTTCTAGGTTTTCGATGATGGTCTAGCTTCAATTGACTCATGATTTTAACTATGAAAACAGTACGTTATTTCGCTAAAGAAAATAGGAACGAAAGAATTTCACCCGGTCAACGTATTTAATGGCTAAGATTTTTATTAACTGTTATTATCCACATTACGTCACTTTGACACCATGATAGACCAAGAACATGTTTAACGTGTTGAACATAAGAAGATTAGGTGATGAGGATTCACACATCAAACTGAAGATAAACATGAATAAACACATATTATATGCAGAGAGGTTTGTTGGAAATATTAACAGAGTTGTCATGAGTAACAACTAAGTTCACCTATCAACTAATTTGATCCTACATGTAAATCGCATAATCTACTCGTTACTTCATCTTCAGTAGTCCAAAAGGCGGATACGGAAGATCCACTTGAGGAAGTTGGAAAATACTGATTCCAAATCAGTGGTACACATCGGTTAAAGGATCCTAAGGAATCAAATGGTGTATGAACCTATTGTTTTTCACCGACTATAATGGGACTGCATCCCCTCAAGTTGCTCCACTATCTTGTGGATTAGACGTTTAGGTCAATAGGCCTGGTTGTGGCACCTTAAGAAAACCACGTGCTTCTGTTTCGGCACCTGGAGAGTATTCCAGCCTTTACACAAATCAAATGAATTATGTGGCATATGTCTATTTGCCTGCCTCCTTATAACAATGTTTGAAGCGAAAGGTACTGAGTTCGAGTACCAGAGTGAACATCATCTCTCAGATGCAGGCACATCCAACTGATGAGTCCCAAGTAAGACGAAACGCGTGTCAAACTGGATTCCACTGCTAGCTACTATCCATCTTTGCTTACAATGTTTATATGTTTAAATGAATAAATAAATCTGTAAGAACATTGACAAGATGTCCATTATCATTTCACCCAACATATATACATACATTGTTATGTTAAACGAAATGTTCTAATTTGAATTATTTAAATATACAAGACAAGTTTGACAGCATTCAAACATGTAAGATATACCTATACGCTATCATATTAGTTATTGATACTTATAATAATTTACATTGACATATTCTAGTTAAATGGGTATATGTCACTCATGGATAACTATTTGAACTGTTTATCTCATTTTGACAGATAGTAACTAAAGCTGAATAAGTTATGCATAGATTTATATATTTAGTGTATGGTCCTTATTCCTGCCTAATCCTACGTGTTAAAGTTCAGAACAGCAACAGCGTTTTATGGGAGAGGAAAAACCAGCATCCAGCTGAAGAGGAAATTAGGAAAAGACGTTGAAAGTGGATCGGACATACGTTGAAGAAATCACCAATGTGCATTACAAGGCAATCCCTAACTTGAAATCCGAAAGGGAAGCGGAAAAGTTGAAGGCCAAGGAACACATTACACCGGGAAATAGAAGCAGATATGAAAAGGATGAATAACAACTGGAAAAAACTGGAAAGGATTGTTGAGGACAGAGTTGAATGGAGAATGCTGATGTGCGGCCTATGCTCCTCCACGAGGGTTAACAGGCGTAAGTAAGTAAGGGTTTATATACAAACCAAACAGACCACATGATATACATCATGTTATTACAAGTTCACCTTACTCGGTCAAAGACACAGTGACACAATAGACTATTCTAATCCTTTGTTCCCGGACCCTGTTAACTAGATCAAGAAGTCTTAATGAGGCGTGAAGAATGTATTCTACGGGCAGCCATAAAATACAAGGTCACTAAGCACAAAAATCAAGCTTATTTATACAATTATAGAAAGGTCCTTAAGAGAGCCACAAAATAGCGTACTAAAAAAAAATCCGTCAACCAATGATAGTCAAAGATTTCCAAATGAGAAATGTAAGCTGTAGGTCAACTAAGCGTTTTTTGGCGCAAAAATATAAAGTGAGTTCAGGGGATTTTACGTCTTCAATACCACATTACACTATAAAATCGTAAGTATACATTTATATAAGATTTAGCCCAAAGTGGCTGTAAGTATTGGAGACAGTAATTGATAGACTGAACATAACTTAAGAATGGTAAGTCGTATAATAATAGTCTATGAATCAAAATAAAGCTTATAATAAGAAGAACATGAATATGAAGGCACATCCAGCTGACGAGTCCCAAATAGGACGAAACGCGCGTCCTGGATTCCACTGCTAGCCACTATCCATCTCTGCTTACCATGAATATGAATAGTTGAATTAGTTAACAATTATACAATAAAAATATATGTATCGTATTATCCATAAATGTATGAATAATAGTTAAAAATTACTTAATCGTTGATGTTATGTTCAAATATTAGATGCATTTGATGGAAAGGGTAAATTATAGGCTTAAGTCATGAACCAATCAATGTTAGACAACCACTGAAAACCTGTAAGCACTAGATGACCATTTCCATCTAGTATGGGACTTCTCAGCAGTGAGTATCCATGATCCTGCACATGAGACTCGAAGCCAAAACGTTTGATCTCACACATGAATGCTTGATCCATAGATCACTGAGCCCACATTTAATGATGTGAATGTTTAACTTCAATCAATTCACGATACTGAGCAACCATCTTCATTTGTCTTTTGTGAGTAATTGCTTCAAATACAATACGACTGAACTTCTCTTATTACATTTTACTAGACTTTCGAGAGCTTAAGTGTTCACACGCTAGACTAAAACTCCTGGAACCGGTTTTCGCACATGTGTTCATGGATGCGCACCGCTGAGGAGCCTCATACTAAGATGAAACGACCGTCCAGTGCTTCCTTGATTTCAATGGTCGTCTAATTTAGATTGGCTCATAATTTCAATGAAACTTAACAATCTCCATAACCCCATATTGATATATTGTAAGCATTGAAATTCCTGGTAAAAAATCTGGCTTTTCAATCATTTATTGTTTAAAATTGAACACCCCTGTGAAGTATATTGACTTTGTGATTCTCACTATAGAAGTTTATCTCTATAACCTCAAGTGCTACCGATAGTTTGAAACTTAAGTTTAGAAATAGCACTACCAATTACGTTTTAAAACAAAAAAGAGACTAAGCACAAGCAATGTGGCTATTAGGACTCAGTGACCGAGTGGATAACGTGATGGCGTTTGAAGCGAAAGATACTGGTTTCGAGTCCCAGAGTGAACATCAACTCTGAGATGCAGTTACATCCAGCTGACGGGTCCCACATAGGATGAAATACGCGTGCTGGATTCCACTGCTATCCACCATTCGTCTTTGTTTATAATGCTTGTGAATTAAGGCTATATCGAGACAATGTAAAACTCAGATCCTGGATTACACTACTAGCCACCATCCATCTTTGCTTATAATGCTTATGATCTAAGGCGATATCGAGGCAGTTCGCACAGGATGCACATATGCAAATTAGAGACTGACCAGTTGCAGTCCTAAACATCGATGAGAAGATTCAAATAAACGATAACAAATAGGTTTAAAGAGACTATTCGATTTTCAACTTACTTGTAAAAACAGAAAAAACTCCTTCGTTACTATCTAATTGAATAGTTGTTAACAAGACTCTTAACTAGTTATGTAACCTTTCCCTCAAATCTATGGATCATAACTTTTGTTCCCCTTTGATACATTTTGAATAGAACAATTTGAATACTCTGATAACAGAAAGAAAAAACACCCTGACAACCAATCTCAATGTTACTTATTGTTAAATCTAAATGAGACCATAACAGTTGATGACAAACAAAAATGTTCCTTATCATATGATCTATGAAACATGAAATAAAGACATTTATTTTCTTACTTCATATGGAATAAGTGTAAGACTAATCAAAAATCATATACAGATGAATGTTAACTAATCTCTATATCACAGATGGTACTGTTTGGTTGAATCTTCTTATTGACGTTTGGGACTGCAATTGATCATTCTCTTATTGGTATGTGTGCATATTGTGTGTATTAACTCGGTGTAGCCTTAATTCACAAGCATCATAAGCAAAGATGGATGGTAGCAGGCAGTGGAATATAGTTTGATACGCGTTTCGTCCTATGTGGGACTCACTGACTATATATACCCGCATCTCAGAGTGGATGTTCACTCAGAAACTCAAATCCTGTAATGTTCGCCTCAAATGACATCGCGTTATTCACTAAGCTACTGAGTAATGATAGCCACTTGCTTGCGTAATGGGGTGAAGTTTAAATTCACTTAGTATTGTTTGATTGAATCTTTCCACTGGGTTCGAGTTCCAGAGTGAACATCAACTCTCAAATGCAGGCACACTCAGCTGACGAGTCCCAAATAGGATGAACTGCTCGTCAAACTGAATTCCACTGCTAGCCATTATCTATCATTACATCATTTTGCTTATACATTTTCAATGTTATCAATGAATAGAACAATTATGAATATAGCTTATGGCTTTGTATACTATTAATATATAATGTAATGATACCGTCGATTAGAGAACAGTGATTTATCAACAGGACCAATGATACTTAAAACTCATACGAGCAGTCTACACTTCTAATCAGTCATTCTCCTTCCCTAGTCATGCCTGCCCGTTGAGTTCAGTAACACCAATCTCAACCTCTACAATATGATGATGACAATGACTATCACTGATTTCAACTCTATAAATATGAAATATAAAACGATTTCAAAGTACTATCGAGTATGTAGTATGATTAAGACAAGATTTGATTATGTAAATAAGTAGTATTACTAAAACATACTAAAGAAAAAAAAACATAAAAATTTCAATGAAATGACTTCAAGTAGAATTAACTAGTCGCCTTTACTAGTATTTAATTACCTTATACACATTGAAACATATGGTAGACTAAAGCAAAATGAACAAATGGTATGTAAAATCAAGATTAAACAGTAGTAATAAACAAGTCAAAAGAAGAAAAGGAAACATGAAACACATTGGCAGTAAAGATGAAACTAAAATATTCAAATAAAGAAATAAGGAAGACCTGTAAGTACTGGAAGAGCTTTTCGTTCTATTTTGGGACTCTTCAGTGGCAATGCACAACCATGACATCATTTAGCACAAGTGGTATTTCCTGAAGTTCTAGTGAGAATCAGTAACCAGTGGAGTTCAACCGGGTGTGTTGTGAAATAGTAACTCATTGAAGATAATAGTAGACGGTTGCTCAATTTCGTGGATCAGTTGAAGTTAGACATTAACACCGCTGAATGACGGGCGGCCCAGTGGGTTAGAGGTTAAGCGCTCGCGAGCGAGACCGATAGGTCTTGAGTTCGAACCTCGAGAGGCGGCAGTTCACAATAGGACGAAACGGTTATCCAGTGCTTCGAGGTTTTCTATGGTGGTCTAGCTTCAATTGACTAATGATTTTAACTTTAAAATTACTGAAATCTCCACAAACCCACTTCTGAAAATAAGAAAGAATTCATAAGTGGCTTCTTACAGACAAATTAGTAGTTGAAAATGCCTATCAACTTACATTAAAAAATAGATGGGATGTTCATGGTATAGTGAGACCTAATGTAGCTTTGGCAGAAGAAAAAAAGCCTGCCTACATCACCATACCATTTGGAGGTGATTCAAATAGCTTTTTATTGAAACAAACGTTCAAATCAGTCATTAAACATATTTTGAAGCAAAGGTAATTAATAAAGAAAGAACACGGTTCATTCTTCGTCGAACACCTAAAAGACATGAAAAACATTGCATTACACCTCACTGTGTTTGCTAATTTAATTGTGTGTGTGGTCACACATACATAGGAAGAAGTAATTGTGATCTCAAAATTAGAGTGTGTGAATATGTACCAAAATGGTTGCGGAAATAAATAGAGGCGAGGTCGTGGATGCCCACTGCCACTGAGGAGTCTCACAATAGAACGAAACTGCCGTCCAATGCTTTCAACTAGAGTCAAATGACCCAATATGAGTAGAGGATAAACATCCTTCATCCCCCTGTTGTCAAACATAGTTGAAAAAGGTCATAAGATTGATCTTAAATCGGCTTTTGTGGTGTTGTACAAAAGTGCAAAATGGAATATACTAAGGTTTATTGAAGCCTTAACAATATGAAAATTCAACCCCCCCCCCCTGTAAACTTGAAGAATAGCAAGGTAGGTAACATAGACTACTTATAATTTACAAATAGTATGATGTAAAATTAAAAAAGGTAATAATAACTGAGGTGAAAATTAAAACCCGATTTATGCATCTATCACCTACTTAATACCATGTAATGTGTAGTGTGCATTAAACGTTAAACAATCCCTTTGAGAGAAGGCCCCAAATCCGAGATACAGTTCAAAAATAGTTATCTACTTATTACTGGAAATTAGGTTGTCACTCAACTTAGTCATTATCTAGGAATGAAGTACATAAGTCATGTGTTATTGTATTTAAGGGTTTTGAATTTGTCACAAATTGTCATCATTCCAATTTTATTACATTTCATGCCATTAAATGGTCTACCACCCACTTTGAGCTTCATTCATAAACAACCCGACTTCAAGGGTAGGTTAGAGCAAAATTGGTACGGCCGAGAATGGAATGAGTCCGCTCTTCTTCTCGAAATGCTCTCACATGACCAAGCGTATATAACCTCTACCAGGAAAGTCCCATTCATTAACTTCTCACACCACGGGTGTTGTTCACAAAATTCAGAGGACGAAAAGCCAATATTCTACGCTTTAACCGGGTTGGTGGACACGGCGAGTCCACCTAGGGGAGTTGGAAAACCCTGATTCCAAACAACGCTGCATATGAGCTCCTGAGGGAACAAATGTTTTATGAATCAATCGTTGGTCACCGGCTACCATGGAACTGCATCTCCTCACGATGCTCCATTGCTTTGTGGATCAGATCTTTATGTCAAAGGCTCCGGGTGCGGCTCCCAGCTTCGGTTTGGGCACCTGGGTAGCATCATAGCCCTCACACAATTAAAATGAAAGGACAATTTTCCTGTGTGGCGCATATATTGTTGTACCAATATTGATGTGTTTAAATCAATTAATTAGAAAGTAAATAGTAGTCAATAAAATGAAACTAAAGGGTGTATTAATCAGCAAAGATGGATGGTAGTTATCAATGGAATCCAAGACGTGCGTTTCGTCCTATTTGGTACTCTACAGCTGGATGTCATTGCGTCTGAGTTGATGTCTACCCCGAGACTTAAACTCACTACTGTTCGCTTCAAGCACCATCGCATCATCCGCTTGCCTACTAAGTCCTGTTACCCACTTGCTTGTACAATTGAGTGAATTTTAAATTCACTTGGTATTATTTCCTTGTATCTTCACATTGATGTTAAGGACTGCATCTGATCAGTTTCTTGTTGGCATATGTGCATCCTATGCGGAATTTCACGATATTGAAACCCTTAACAACAATGATAAGATACAAGTACATAATATCAAGTGAATTTAAAGGGTACATTCCAAATGAACCAATGTTACTAAGTTTCGACAATTCTATCCCCCAACGTATATTCAAAAACCCAGTCAACATTTTAATTAGTTATAACTGTCTACTTAGCAACCTTTTGTGAGCTTCGTTTAATGAAGTAATCATCTCTATATAGTGTTTAGAATGAGTATTAATTATGTTTTATATTTTTAAACCTTTTCCAAGTTTTCTTTAAAGGACTTGTCTACATAATGAAATACTCATTGATGGAGTTTTGTTCTCTGAGCTAGATAGTTTAGTCGTAGAGCTTCCATAGTTATTCTGAACGACATCATCAGCACAAACTTCAAGTTGAAGTGAAATGTTCAAATTTCTCCACATGTGGTTCACAGCTTGTCCTGTACACCTCGACGTTGATTAGTCCTTGTTGACTTTCTACCCGAAGTTTGTGCTGATGATGTCGTTCAGAAGAACGATGAAAGCTCCACGATTAAACCTTCCAGATCAGAGAACAAAACTTCATCAAAATCATCCACCTGAGATATAAATCTTCTCCACTATCTCGAAATACTAATTGACTAACAAAAAAAATTAATTCAGCAATTTTATTTTAGAAAAGCTATACAATCCTTTATGTATATATACGATAATAACAAACAGTTTGGTGAATCATTGTGTTCTATAATGGAATACCATTGTTATTGAGATTGATTGATAACTGGATGGTGATCAATGTTATGTATGTCAGATCTTTCTTAGTGCAGATCCAATCCTATCGATCAAGTTACAATGTGGTCATTAGTCTAGATGAGTCAACATTGTGTGCACTATGTTGAGATAAGATGGTGATTGTAGGTAGTCAACGGGAAATCCTGTCATCTACCTCCAACCACCATCTTACCATTGTTATTGTATTAAGATGAAACGAATTTTATAATCTTTTTAATATTTCTTCAAATCAAGCGAATAAATGATATCCAGCTGATGAGTTTTAAATAGGACGAAACGCGCGTCAAATTGGATTCCTCTGTTAGCTACTATGTATTTTTATTTATAATCTGATAAATCTTAACTTATATACAATTCCAATGTGTCGGTAACTACTAATTCCCTGAAGAAATATAAACAAGGAATAACCAATAATTGTAGGTAACCTTTAATTACCTTTATTAACCTATAATTATTATAAACAAAAACATTCTAATCATCTTACTACATTCAAATTATAATTCATTACTAACTTATTAAGTGTATTGTCTTTATTCATATTACGTAATCTAGTTAGGCCAAAAGGAAAGAGCGCTATATCCTAGCGAAGAAATGAGTACAGGTAACTCTCCTGGGACCTATTAATGGACGATTATTCTATATATATATTCTTATGGTTTAACTATTGAGTAATTAGATTGTGTATATCCATATTCATCTTATTATAAGCTTCATTTTGACCTATGGATTGGTATTATACGAATTACTGTCCTTAAATTATACTCAGTTTATCGATTATTGTCTCCCACGTTCACAGCCCCATCTGTCTTGAGCTTGTACAAATATTATTTTCCACTTTATGGTGTGATGCAGTCTGTCTGTCTGGTATATAAACTAAGTATGATTGAAATAAATGATTCTCATAGCATGAGATGTAATTGGTGTTTTTTTGGACTCAGTTGGAAGGGTTAGGCGGACAAGGGACCAATAAGGATGCTAGACTGTTTATACCGGTCGAACGTCATTGTTTTGATACAGTGCTAAGATTGAGAAAGTCGTATTTCGATTGACGAGTAAATCACATGATAAAAAGCCGGACATAAGACTTCAACCAATTGACATACGGCCTTTTTTTAAATTCATGACAAAGACTAATACAAAAGAACACATTACGCCGAAAAATCGAGACGGACATGAGAAGAATGAATAAAAATTGGATAGAACTAGAAAGGAAGACCGAAGACAGAGTGGGTTGGAGAATGCCGGTCGGCGGCTTATGTTCCGTTAGGAGTAACAGGTGTAAATGAGTAAGTAAGTAAGTATGTAATCTAGTATTATAATCTTTCAATTACATTATCTTGGTTATATCTTGCCCACATTTCTCGTGAGTAGGATCGTAGATATACACTGTTGAGGAGTCCTATACTAGGATGAAGCGGCTGTCCAATACTTCCAGGTTTTCTATGGTAGTCTAGCTTGAAATGACTGATGAATTCAACTAATACTAATATTATATTATCCACAAAATCCTTTTTACGGTTATAGTGTTATGCTGACTTATTCAACATTAACGACCTACATTATTGAATGTTATCAAAGAAGATTATTATTAAAAATCAATCATGATCATCTATGTACATTCATAATAGATAGGTCTATGATAATTCAATAGGCAAAGTTTAAAAATAATCACAAACCAATAACAGAAAATAAACTGAGCATGTCTACAAGATTTCTAATTTTCTCTTATGGATTATTAAGTGATTTCAAATATAATCTAAAGTGATATAAACGGTCTTAGAAAGAATCTGTCAAACCTAAATCATCAGAACTCGTTTTAAACTATGATTGATTATAATTTATGAGCATTAGTGACAATGGTAAAACAAAAAAAGGTAATTTGTATAGTTGAGATCATGTGTCATTTGAAGCCATACCATCATGAAAAACCTGGACTCTTCAGCAGTGTACATCCACTATCCCTCCTCACGAGATTCCAACCCAGGACCTAACGGGTTCGTATGGAAACGCTTAACCTCTAGAACATTGTGCCGGCTGGCATCTGAAAGTGTTAATTTCTAACTTTAACTAATCCACAAAATTGAGCGACACATACACCATTGTCAATAATGAGTTCCTATCTCACAATAGACCCGGTTAAACCCCACTAGTTACTGCCGGCCGTCTAGTGTTTTTAGGTTTTTCATGGTGGTCTATCTTCAATTGACTTATGATCTCAACTTATCTGTTGAAACCATTATTGTATATATAGTTTTTAACTTAAACTTACTAATTGACTAATTTGTATTAATGTAAATTGAAATCCAACTTGTACACTTTTAGATGCATTAAATATTGGTCTAGATGCTGTATCATATCCATTTAATATTTTTGATAATAATCTTTGTTCATCTGTCATAATAGGTACAATAAATGATGTGGATAAATTAGGTTCATCTGCATTAGGATTCATATTAGAATCATCGACATAACTTTGAACTCCTTCATTATGAACTGTCATATCTACATTCTTCTCCATGATTCCTTCATGATAGATAATACTGTGAATAGGTAACAAATAATTCATAAGTAAACTGTATATATAATATATCCACTTCATTATGATTTAGGATTAAGGGGTTGATCTTGATCTGATTTGATTATCTGATCTTTTTGTAATGTATTCAAATATTTAAAAAAAAGACAACTAGTTACTATGGCTACATATATATTATGTAATAAAAGATCATTATAATTAAATTTGGTACAAAAAAAATTGAAAGTGATTTATGAAAGAAGGAATTATTTGATTGGTTGTTAGTAATCAACCAATAAGATTTCACAGATTATTATTATTATTATCCACAAGGAAAATTGAATCTCTCAAAGAATATATATAAACTGTTACATGTGTTGAAATTGACGAGACTATAATTTATGGACGATCTTCGAACGAATCTTACATGACCTTGAGAAAGGAAGTCCTGTAGTGCCGTGCTTCGTTAATAATTCACCTCGATAACCGCTAGAATACAAGTCTTAACGGTCCATAGTATCAGGAGGCAAAGAGAAGCGGCAATCACAGTTTTATTGATAAATGACGCAGACCAGAAAGATATAAGCACATTAGCAAGTACCAGCGAGCGAAGTGAAAATGACACGTATTGGTTATGGCGGGAAAGGCAACTCTCCTTAAGCAAACGTTAATCAATATTTATAGCCAGACAAGAATAAGTGACAGACGTGTGATAAATAAGATAAGAAAGTGTACACACACCTACGCTCGTACAAAAATGGTCAGAGTTGATAAGTGAATAATTAACAAAGGGAAAACATGACTCACGATGGACAGGTGAATTGGCTTGTCCAGAAGCTATAGTATGGTATATGGGTTTGACATATCAACCGCCACCACAGTCCTACACACTGACTTCTGATGATCAGGCGTTGTTTACAAAATTGAGAGGACGAAAAGAGAATGTCTGGCGCTTTAACCGGGTCTATGGACACGGAAATTATACCTAGGGGAGTTAAAAAACCTTGACTACCAGTAAGGAAACTATAATCAATGAATTTTCTTTTCCTTATTCACTATAATGGTTTAGTGTACTGTCTTAATTGGTACTGAAGTTCGATTTCTAATATGAAAATGTATCGTTGATATTAACTCATGATGGTTGAAAATTGAAAATCTCCCCTTTCGTTAATCGTTTTATTTCAGAGCTGATTGAAAAAAAAGAAAACGATAAGGTTTTTAGCAGGGGATTTTGTCGAGATTTTAGTGATTTTTATTGTTGAGATCATGAGTCAGTTGAAGTTAGACCACCAAGGAAAACCTCGAAGCGCTGGAAGGCCGTTTCGTTTTGTGGGACTCCTCAGAAGTGGGCATCAACGATCCCGTCTGGCGTGATTCCAACCCAAGACCAATCAATTTCACGCGCTAGAGCTTAACCTATAGACCACTGAGCGGGCTGGTATCCAACGGTATTTATGTCTAACTTCAACTAGTCCACAAAATTGAGCACCCGTTCATCATTGTGTTCAATGAGTTACTATCTCACAACAGACCCCATTGGTCCGGTTTATAAAATCACCAGTTATATATTCTGTTACAGTCAAACATTTGTTTAATACACATGGTTTAAAGTAATTGCGGAAATGTGTAATCATGTATATCCGGTTCCATAAGAAAAATTGAATCTGTCAAAGAATATAAATAAAGTGAAACATGAGTTGAAACCGGCGAGACTTAAATTTATGGACGACCTTTGAACGAATCTAACGTGACATTGAGGAAGAAAGTCCTACTGACTGAATTATCGCACCACAGGTGTTGTTTACGAAATTGAGAAGACGAAAAGCGAATGCCCTGCGCTTTAACCGGGTTGGTGGACTCGAAGAGTTCAACTAAGTGAGTTGAAAAACCCTGATTCCAAACGGTGTCCATTTGGAATCAGTTACTTAGTGAGAACAATATTGGACGGTGGCGCAATATCGTAGATTGTTTAATGTTAGATATTACCACGGTTGTATGCAGACCGCTTCGGTGGTCTACAGATTAAGTGTTCACTTCCCGTGTTCGAATCCCGCATACAGGATCGTGCTGAAGAGTTCCAGGTTTCCCATGAATTCAACCGTTGAAACTTATGTCTTAAAAACGTGAGAATAACTGTAGTAAATAGTTATCATTGTCAAGGTCGGACATGATAGTTTCAAATAAATTAAGCATTGGGTAGAAGGTTAATGATAAACTTAATTTTTGTTATACCCTAATGGGTGGAAAAATTAAATTTCTTGTGTTTCGTAACTTAATGTAGGCCGCTTCTTCAGAAAAACTAAATAACAATAAATAAATTTATTATCAATTGTATAAAAGTACTATTTGTTGTTTCATTTAAATGCTGGAACTGTAGTAACTCGAATTCGGTTTCTAAGGTTGTTTTGGAAGATGAAAAAAAAGTTTAACAATTAGAATGGAGCAGATTCTTTCAATACAATAGTACTGATGTAATCTTTTGTTATGTGCTACTGATATCTACAGATATAAGTAGTATGTATCATAAATCGAATGTAAAACGCCTAGAATCAGAAGAATAAGAAAATCAAAGAAAAGAGAGTGAAAACAGTAAATGATTGGTATGGAAACGAGGGAACAATAAAGTCCACAAGGCAATTGATTGACATTTTGCAAATGAAGCATTTACTGTAGGATTCTCAGATTTAACCAAGATGTTTTGTAATTTTATATTTTAATGCATTTGATTATCGCCACTTGTGTGTTCCCGTTCACTACACTCTAAGTCACATTTTGTGACTATAGATATAAGCATAGTGAGAATGAACAGCGTTTTCAATTAACTTAGATTTAATATGTATTACGCCAATAAAAATGACGTTTCAAATGAACGGTAGTGGGTTCAAGTCCCAGAGTGAAGATCGAATTCAGGATGCAGGTACATCCAGCTGATGAGTCCTAAATAGGACGAACTGAGTTCCACTGCTGGCCACCATCCATCTTTGTTTACAAAGCTTGTGAATTAAGGCAATATCGAGACAATCCGTATAGGACGCGTGTCGATGTCGATAAGAGACTGATCAATAGTAGTCCTAAACATCAATGTGAAGATTTACGTAAACCATTCCAAGTGAATCTAAACTTCACTCCATTGTACAAGCAAGTGGCTATCAGAAACCAATAGCTAAATGGATAACTCGGTGGTGTTTTAAGTGAATGATAGTGGGTTCAAATCCTAGAGTGAACATCAACTCTGGGACGCAAGTACATCCAGTTGACGAATCTGAAATAGGACGAAACGCGTATCTTGGATTCTACTGCTATCTATCATTGTTTATAATGTTTATTTTATTTTTTATATTATTTTATATTGAATAATCTCTTGATAATTCACATTATATTCATGAATTATCCATGTCAATAGATCTATCTGATTGTTCATCGTTTTAGTGTCGCTTTTCTATCGGTCAATCTGTCAGTAATATACAGATAATATTTCAATCCAATTTAAACAGAAGGATACACCATTGATTCCCTTGATACTTAAAAAAAATAACTGTTAAGGGTCATATCATCAATCTGTTTTTTGATAGCTTGTTATCAATCGCATACTATAAACATTTTCCAATAATCAACAAGGTCAGAAGCAGATAACTGATATCATTTAATAGTTGAGATCATGAATCAATTGAAGTTGGAACACCATGAAAAACCTGGAAGTATTGTACGGCTATTTCGTCCTAATGTGAGAATCCTCAGTGGCAGTGTACATCCATGATCCCGCCTCGCGTGATTCCAACCCAGGACCTATCACTCTCGACAAACTTGAGGCTGATGTTTAGAAGAAAACAAAAAACCAAGAGAATATTACGTGAAAATCACATTATTTGTGGAAGATTATAAAATATGAAATAAGGCTTATAACATTAGAAACAATATGATACACCACAGAGATAAGAGATTATGTTGACCTTAACCCTCCGTGAATTATCACGTGACGAAATCTCCGGTCACAATACCGACTCATATGACTTTATTCCTGTGATACACTAATGACATGTTAACCAGCATTAGAAAACTTACAACAATTCTGAATCCTTATTAGTCCTCTACGCTTAACCCTAACCTTTGAGTTTAGAATGCAATCTTAGCTTACACTGTATATATAATATATTTCAGACCCACGTCGTAGATTTGCGATCAAACCATACCTTATCACATCATAAAATGGCAAATAACAACCATACAAGATAAGATCAAATAGTGGCTGTAATTGTTAGACACTGTAACTAATAGATTGAAAATAACTTAAGAATAATAAATGGTATAATAGTAGCCCGGAGATCAAACGGAAGCTTGTAATATAAGGAATATAAAATATACATCTAATATAGTTACTGGGTTACGCAAGATACTTCGGATCCGATGGCCAGGCACTATCAGAAACATTCTACTGTGGAAGAGAACAAACCGGATCCCATTGGAGAACGAAATCAGGAAGTGGATTGGGCACACTTTGAGGAAATCGCCCAATCGCGTCACAAGACAAGCCCTCACAAGGAATCCTGAAGGCCAAACGAGAAGAGGAAGACCAAAGAACACATTACGCCGAGAAATAGAGACGGACATGAGAAGAATGAACAAGAATTGGATAGAACTAAAAAAAAGAAGGCCCAGGACAGAGTGGGTTGGTCGATGGCCTATGCTCCATTGGGAGTAACAGGCTTAAGTAAGGAAGTAAGTAATAGTTACTGAATAATTATCTAATAGAAATATATATAATAATAGTTTATAAATAGTTCCCATCTGTTATAACTTGTGTTTGAGTGCCCAGTTAATATATGACGTGACGATACCGCCAATTAGGCAGTAGTGATTTATCAATCGGACCAGTTATACACGAAAACCAAACGAGAAGTCTAAAACAATTATCGGTCCTGTTTCCGCATAGCCCAGTCAGTTAAGTCCACAGCACCAATAATAGCCTCTGCAATATGAATCATTTATTTCAAACATACTGAGTTTATATACCAATCAAACAGACCACATCGTACCATAAAATAGGGAATAACATTTGTACAATATTTGTCCGAATGTGGCTGTAATATCTTGTGGCAGTGAATATGATTGTGGTGTACTTTCATTAAATACAAGTACATTGAATAGTAGGAAATGTGGCTAGCAATGGAACGCAGGAGTCACATTTCATCCTATTTACAACTTGTCATCTAGATATACCTGCATATCAAAGTTGATGTTCATTTAGGGACTCGAGCCCAGTACCGTCTGCTTCAAAAACAATCACCATTTCAAGTATACGATAATTCAGAGCAATGCCAAAACTCTATTTAACCGAATAAATGAATGAATTTCGCGTCAAAATCCGAGACCTATTAGCTTAAATCTGATTGATTCGTCCACAAATCATAGTTTTGCCTATATTCTTTCATTTACTATTGAATAATAAGTCTTGTGAAAATAATTAAATGTCTAAGATAAATTGAACAGGACATGGTTGGATGGGGAATGTTGAGTGGGAGGCCTATACTTCTTCACGACGGGTAACAAGCGTAAGTAAGTTAGTACGTAAGATTAATCGAAGCTGACTACTCTATCATTATGAAATTGAATAGTTTTCAACTAAGGCATTCAATCATCTTTATATAAAGTTTTATTGTTCAATGAAGCATTACAAATTATCAGACTGAAAATAATTGATAAGTGGATAGTTGTTTCTATTTTTTACAATAATAAGAATCGGATGATTCTGAGTGTACTTGTTTTAACAATGTAAAATTTTAAGTTTTAATAGCTAAGTGGATCAAGCCATAGTGATTGAAACGAATGGTAGTAGGTTCAAGTCCAAGAGTAGACATCAACTCCAGGATGCTGGTACATCCAGTTGACGAGTTCCACCACTCATCTTTGCTTACAGAGCTTGTGAATTAAGGCAATACCGAGATAATCCGTGTAGGACGAGTGTCGATGTCGATAAGAGACTGATCAATAGCAGTTCTTAACATAAATGGGCAAATTTAAGTAAACCATACCAAGTGAATTTACACTTCACTTCATTGTACAAGCAAGTGGCTATTAGGAATCAGTAGCTAAGTGGATAACTCGAAGGTGTTTGAAACGAAAGGTAGTAGGTTCGACTCACAGAGTAAACATCAACTGTAGGATGCAAATACACCCAGTTGACAAGTCCCAAATAGGAAGGGGCGAGTATCATCGATTCCACTGCTAGCCACTATCCATTCTTGCTTATAATTTTTAGTTTGTAGCAACTCATTTAGAACATCCTTAATCAAATGATTCTAGTCTGAACAGACCCACCAAATAAAGATCATTTTCAACCCTACTACTTGAATCAGCTTATTTCGGAATGAGTAATTAATAGAATGATAGAATTTATGAAGATTGGATAATTTACACAGTTTAAATCACTAAATATTCTTCAGTAGTTCACCACTGAAATCCTTTAAACACCTGATTGTCGTTTCTGTCTAATACTGGACTTCTCATCAGAGCAAATCCTTGATGGCACATCCAGGGATAGGACACAAGATCTTCCGACATACTTATATACCCTGAACACTCTGGCCAAGTGACTTCCCTCCCATTGCACAAACAGGTAGCCATGAGGACTCAGTAGCTAAGTGGATAACGCGATGGTATTTGAAGCAAACTGTACTAGATTCGATTTCCAGAATGAACATCAGCTGTGAAATGCAGGTACACCCAGGTGACGAGTTCCAAATAGGATGAAACGCACGTCAAACTAGATTCCACTGCTAATCACTATTCATCATTTCTTATAACGATTGATCCATTTTGTTTAACTGTATCACTTGTTAAATAATTTATTAAAGTATGAAGAAAAAAATGATTTAAACAATCTGAAATGTTAAAATTAAAGGAATATAAAATGAAAATATCACCTTCCCTTAACACCCATATTTATGCATAGAAATGAAACATTTTTCTCTTCGAATACATGTGAACACTGTTTGTTTGTTTGTTATTTAAGTTAGTCTCTACATGTTCTCTCCCCCCCCCCAACCGCTTCTTCTTCTTTTTCAATTTAAGCGCTTCTATATCATTACTTTTATAACTCTCAATTCATGTTTATTTATTTCTTTATCAATATAAAGGTCAATCAAATGATGGTTGTTCTTTCTAGATTTTTGCTTGCCAAACTCATTGTTTTCTCTTTTTTTTCTTTTCTTTTCCTCTTTTTTTCTTTTTTTTCCTCATTTAGCAATGAAATAAATCTTTCTATTCATTATTTGGTAGGCAATCTATACTCTTTCACAAAGGGGTAATAGAAGTAAGGAAGAGAAGTAAGTAAGTAACTAAGTAACTTACACTACTAGATTTCTTAATGTTACTCATTACTTAATACAGTTTTTGATCTTCTTTAAACAGTTTGGTAAAACAATATTATTTATGATAAGTAGTATGTTTTTGTACAGTTTCCTTTATGTTCAATGTTGATGTTCTGCTTGTGAATGAGGAGAGAGAAAAAAGAAACAACTGTAAATGAAAGTGATAAATTAATGTAGAATAAAGTGGAAAAGTTTCTTTTATTAGTGTAAATTCACTTGGTATTGTTTGTTTGAATCTTGTTATATCGTATGGGCCCGTAATTTATAAAAACGTGCAAATTGGAGAAGGAGCGAATTGATTCATCGGATGCAATTGATACTTCAAATCGTACGAGCAGTCTTGATTGCGTATCGGTCCTGCTTTCTGCCTAGCCTAGCCAATTAAGTTCAAAACACCAATAACAGCCTCAGTGGTATGAATCATTGTATTTCAAACATACTGGGTATTTATACAAACCAAAGTAATCAATAAACTGAGAATAACTCAAGAATCGTATGATCATAAATCAAAGATCAAAATAAAGCTAATGATAAGAGAAAACACGAATATGAATAATTTAGTTACGTAACAACTGTACAATAAGAAATAGGCATAATAGATTGATCGATAATAGACCTAAGATTTACCATTCATAATTCACCAGGGGATATAACAAATCTTCCCATTGATGTTTAAGGACTGCAATTGATCAGTCTATTATTGGCATATGTGAATATTGTGCATATTGCCTCAATTTAGCTTTAATTCACAAACTATGTAAGCAAAGATGGATAGTGACTAGCAGTAGAATCCAGTTTGAAGCGCGTTACGTCCTATTTGAAACTCGTCAACTGGATGTACCTGCATTTCAGAGTTGATGTTCATTCCACAATTCGAACCCAGTATCAATCGCTTCAAAAGCTATCGCATTATCCACTCGGCTACTGAGTCCTGATAGCCACTTGCCTGTGTAATGGGTGAAGTTTAAATTCATTTGGTATTGTTTGTTTGAAACTTCCCATTGTTGTTTAGAACTGCAACTGGTCAGTCTCTAATTGGCATATGTGAATACTGTGCAGACTGCCTTGATATAGCCTTTGATCACAAGCATTGTAATCAAAGATGGATAGTGGCTAGCAGTGGAATCCCAGAGTGAACATCATATCTGAGATTCAGATACATTCAGCCGACGAGTCCCAAATAGGACGAAACGTGCGTCAAACTGGATTCCACTGTTAGACACTTTTATAGTATAGTTCTTTGTGTAGTATCGTAGGTGAATGTACACATAAATATTATATAATCTTATTTATAGATATTACAGAACTAATGTAGTGACCCTTGTTACATACTACTTATGTGGATATAAGTAACGTACACTACATTAGTTTAATCAAGAATATTTTACAACTGTTTCATTACTTGAACATTGATTAGTCAACTATGGATATAAATGTCATAAATATGTTTTTTTAATTGCCAAATTAATTTAAGGGTATAATACATAGATGGTTTGGATTATCTCAGGAAGCTCTTGTAACTACATTTCGCAATGTATGCTTGAATCTTCACATTGATGTTGAAGACTTCAGTTGATCAATCTTTTATTAACATATGTGCGGATTTTACGGATTGTCTCGATATTGCCTTAGGTCACAAGCTTCATAAACATAGATGGATGATGGCTAGCAGTGGAATACAGAATGCGCGTTTCGTCTTATTTGAGATGTACAATTCTGGACTCGAACACAATACCATTCACTTCAAACGCCACCTTGTTATGCACTTAACTACAGAATCCCGATAGTCACTAGCTTGTAAAATGGGATGAGTTTTAAGTCCCGGAGTAGAAGATACTCGTAAGTTACTAGTATTTGACCACAGATGCCTTGGAAATATTGCTCGCATCTTCTGGGATTGTAAGGTTAGACATATGGTATTAGGGAAACGATGGCAAGTCAGTTGATGAGGTCATGAATCTTCATCGACTGAGATGGTTGGGCCACATGTTACGTATGCCTGAACACCGATTACCACGACACTGACTAGTGTAGGGGATAGTTGGAAGAGAGTTAGGGGCGGCCAAACCAGAACTTGGCTGAGATGATAAGTCCCAAATAGGACGAAACGCACGTCTTGGATACTACTGCTAACCATAATCCATGTTTACTATTGTGGTGTGCTACTTATATCCATATAAGTAGTATATAACGATATTCAGGAATAGAATGTCTGGCAGCAGAAAGTCAAGAATATAGAAAAAGAAAGAATGGAAACGGTAATCACTTGGTATGAAAATGTAAGGACTATGAAATCTGAGACGACTGATTGATATTTGTAAAAGGAACAGTCAAGCATAAGACAAATTATTAAAATTGTTCAAATGATGTATTCAAATACATTCGATTGTCTCCATTTGTATTCACATTCATTATACTATGATAAATAGTTTAGCTTACCACATTACTCTAATAATTTATGACTTCAGAAAAATCGAATGACCATTATTTTATATACCACCCTTTCAATATGATTAAAGTAAAAATGAAAATCATTCATATTTGACCAGAAAATCTGTATACACCAAGGAATACTGTAGTGTGGGTGACTGATATCCACATAAGTAGTATATGTTGATGGTCGGGTATTGAATGTATTTCAGTAGCAGATCGATAAGGAGAGAACGGGAACGGCACACAATTGGTATGAAAATGCATGAACAATTATACTGGGAGACTATGGACGGATATTTGCAGAAGGAACAGTCACGATTGAGATAATTCATGATTATTTTGCAAATTAATTACTAACTGTATGGTTTTCAGATTTTAGTGAGATAGTCTGTAATGTTGTGCTAAACTACATTCGATTGTCCCCACTCATGTTCTTGTTCACAACAATATTATGAGATTTAAAAGGTTTTGGATTAGATTATATCTATGTCCTACAAAGAATTACTTTTAATGATCAGTTCATGTTGAAAACCATTAACTGAATAGTTGGAAACCCAAACAAGTGGTTGCTTTGCAATGTGATGAGGATAATAAATTACTTAGTTATTCAGTTTATTAATTTTAAACCAGAGGGAATAGCAAAACAAAATCATTAAACTTATTTTATTCTCAATAGCTCAAATATGTACCCCTTTGAATGTTGGGAAAATTCAGTAAATGATACTTGTGAATTTAGGCTATATCGAGGCAATACGCACAGTATGCACATATTCCAATTAGAGACTGACTAGTTACAGTCCTAACACATCGATGGGAAGATTCAAACAAACAATACTAAGTGAATTTAAACTTCATCCCATCGCACAAGCAAGTGGCTATCAGAACTCAGTGGCCGAGTTGATAAGGCGATTGCGTTTTAAGCGAAAGGTACTGAATTCGAGTTGTGAAGTGAACATCCAGCTGACGAGTTTCAGATAGGACGAAACGCGCTTCAAACTGGATTCCACAGCTAGACACCATCCATCTTTGCTTACCATGCTTGTGAATACAGGCCATATGGAGGCAATATGCACAGTATTCACATATGCCAATGAGAGACTGACCAGTTACAGAATGAATGACTGAGACACTGACCAGTTGTAGTCCTAAAGTACATCAATGGGAAGATTCAAACAAACAATTCCAAGTGAATTTAAATTACAGTATTAGTTTGTCAACATAATGTTAAACTATGCATAAAAGCTTATATAAACGAATTTAATGCTCTAATTACGCCTTACTGGTTATAATCCCATAGATTACACAAAATAAGTTACCTTATTTATTCTGTATCCCATTATAATATTGATATATGTGCTTCCTGTAAAGCAATCTTAACTGGCTACTTAAGTGAGAAGATCGAGAGTATGAAGTAAGCTTTATTGGTCAAATCCAGATGTGAAACATTTGTTCCTCAGAAATCCGAGCCACACGTTCAACTAATAGTGTGCATCATGTCCCTTGGAGAGTGAGACTAAATTTTTAACAACAGGTGACCATTAATAGATTGATATGCCATTTATTCCTTCAGAATACTGGAGCCGATGTGCACCATTGGTTTGGAAATAGTGTTTTCCAACTTCTTTAGATAGATCCTCTATATCCACCAACCTGGCTAAAGCGCGGGACATTCACTTTTCATCCTCTTAATTTTGGAAAACCGCACCCGTGGTACGAGAGGACAATGAGTAGGACTTACCTGTCAGTAGTTGTATGCACATGGCCATGTGAAAGCAATTTTAGAGAGAAAGCTTACTCTCCACACACTCTCAGTCGTACCAGGACATTTCAGGGCAACAATGATTGATTTAATGCTTTCACAAAGGCATTTAAACAAAATAATAACTCCTACCTAACCAGGTCATTCCCTTTCTTACTTCTTCGTCTATCCTGACAACGTATATTGAGTGATCTCCAATTAGAATATAGCAGTCCAGTCAATCGACATCTGAATAATGTACATTCTTTTTGCTGCATATTCTCAGCAAACACGACATCTTTGATTAGGCTCTTTTATAACCTTTACAACGAAAGATTGTAGACTTTGCAGAAACACACCTGAATAGGTTGTGCAATTAATAGCTATAGGGATGTATCTAGATAGCAGGAACAAGTAGCCCAGATGATTAAGCAGGCCGCCCCTGTAGCAAGGATTATCAACCGATTACACCATGGAAGTTAGGTATAGATAAGTTGTAAGTTAATTTCAGTATAACATTAAACGTTTCTCTAATGAGATCGTGATTATACTATTTTTACTTACTAACTTACGCCTGTTACTCCCAATGGAGCATAGGCCGCCGACCAGCATTCTCTAACCCACTATCTCCTGCTACTTCCTTTCTAGTTCTATCTAATTCTTGTTCATTCTTCTCATGTCTGTCTCTATTTCTCGGCGTAACGTGTTCTTTGGTCTTCCTCTTATCCTTCGGCCTTCAGGATTCCATGTGAGGGCTTGTCTTGTGACGCATAGATAGTATCTGACCAACCGATCCGAAATATTTTACGTAGACAACTGTTAATCAACACTTGTATCTTCTGGATGATGGCTTTCGTAGTTCTCCACGTCTCCGCCCCATACAATAGAACTGTCTTGACATTTGTGTTGGAAATTCTGATCTCGGTGTCGGTTGACAATTGTTTTGAGTTTCATACGTTCTTCAGTTGTAAATATGCTCCTCTTGCTTTTTCGATTCTCGCCCTCACATATGTATCATATCCACCGTGTTCGTCAATGATGCTGTCCAGATATGTAGGGGGTTTCTACATTCTCCAAAGCTTCTTCGTCAAGTGTGATCCGATTGGTGCATGTTGTATTGTGTCGGAGAGTTTTGCTTTTTCTCTTTGTTTATATTGAGACCTAATCGTAAGTATACATTCATCAATTATCCCATACTAGATAGGATAAAACATCTATCCACTATTTCCCTTAACTTTTTAATGAATATCTAATTATGGTCTGTCTGTGATTTGGTATTCTTAGTCTAATGAATGAATTTAATTAACAAAGATGGTTAACACGCAATCATGGGTTTTTACATCTTAATGAGATGACTTATAATTTATAAATTCACTTCACAAAGTATAATCTAATCAAGTAATTGAGATATATAGAATTCGTTTTAATCATCACTGTTATCTTCATATTTAACCATGGAAAATGTGGAAGCACTAGATAGCCGTTTCATCCTAGTATGGGACTCCTAAGTAGTGAGCATTCACGATTCCGTGGTGGTCTGGCTTGACTAATGGTCTCCACTATAAGACCACTAAAATCTCCACGAAACCCCTTTCTGTTAATAATGATAATAATAATAATAATAATAACAAGCAGTGACCAGTGGAGTTTAACCAGGTCTGTTGTGAGATAGTAATTCACTGTAGGCAATGGTGGACGGTAGCTTAATTTCGTGGATTGGTTGAAGTTAGACATTAACAGCGTTGGTCTAGAGGTGAAGCGTTGGCACAAAAAACTGATAGGTCCTGAGTTCAAGTTTCAAGAGGAGGGATCGTGGATAAGCACTGCTGAGGACTCCCACAATAGGACGAAACGGCCGTCTAAGGTGACCGCATATATATATATATATATATATATATGCACTTATGCTTGTTACCCGTCGCAAAGAAGCATTGACCTCCCATCAGCATTCTCCATCCTGTTCTGTTATGGGCAATCCTTTCCAGTTGCTCCTAGTTACCATTCAGCCTTTTGATATGTGCTTCCGATTCCCAGATAAGTGTGTTTCTTTGATCTTCCACTTTTCTGTTTCCCTTTAGGACCCCAAATTAATGCTTGCTAGGTGATATAGTTCGGTGATTTCCTCAATTTATGTCTTATCCACTTCCAACATCTTTTCATAATTTCCTCTTCCTCTCGATACTGGTTTGTTCTCTCTGCCAAAGTAGACCGTTGCTGAGAGTATCCGACCAATGAAAATTGAGTATCTTGTGTAGACAATTGTTTATAAATACTTGTACTTGGATGTAGTAGTTCTCCACCTTTCAGCTCCGTGAAGTAGAACTGTGTTGATCTTTTTTTTGAAGATTGTTACTTTGATATTAGTTGATAGACATATGTTTTGAGTTTGTTATCTTCTTCAACTGTCAGGATGCTATCCTTACTTTATCATTCTTAGCTTTCACATCTGCATCGGATCCTCCTTGTTCATCAATGATGTAGCTGACCAGGTACGTGAAAGATTCCACCCGTTTCAAAGTTTCTCCATCAAGTGTAATCTAAGTAAGTATACTATCATTCATTAGACTATTCATTCAATTTTCAATAATCATCTTTGTTAGGAAAATACAAAATATATAATTATCTTAAATGATTGAAATGTTACAATCTCCTCTCCCCCTCCACCGAAAAAAATGAAAGAAATAAAATGAAAAAGTTTCTACCTAATCTTTCACTTCATTTGTCAATTAAATCAAACAATCTATAGAATGATGTATGTGATTCTCATTTATCTTAGACAACTATAGAGTCTATTATTAGTGATTTGCTTAGAAACTAATAAAAATGATAAAAATGAAACAACTCCGAGAGTATATAATTGAAATCATGAGTCGATAGAAGCTAGACCACCATGAACAGCATGAAAGCTTTGGAGGGACGTTTCGTCTTATTGTAGGACTCCTCAGTCGTGCGCATGCACGATCTCATCTCAAGAGATTCGAACCCAGAACCTATCAGTCTTGCACGCGAGCGCTTCAATTCTAGACCGCTGAGCCGGCCGGAATCCAACAATGTTAATGTCTAACTTTAACTAATCCACAAAATTGAACAACCATTCACCATTGTCTTCAGTGAGTTGATATCTCCCAACAGACTTGGTTGAACTCCACTGGTCAATGCTTCTCACTAGAACTCCAGGAAATATATTATGAAGCCAGCCACTGGTGAGCATATGATCATTATCAGAAGAGGGTTTTGTGGAGATTTTAGTAATTTTATATAGTTGAAATCATGACACAATTAAAGCTAGACCACCATGGAAAACATGGAAGTATCGTACTATTGTGGGAATACTCAGCAGTAAGCATCCACCATCCCGCCTCGCAAGCTTCGATTGACTTATGATTATAACTATATAAGAAAATCCCTAAACTCACCACAAAACCCGCTTCTGACAACTCGGAGATTAATCAATCTAGTTTCCGAGGTAATATTATGATTTATGGATGAACCAATCAGATTTAAGATAGCAGGTCTTAGATTTGATTACAAAATTTCATCCACTGATATTAGCTATAATCTTGAGATGGTATTCAAAAAAAAAGAGTTCGTAATGGAAACATTAAATATAATTTGTAAACCTAACTTACAACGGTAAATCCTAATCCTGGTTCCTCACACTAATCTTCATTTAACGTTAGTTAGTAGATGGACAGTTTCAAGATCGTTTTTGTGTTGATCAATGATCATTCATAAATCATAGTCTCATCGTTTCTAAATATAATTTTTGTCTTTTCTATTTAACATATTATGACTATTGTAGGTTAGGTGGAATGCCAAAACAGAAGGAGAAGACCAAAGAACATATTACGCCGAGAAATGGAAATAGATATGAGAAGAATGAATAACAACTGGATAGAACTAGAATGGAAGGCTCAGAACAGAGTGGATTGGAGAATGCTAGTCGGGGACCTATGTTCCATTGGGAGTAACAGGTGTACGTAAAGTAAAAGTAAAGGTTATCTTGAGTTTCTCCATTTCTTTCTCCAATTACATTTATATGCATAGTTTGTATATACATTTTCAAGAATATGATTTCTTCTCAATGATCAGATATATCATCTTATATAGTTATATGATATACCTCTGTGGGCCAGAGTAAATTTGCATTGATTTTCAGGAGAAACAGACACCACTCAGAGTTTCACATAACAACCCAAACAGTACAGCTCAATCCCGCTTCACAGGAGAACCAGACACTATCTGGGCTTGAACGCTACAATCTGAACAGTACAGCTTAATCCTGTGATGCAACCACACAAGTACCAAGCAACCTGTGGACCATTCGCACCATTCATATACACACTCACATCACATGTATAATGATTTCGATCAGTGATCGCATAAATCAATTATGTACAGTATGAACAGGTCAAAGGTGACCCATTCCGCTTATACGACAGTCAAACTCATTACTATTAGCAATGCCTTACAATGCTTTAATGACAATAGCCCTTGAGAACACTGAAAAGTAACCACCAGTATATATGAAATCGATTGACCAGTAAATCAAATTTTCACATGAATAGTCAGTAAAACTTGCCAAAGCAATGCCGAACCATCCACAATGTCAACCTGCAGTCTCACATAGGACCTTCAGCTTTACATGGCAATATAGCTTATACTGTATACAACACATATATAGGGTAGTAAACGAAACAGCCCAGCCTGGAGCGTCAGGGCATAAAGAACGCTTAAAACCCATTGTCTGGTTTCGGAATACTAATAAAAGACCACGAAGATCATTTTTATCTCATTTGCGAAATTTTCATTTTTCCGACTTTTCAGACCCTGAGTTACGGGTAGTATCCCTAGATATATCATCTAGGAAGTGTGGAGTAAATTGTAAAAGAACAATTATGAGATGTTGTCCTAAAGTAGAATGAAGCAACAATCCAATACTCTTTGATTTTAAATAAAGCCAGAACAAACATGGATGTAGAATAATATGAATTCATTATATTTTGTAGTTTCTAATTAGCTGCTTACAACCAAATGTGTATTAAAATTTTACATTGAGGTAATTGATCTAAGTGAATGAAAAAAATTGGAATGACGAAGGTTATCAATAATAACTCTATGCGTGCAATAACAGGTCGTAGGTCGTTTGGTGTTGGAATCAAAAAGCATTGACGGGTGGGTGATGCAATAATTCAGTGAAGTTCTGTTCTCTGAGCTTGATGGTTCATAGACAAATAGGATAAATTGTGTGATAATCTTAACCAACATTGAAAATCACAAAGCACTGGACGACCGTTTCGTCCTAACATATGACCTCACATCAATGCGTACCGACGATCCTGAGCGCGGGACTCGAACACAAGATCTTCGGTCTCACGCACGAACGTCCAACATTTAAATCACTGAACCGGCATCCAATGTTATTAATGTCCAACTTCAAGTAATCCATAGTATTGCGCCACTGTTTATCATTGTCTTCAGTGAGTAACTGCTTCAAAACAGACACTATTGAACTCCAATGGTCACGTCCATTCACTAGAACTTCAAGGAATCCATCTTGAAGCTTATATCGACTTATCAATTTAACTATGTAGTCAAAAATTATCAGCTATGAACTTATCTGATTAATGAGATACCAAAAGGAATAGAATGTTCTTTGAGTTCAATAATAATAATAGGGGACATGTTGTTATTTGGGTCTAACCATAATCTATAATCTTTTTGATACAGTATGTAATAAGCGAAATATTGTGACCCAGTTACAGTACTTATAGGTGAACTATTTCAAAGGCATTAATTAACTAAATTGTCATTATGATTAGAATTAATATTTACCTAAGAAAATTATCATAGAATTTTAGATATGAAAAGAATTTAACATCAATGGGAAGATTCAAATAAACAAAACCAATTGAATTTAAACTTCACCCCATTTCACAAGCAAGTGGCTATCAGGACTCAGTAGCTAAGTGGATAATGTGATGACGTTTGAAGCGAAATATACTGTGTTCGAGTTCTAGAGTGAATATGAACTCTGAGATTCAGGTACATCCAACTGACGAGTCCCAAATATGATGAAACGCCCGTCAAACTGGATTTCATTGCTAGCCACTATTGATCTTCGCTTACAATGCTTGTGAATTAAGGTTATATTGAGGCAATACGCACAGTATGCACATATGCCAATTAGAGACTGGCAAGTTGCAGTCCTAACACATCGATGGGAAGATTCAAGCAAACAATACTAAGTGCATTTATTGATTTTAATAGTTAAGTTCATGACTCAATTAAATCTACATAATTGATAATATAGGATGTTACTAAAATTGTCAGAAGGGGGACGTACCGAGGAATTTACGGATTCCAAATATGATCAATACAATCCAAGATATGTATCTAGAGCAATCACGTAATGAATATATCAATGTGATCTATAAGCGTATATTACAGTTCCATTATCGAGACAGTTGATAAGTGAGAACAAGAAGTGTGTATGTGTGTGTGCAGCAGTGTATTTATGAATGATAATCGATGTCATTCCATGAGAGTACTAAACGAAAACGAAAGGTCAAAGTTGAATCTTTCGAAACAAAAAATTTTACAATGAATTCTGAAGATTTGTGGAGATTGCAGTATTTTCAAAGTTGAATTCACGAGCCGATCTAATCTAGACCACCATTAAAAACCTGGATGCACAAGAAGTTTCAGTGAGAAACTGTGACCAGTGGAGTCCAATCCGTGTCGGGTGTGTGACAGTTATCTACCTCAGACAATGGATGAATGGTTGCGTAATCTTTTAAGCGTTCGCGCGCTAGAGTGAAGGTTCTGGGTTCGAGGCCTATGTGTGGGATAGTGGATCTGCGCTGCTGAAGAGTTTCGTACTAAGATGAAATGACTGTTCAATGCTTCCAGGCTTTCATAGATTGTCTAGCTTAGATCAACTTGTGAATTCAACCATGAAATTTCTACAGCTCGTAATAGTAATTGTAGTAATTGTATGCTAATAAATTATAGGTTCATATATTTGGAATTTTAGCCATAATAAACTGTCAAGAATGACCTACTTTTATGACGAGGTCGTGATTGGTATGATGGAAACAATTATTATTATTATTTTGTTTGTTTAAGTGTACCAAAAACACACATTCTTCTGTTGCCTGTGAACTTGCACAAACTCGCTTACGCTTGGTAGTTCTGCTTGTAAACTTTGTCACAATCTCAGTATTCTTTCGATACCACGAAATCGTCAACAAATATATCTTATTTCAACCGTCAACAGCCTTCTGGTCTTCGCCTTACGGAGGAATCCAACCTAATATCTAACAAGTAATCTTCCCGTATTGATGATCATAGTCAATCGCGGCTCGACGCCTACTACATCAGTATGACATTTGTCTAAATCATATTGCTTTTATATGACTAATAACCACAGTGAAGAAAATGTATGTATGAATGAGCAACAGCTTTTTCCTAAAAACAAATTCTCCACAGTCATAAGCTATTATTTTCCTTCTGATATTCCATGAATGACCAAGATATAAAATTTAGGTTATGTAACAATCATATCCTTTACTAAATATTAGTGCTACTATAGTACATGCTACTTATGTCAATAGACATAAGTAGTATATAACACCAATCAGATGTTGAATGTCTGTCAAAATGTATAGGTTTTTACACTGTATCTGAGAATCTTGATTTTCTATTTTTGTATATTAAGACCTACTGCTGTTGAGGCTACTACTACACTGTTTGTCTTCTGCATTTGTTGTTGCGTGTTAGATAGAAGAGCTAGATCATATACGAAATCTAAGTCGTCCAGCTTCATCCTACCTGTCCACTGTATTCCCTGCTTTCCTCCAGATGTTGACGTCTTTATAATCCAGTCGATCACCGGGAGAAAGAGAAAGGGTGGAAGTAAGCAACCTTGCCTGACACTAGTCTTTAACTCGAACGATTCAGTCAACTGTCCTCCATGAACGATTCGGCAATTTCATTCGTCATAGGTATTTCATATGATATTGACTATCTTCTCAAGCACGCCGTTGTTCAACTTTCTTTAAATTATCCGATATTCCTCTGTCTCTCTGTATAATACTACACATCTCATAAATACTCTATATACATGTAAATTTGTATTTAGTTAACAAATATTATGTATACTCAACCCGAAAACTATACAACTTATGAAATTGACCCATTTTTCAGAAAGGGGTTTTGTGGAGATTTCAGTATTTTTCATAGTTGAAAGCATTAATCAATTGAAGCTAGACCATAAAGGAAAACTTGGAAACACTGGACGACCGTTTCATCCTATTGTGGGACTTTTCATTTTTGTTTAGTATGATTAGTAGTAGGGATTTCACTTTTCCTTTTTTTTTCAATACAACACACTGATCTAATAATCAGTAGAGATATGAAAAGTAAAAAAATTTCTCTTTTTCTTCTTTCTTTCAACACTACATTTCTTCGCTTCTGTAAGACACGCTACGATACACATATATAACTGATAATAAGATTATTTATGGTGGAAACTAAAGTAACCATCGCCACCCACCCCCCAACACTCACCCATCCACAAAAAAACCTTTACCACGCAACCATTGTAGACTGTATAATTAATTTAATAAGTTTACAAGTATTTTGAATTCATACATATCCTGTGCAATAAATACTTCCTTCTATTAGTTATTTCTCATTTCTGTTAAAGTTTTTCGACTCCTTCATTTATGAGTAAACTTACTTACTTAGTTACTTACTTACGCTTGTTGCTTACAATGGAGTGTAGACCATCAACGTTGATGATGATTGGAGGCCTGCTCGAGTTAGACGGGAACGGTGTAATGAACAAGCTAACTTTGTAGTCACACCTCGCGATTAGCACCTGACCCCATCAACTCATCAAGGGACCATAGATGCTTTGAAGGCTGTACAACGCAAAGGACGTTATTACAGGAATATATTAGTTAAAGTAGATACAAGCGAAAGTAGAACCACTGCCGCATGGGCCAGTCCATGGCGTATGATTAACTGATGCGCGTTGATTGTCCTTGACTTTGACGGGGATCGATGATCTGTTTGATATTTAGCGACCCAAATGCTGGATGATTTGGCTAGGGTTCAGTGACATTTCACTGGCCCTACAGGAGCATAGGCCGCCAACCAGCATTCTTCAACCCTCTCCATCCTGGGCCTTCGTTTCTAGTTCTATACAATTTTTGTTCATTCTTCTCATTTCTGTCTCCATTTCTCGGCGTAATGTGTATTTGATATTCCTCATTCCTTTGGCCTTCAGGATTCCATGTGAGGGCTTGTTTTCTGGTGCAGTTGGATGCTTTCCTCAATGTGTGTCCTATCCAGTGTGTCCTATTGTTGTGAACAGAACACTGGTTGGGGACAATCGAATGTATTTAAGCAAAGATTACAGACTATCTCAGTAAATTCTGATTACCAAACAATGAACAGTCAATTTGCAAATTAACAACCAATTGTTTCAATCTTCACTGTTTCTTCTCTTATTCCATTGCTCATGCATTTTCCAAGCGATTGCGCTTCATTTCAGTTCTTTGCTCATCGGTCTTCTGCCAAAATACATTCTATGTCTGACCCACACCATATACTACTTATATAGATATAAGTAGACAACACCACACTCGTCCCCCCTTTAAAGCATTCGTTCATACAGTGGTTCTGCTCGCCACGCCACTATCTTCTTTCACTGCAGTCTGTGCCAAAAACTCCGTCAGAATGTCGAGTCTGCGGCGCGCTGGCCTCCATAGCTCCGTCGACTTGCCTGGGCACCAACATGTGCATCCACCCGGCACCTGGGACGTTCAACACCCGTACTCCACCGGCCTGCTGAGCCATCTACATCCGATGCCCGCCCAGCAGCCGCACGTCCCACTGCTCCTCTCCGTCGACAGCACCCGCTACAGCCAACGCCGCCCCGCCAGAACACTCCACTCGACGCCACCCCTCCGCACCAGACTGCCCCAACTAGCACTTCTACTCCAGACCCGTAGCGGCGTCCGCAGAACAGCACTCTTCCTCCTCCCGGTTGGCAGCGACACCAAATGTTGTGAACAGAACACTGGTTGGGGACAATCGAATGTATTTAAGCAAAGATTACAGACTATCTCAGTAAATTCTGATTACCAAACAATGAACAGTCAATTTGCAAATTAACAACCAATTGTTTCAATCTTCACTGTTTCTTCTCTTATTCCATTGCTCATGCATTTTCCAAACGATTGCGCTTCATTTCAGTTCTTTGCTCATCGGTCTTCTGCCAAAATACATTCTATGTCTGACCCACACCATATACTACTTATATAGATATAAGTAGACAACACCACACTATCTAGTTTGTTCTCTCCCACAGTAACTTGTTGCTGATAGTATCTGGCCATTACGAGTAAACTATATTGTAATAAAGTCAATTCCTTAATAAACCATAGTATACATGTTTGAAAGCTTTTGTATAACACTAAAAATGCAGACTTGATGTCAACCTTATGACCAGTTTCAACCAAATGTTTCGCAATCGAAGAAGATGTCTGTCTATCCTGCAATGTTATTTGACCATTGGAATTCATTTCTTTCTTCAGCCATTTAAGTATGTGTTCCGCCTCCCTTAATTGCAGATCACGATTGCTCCTCCCTATGTACGTGTTTCCATACATACATTGTAATACATGGTTAAATGTAAATATGAATATTTTCCTGCGTCTTTTCGTGTTTATATTGATCTTTATGCAGTAAAATTATAAAGTGTAACATTAAGCTAAGGTGACAATATCCTGGAAACATTCTCGTTTGTATTCACATATTATTGTTTGTTTGAATTTTCCTATCGATATGTCAGGACTGCAACTTGCCAGTCTCTAATTGGCATATGTTCATACTGTGCGTATTTACTCAATATAGCCTTAATTCACAAGCATGGTAAGCAGAGACCGACCGAATGCAGTCCTAACACATCGATGGGAATATTCAACCAAACAATACTAAGTGAATTTAAACTTCACCCCATTGCACAAGCAAGTGGCTATGAGGAATCAGTGGCCGAGTGGATAACGTGATGGAGTTTGAAGCGAACGGTACTGGGTTCGAGTTGTGGAGTGAACATCAACTCTGAGATGCGCTTACATCCAGTTGACGAGTCCCAAAGAGGTCCTGGATTCCACTGCTAGCCACTATCCATCTCTGCTTACCATTCTCGTTTGTAGTTTTTAGTAGCCCCTTATATCTGACTTCAGTAATATCGTAAGAATGATTGTTATTGAAATATACATATCGTCCATTCTCGTATATAATTGTCGACTTAACTCGCGTTAGTGTATAATGGAATTAAATAAGTCAAATACGAGAATAAAGTTTTGAATACGTACAGTAATCTATTGAGACCAATTTTGTGATATGCTGTCCAACGTTTCCAGTGATCGATGTCAAACATAAATCCTATAACTTGTAGTGACCTGCTTTTCTCGACAAGAACGCGATTGGTATAATGGAAACAATTATTATTATAACCAATTGTACGAGTGATTGTTTTACTTTACTCGTTGTTGTTTAACTGTATCAAAATCACTTTTCGTTCGGTTGTCCATCTTGTTTGCTTGAACTTTCTTACGCTCTGCTCTTATCGCTTATACTCGTTGGCCCGTCTCGGTATTCTTTCGATACCACGAGATCGCCAATAAATATACTTTATCTGGACTAATTACAACATACTGGTTTAAGAGCTATCAAAGGATCCAAGTCGATTTCGAGCGCGTAATCCTACTGTAGTGGTGATCATAGTCAATCGAGACTCGACGCCATCTACAAACTTATGACATCTCTAAAGCAAATAGTTAGTTACTGTGTAATGAACGAGTAGACAAATGGCGAAAATCGAATGTATTTGAATAAAAAACTATTGAATGTCTTAGTAAATTCTGAGAACCATACAGTAAATGCTTCATTTGCAAAATGTCAATCTATTGTCTCGAACATAACAGTTCCTTTTATAAATATCAATCATTCATCTGAGAATTCAGTGTTCTTTAGTTTCCACACCAATCATTATCTATTCTTGTTCTCCTTTCTTTGAACGTCTTAATCTTCTGTTGCCAGATATTTCCCTTTCGATTGATAATACATACTACTTATATCTATCAATATCAGTAGCACACATCATAGTAAACCACAGTATATTTGTACACGTATCTACGCATATGAATATTTTGTTGACTTTACACAATCGACCATTATGTCTAATATTTATCTAAATGAAACCAAGTTTTATTCATTTTGATGTTTGTCAGTCGAATCAATTTTGTTTTCGCTGTGGAGTCCCCCAAAGGGACGAAACAGCAGTCAAGTGCTTCCAGGTTTTCCATGGCGGTCTAGCTCCAATTGACTCATGATTTCAACTATTAAAATTTCATTTCTGGGATGTTTATTTTTCATCATGATGTCCCTTAGTTATTGTTAAATGGGTGTTCTTTGACAATCAGTATATCACTGATAGATTATGATAATTGTAGGTGACTATGACTACTGTTGTTTTTAAATTAAAATTATGAATCGATCTATTTTAAAGAATTATTAAAGCCTTGGTGACAGTAGACAATGGTTTCGTCGTAGTGTGCGACTTCTAATCAGTGCAAACTCGCACTGGTAATCGAATCCAGAACTTTCGGTTATTACTATGACAGGTAACGTAAGTTTTGTCAATCTAAAATAAAACAGATGAATGTTGAATTTTTACTTTGATCTGGTAAAGTCATAAAGGTTGTTAAATTAACTTGGTGTTGTTTGCTTGTATCTTCCGATTGTTGTTTACGATTATAACTGATCTGTACCTTATTGGAATATGTGTACCCTGTGCGGACTGCCTTGATATTTCCTTATGTCATAAGCATTATAAGCAAAGATGGATGGTGACTAGTAGTTCAACACAAGATCTGCGTTTCATTCTATTTCGGACATTTTTGCTTATAAAGCTTGTGAATTATGGCAATATGGAAAGAATACATACACCATACACATATACCAATAAGAGACTGATCAATTGCAGTTCTAAACGTCAAAGGGAAAATTCAAGTAAACAATACCAAGTGAATTTGAACTTCACTTCACTGCACAAGCAGGTGGCCAACAGGAATCAGTAGCTGAGTGGATAACGCGATGACGTTTGAAGCGAAAGATAATGGGTTCGAGTACCAGGGTGAACATGAGCTCTGAGATGCAGGTACATCCAGCTGACGAGTCCCTAATAGGATGAAACGCGCAGATGGTTTTCTTAGAGGGCCACTTGTTCTCTTACGATACTGGAGACCATGTGCACTACTGGTTTGCAGTCACAGTTTTCCAACTTTCCGTTTCCACCAACCCAGTTAGAGTGCGCGACATTCGCTTTTCGTCCTCTCACTTTCGTGAACAACAATAATACCACGAGAAGGCAGTGAGTAGGGCTTCCCTGTCACAGGCTATATACGCATGACCCTGTGAAAGCATTTTGAGAGTGAGAGCGGACTCTCCCCACACTCGACCGTACCACGGCATTTGGGAGCAATCCCGTTGGGTAGTATATTATCCTAAGGTGGAATCGTAAATGTTCACTGCTAAGGAGTCTTATAGTGGGACGAAACAGCATTCTAGTGATGATGAATTCAACTATAATTTATTAAATTTATACTCATAGTTTTATAAAGTTTATATTGTCATCTAATTGTTGACATTTAGATCATTTCATCTTCAATTGTTGTTGTTGCTTGTTTGTTTGTTTGTTTTTTTCTTCTTGAAGGTTTCATAAACTGATGATTAATTGTCAATGAAATTCCCCCCCTTTTTTTATCAGAATATCTTATGTATGTATGTATATATTGTATTGTATTGTATATTAGTTGTGCACAATGAACGTCAATGTCGTTCATAGAATAGTAAACAAGATTGAAACATACACAAGTTGTTTTTTTTTTGTTTTTAAATCCAATTACTGACAGTCACGCTATTACTAGGTGGGTATTGACTATAGTTAGAACAAATATATTCACTGATTAAGTAGTATATGTAGTTTGATGATCACTTTTTGTAATTTAGAAATAATGAGTTCTCTTCAAAGTCATTTTGTAGATGTACATTGCTAAACATTTTCAAAGTATATAGTTAGTGTTTTTCAATACTTACCTAATGTATACTAGTAGTCTTATCAGCAACAAGCTACTGTAGGAGAAAACAAACCAGATTTCAGTGGAGGAAGAAATGAAGAAGGATCGCTGGGAGTGGATAGGACAAACATTGAGGAAAGCATCCAAATGAGTCACAAAGCAAGTCCTCACATGGAATCCTGAAGGTCAAAGGAGAAGAGGAAGACCGAAGAACACATTGCTTCGAGAAATGGAGACAGACATGAGAAGAATGAACAAAAGTTGTATAGAATTATAAAGGAAGGCCGCGGACAGGCGGGGGGGAGAATGCTGGTTGGCGGTCTTTGTTCTGGGTGGGAGTAACAGGCGTAAGTAAGTGATTAAGCATACTAGTCTTTGTGATGACCATTCTGAGTCAACTAGAAATTGTGTATGTTTACAAATTGGAACTATCTATCATCAAAATCAAATATTCATTACTGAAAAATCTAACCATAAAAAGTTGAGTTTATAAAGTCAACTGATGAGTAATAATTCTGAGTTATTACATAACTGAATGACCTAATTAGCATATAATTAACTTCGAACTAACGGTAATCAATGGACCAAAAAACATATGGAATTATTTGCCAATATGAACATGTGGTGTGATCTACTTATATCTATATAAGTAGTATATGGTGTTGGTCAGACATAGAATGTATTTTGGCAGATGACCGATGACGAAAGAACTGAAACGAAGCGCAATAGGAAGGAAAATTGACGAACAATGAAATTAGAGAAGAAACAGTGAAGATCGAGACCATTGGTTGTTAATTTGCAAATTGATTGTACATTGTATGGTTTTCAGAATTTACTGAGATAGTTTGTAATCTTTGCTTAAATACATTCGATTGTCCCCAGTCGTGTTCTGTTCACTACATTTGATGTCGCTGCCAACCAGGAGGAGGAAGGGTGCTGTTCTGCGGACGCCGCTGCGGGTCTGGAGTTGAGGTGCTAGTTGGGGCAGTCTGTCGCGGAGAGGTGGCGTCGAGTGGAGTGTTCTGGCGGGGCGGCGTTGGCTGTAGCGGTTGCTGTCGACGAAGAGGAGCAGTGGGACGTGCGGCTGCTGGGCGGACATCGGATGTAGATAGCTCAGCAGGCCGGTGGAGTACGGGTGTTGAACGTCCCAGGTGCCGGGTAGATGCGGATGTTGGTGCCCCGGCAGGTCGACGGAGCTATGGAGGTCAGCGCGCCGCAGACTCGACATTCTGACGGAGAGTTTGGCACAGACTGCAGTGAAAGAAGATAGTGGCGTGGCGAGCAGAACCACCGCATGAACGAATGCTTTAAAGGGGGGACGAGTGTGGTGTGATCTACTTATATCTATATAAGTAGTATATGGTGTTGGTCAGATATAGAATGTATTTTCGCAGAAGACCGATGAAGAAAGAACTGAAATGAAGCGCAATAGGAAGGAAAATTGACGAACAATGAAATTAGAGAAGAAACAGTGAAGATCGAGACCATTGGTTGTTAATTTGCAAATTGATTGTACATTGTATGGTTTTCAGAATTTACTGAGATAGTTTGTAATCTTTGCTTAAATACATTCGATTGTCCCCAGTCGTGTTCTGTTCACTACAAACATATTTGAGGATAATTATATTCGCAAGAAGAATCAGAACTGTACAACATTTGATTTGTGGCAATATGAATCAGCTTAGTGTCTCTTTACGGCCTTTTTTCGTCCATTATCTAAACTGTTCAATGTTTGATATACTTACTTACGACTGTTAACTCCAACCAGATCATAAGCCGCCAACCAGCATTCTCCAACCCATTCTCTCCTGGATCTTTCTTTTCTAGTTCTATCCAACTTTTGTTCATTCTTCTCATGTCTGTCTTCAACGCTCGACGTAATGTGTTCTTCAGTCTTCCTCTTCTCCTTTGGTCTTCAGGATTCCATGTAAGGGCTTGTCTTGTGACGCAGTTGGATGCTTTCCTCAATGTACGTCCTATCCACTTTCAACACTTCTTCCTCATTTCTTCCTCTAATGGAATCTGGTTTGTTCTCTCTCACAGTAACTTGTTGCTGATAGTGCCTGTCCAACGGATCCGAAGTATTTTGCGTAGACAACTGCTAATAAACACCTGTATCTTATGGATGATGATTTTTGTAGTTTTCCACGTCTCCGCCCCATACAGTAGAACTGTCTTGACATTTGTATTGAAAATTCTGATTTTGATGTTGGTTGAGAATTGTTTTGAGTTCCAGATATTCTTCAGTTGTAAATATGCTGCGTCACATCCACCGTGTTCATCGATGATGTTGCCCAGATACGTAAAGGTTTTCACATCCTCCAAAGCTTCAAGTGTGATTCGATTGATGCATGCTGTATTGTATTTGGGAGTCTTGCTTTTCCCTTTGTTTATATTGAGACCTACTGCTGCTAAAGCTACTGCTGCATTGGTCGTCTTCTCCTGCATTTGTTGTTGCGTGTGTGATAGAAGTCAATGTTTGATTTATATATCATCAGATCAACCTACCGTAACTTGGAACGTGGTTATTCATTAATGTCTATACCAGAATGTATGATAAGAATACATCAACCTTATTCTTCTTGATGATCATAAATTCTATCACTGATATAGCTCTTTGATACTAAACAAATATCTCGAATATATCTCGATCTATTCTATTGTAATTAATACAGACACTATTACTATTACAAATTGACAGAATTCAATTGCAAATTGATTCCAAATGATTTATTAATAATCTTATGGGATTATCTTGAGAATGTTTCATTATAGAGAGAGAGGGAGGAAAGGAGAGGGAATGAGGGAGCTAGGGAGGAGGGTAGAGAGAGATCAAACCATCAACTGGTAACTCTCTGATTTCTTTCCTGTCATCTTAATTCCTCAATATTTTTCAATGATTGTTTAATATTCAGAGTTGCATTTGTCACTGTTTATTTATATGTTTACTAAGAAATATGAAGTTTAAGAGTTTGCTATCGTTGTTGTTATATCTAATCTAGATGGGAACATATCTTTTGGGAAGCTATGATCAGTGGAATGCAATCCATATCACGTAGGAGACAGTTATCCACCTCAGATAATGGATGAAGGGTTGCACAAGATCATGGATTCACTAAAGCTGGACAATAACACTGTTGGATGCCAGCTCACTGAACTGGAGGTTAAATGTTCGCCCGCGAGACCGGAGGTTCTGGGTTCTAGTGCGGCATGTGGGATCGTGGATGTGCACTGTTGAGGAATTCCATACTAGGATGAAATGGTAATCCAATTCTTCCAGGTTTTCATAGGTTGTCTAGCTTAGATAGACTTATGAATTCAGCTACAAAAATATCTAGTATATTTCGCTTTTCTTTCAAGTTATTATTGTACCATATAAGATTCATAGATACAATACATGTAATAGAAAGGATGTTTACCCTTGGTGTTGACTATCTGCGTAAAGAAACGAACTCATTACTGACAAGTTTCAAATTAAGAAAGAAAATGCTATTTATTGACTTTTGACAATTGATGATTTTTCATAGTTGAAATCATGAGTCAATTGAAGCTAGATCACCATAGAAAACCTGGATGCACTGGACGGCCGTTTCGTCCTCTCATGGGACTCCTCAGTGGTAGTGCGCATCCACGATCTCGCCTCACGAGATTCTCAACTGATATTAGTTAACTATTTATGATGCTAAAAGAAATTTAAGAGGTGTAGACTACAGGTACATCTATGTGACTCATAGTGTGGATCATTAATTGCAACGATCGGACAACCTATTTATTCACATGGAGAAGACCAAGTATACACCCTGCGCTTCACGAACTAATGTCGACAAAAACGTATAGATCCACATTGGTATAACTACTATATTTTATCTACTTAATATCAGGTGACTAAATAAAGTAAACATGTACACCGATGGATTATGAGTTCGATCCCCAGTGGGATAGTATGTTAGCACTGTTGATGGGTCCAATACTAAGATTAAGCAGATATTCAATACTTCCTGGATTTCATTCGTTGTCCAACTAAGATCATTTGGTGATGTAAACTATAAAAATCATAACTATGAAGTACCTAGTAACTCTGTAACTTTGTGCTGAACAACGGTCGCTTGTCCTTATCTGTGTTCTCCTTCACTACATTAGTACTTTTACGGTTTAATAATTGTACAGAATACAACCTTGCTGTACATCATAAAAATGATATTACAATAGTTAATCAGTTGTTCGATGGGAAGTTCTTCAACTTTTAGAAGGTTATTTCGATTCACCATGTACTTTTAATGATTAAAGTGGCTGACACTATGTCAAATCCTTACAACTTATTCTAGTTTTCCGATGGACAAATCTATTTATTCTTCTTGAGTCACATTTTGATCAGAAAGGGTTTTGTGGAGATTTCAGCATTTTCATAGTTGAAATCATGAGTCGATCGAAGCTAGACCACCGTATAAAACCTGGAAGCACTGGACGACCGTTTCGTCCTATTACGGGATTCTTCAGTGGCAGTGCGCATCCACTATCCCACCTCGCTAGATTCGAATCCAGGACCTACCAGTCACGCGCAAGAGCACATAAACGATGATCTTGTCAACCATCCACTTATCAGCCTTGACTAGTATTATACAAGCGTATGTGATAAATTTTTTATCTTATTCATCATAATATCTGACTATAAATATGGATTTATACTTGGTTAAATGGAGTTAGCTAATTCGCCTACCACATTGGACGTCGTTGTAATACATTAGTGCGATCTAAGTTGATAATTGTATACGAGGATTTACGATATGTATATTTCGAAAACAATCATTATATACCATTTAAATGGAGTAAGACTTAGGACCACCAAATCATCACTCTTTACATTGTACTTTTTCATTGTCTAATTCTACCACATAAGCCGTTACCGTTTGAGTTCAACCAGGTCTGTTGTGAGATAGTAACTCACTGAAGACAATGATGGATGTGTCTCTTAATTTCATGGATTGGTTGAAGTTAGATATTAACACCGCTGATTGCCGGCCGGCTCAGTGGTTCTAGAGGTTGAGCGCTCGCTCGCGAGACTGATAGGCTGGAATATGGCGAGGCGAGATCGTGAATGTCCAGTGCCACTGAGGAATCCCACAATAGGACGAAACAGTCTTCCAGTACTTCTAGGTTTTTCATGGTTCTCTAGCATCCATTGATTCATGATCTCAACTGTTAACATAATCAATTTATTAATTTTTTGAATAATCTCAACCACAACATTACGATTCTTATATATTCAGTTGAGAGGTTAAAAAGTAATCATAGTATCCATAATAGATTTCCTTCTTAGTCAATAACATAAGAAAATATACATAATACTCGGAATTTTTACATAGTAACTATATTTTAAAGATTTAGTTGTTGGGGCAAAACTAACAATGAATGATTTTGAATAGAACTCTAAATTGCAAATAAATGAAATTAATGAAACATTTCAAAAAAGAACAATATAGTTTTTCCACAAACCAAATAAATTATTATAAGCAAAGATGGATAGTGGCTAGCAATGGAATCCAGTTAAACGAGCGTTTCGTCCTATTCGGGACTCATCAGCTGGATGTGCCTGCATCTCAGAGTTGATGTTCACTGTGGGACTCGAATCCAGTACCTTTCGCTTTAAACACCATCGCGTTAACCACATAGCCACTTAGTTCTCAAATGAACAAATTCATTAAATATTGGTGATATCCATCATCGTTTGATCTCAGCTACGGTATCATTGATCTGTGAAGATATCTTGTATCCATACAACTGTAGAGTTCCATGCTACAAAGAAACAACTTTCTAGTGTTTTTGTCAAGACTATAACTTATGGACGAATCAATCAGATTTAAGATAATAGGTCTTGGATTTTGGCGCGAAATTCACTCACACTTTTGGCGTCTTGGCATTTTCGCTGATGTCAGTTGATGAAGAAAAACCGTAAATCTAATTCCTAACCCTAACCATCAACTGTAAATCATAATTCTTATTCTTCAAACTACTTTATAACCCTCATTTAGCCTCAGTAAGTGGGCTGACACTATCAAGGTCACTCGGGCGTCGCTCGAAGTTCGTCCATACATAATGGTCTCACCGCAAAGTTTCTTTACAAGACTAATACATCTAAATTTACCAAATACTTTCTTTAATTGTTTGTATAGTGTCATTATGAATTATAATAGTTAATCAATATTATAATTGTCTTGTAAAGAAATGTTGGGGAGATCCAGAAAATCTCCTCGAAAAGAAAGCCAAAAAAGGTTCTGAAAACACTGAGAACCATCTTATCTAATCAGCATTCAATAGAAGTTTTACCAGAAACATCTAGAAAGTGTAAAGTCACATAGTCGGTTTCTGATTGGATGATTACCTATATTGCTACTATGTTTATTAAAGTTCCAGAACATTCCAGAAGCCCAAAGTCATCTAAAATGTTAAAAATACCCTAGATTTTCTATACATAAACGAACCTCTGGAGTATAGCATCTCTTCTGTATTTCGTACATTTTCCCTCATGTTCAAATCTCCGTATAGATTCGGCTTGTGGGCCACTAGAAGAGCATGGGAAACTGACTCTAGCGTTCAATTAGAAGATTTATCGGGAGGTTCTTGAAAAAAATCAAGGACTCGACTAATAGCCCCTATCCATCTTTGCTTATAAAGCAATATCGAGGCAGTTTGCACAGGATGCACATATGCCAATGAGAGACTGATCAGTTGCAGTCCTGAACATCAATGGAAAGATACAAACAAACAATACTAAGTGAAGTTAAACTTCACCCCATTGTACAAGCATGTGGCTACCAGGAATCAGTAGCTGAATGGATAACGCAATGGAGTTTAAAGTGAACTGTACTGAGTTCGAGTTGTGGAGTGAACATCAACTCTGAGATGCAGGTACATCCAGTTGACGAGTCTCGAATAGGACGAAACGCGCGTCAAACTGGATTCCACTGCTAGTCACTATTCAACGTCGCTTAAAACTATCTAGTTCACTTCGAACAGAAAAACGTCTCTAACTAATGGTATGATAACTAAACTTTGTCTCTAAGTAATCAATAGTTATTCAACGATTACATGATAATATTTACGTTGAAATCTCACACAAAACCCCACAAACTATTCAACGAAAGAAAACTCTTTAAAGTACATACATTTTAAACATATTGTAATGACTCTCTTACATATTTCTTACAACCTATTATTCACACTATGGTGTGTGCTACTGATGTCAACAGATATAAGGAGTATGTATCATCAATGGAAAGTGAGATACCTGGCAACAGAAGGCCAAGAAGATCAAAGAAAAGAGAACGAGAACAGCGGGTGATTAGTGTGGAAGCGAAAGAACAGTGAAGTCTGAGACGATTGATTGACATTTTGCTAATGAAGTATTTACTGAATGGTTGGTTCTGAGATTTGACTAAGAGATTCTGTAATTTTGCATTGAAGTACATTTGATTGTCTCCACTTGTGTGTTCTCGTTCATTACAACTTACTTCCTAAGGAGACAAGAAAAATCCTAATTTCTTAATATTCATTTTGGTCAACTCTTAAGTTTGTAATGCCCACTTCAGACTAAGAGTTTTGTTTAAGTGTTTGTTTAATATAAAATAAATTAACTTTACAAAGTAATGGCAATTGTGAAAGTAATAACAATCAGGTGGTACGGGTTATGTTATGCCTTTTTGGCCTGTTAATTATCATATGATATGATCATCAATTAGAACACGAACTTATACGATCAAACCGATAACGGATAAACCTATAGGAACATCCTAGAGTCACTCTAAGTTCTTATTGTACTAATATGATGTACTGAATGTTTTATAGTCAACATTTACATAATTCTGAATAACACTTTATTCCTGTGCTTCGTTAATCCTTCACCTCGATTAACCGTTATAATACAAATCTTAACGGTGCATAAAAATCAGAAGGCAAAGAGAATCGGCAACTACAGTTTGTCAAATAACGTACGCCAAAATTTTATAAGCATATGAGTAAGCATCAGTAAGCGAAGCAAAAATGACACTCATTAGAGATGGCTGGGAAGCCAATTCACTTTAATTAAGCGTTAATCAATATTTATAGTCCGACAAGAATAAATGACAGACATGTGATATAAATAGTATAAGAAAGTGTACACACACCTACGCTCATATAAAAAATAGTCAGAGTTAATAAGTGAATAATTAACAAGGTGAAGAAGGGGCTCATGATAAGTAGGTATATTGGCTCGTCCTGAAGCTATAATATGGTATATGGGCTTAACATAACAATCGACACTACACATTCTTTTGTCCGATGGTGGGTCATCAGCATGAAATGTTATTACACTTGAACCATACATTATGTTCACAGGTACAAGTGATAAGATTGCTGTCTGTTAACCACACTTTTCAGCTGTAGTAGTAGTATTAGCGTAAATAGTAGTATGCTGTATGCTACTTATGCCGACATTAGTAGTATAAAACATCAACCAGAGTGACCTGGCAGCAGAAGGTTGGGAGGATTGGATCGAAAAGAACGGGAACATAGAGCGATTGTTATGGTAATGAAGGAACGATGAAGTTTAATACTTGATGGAAGATTTGCAAATAAATTACTGAATATATGGTTTTCACATTTGATAAAAGAACTCTGTAATATTGAGTTAAATTACATTTAGTTGTGTTATATCCTGGTGAAGAATAAGGTAAGGGTAACTTCTGGAATCTATTAGTGGATTAATGTTCGATAAATATTCTTTATTATTACTATTTAAACACATAAATATTGGTATATTGGGCACCAGATACATATGTGCCGCACAAATCTCATTCGATTTGTGTGAGGACTGTGATACTGCTCAGATGCCCAAACTGAAGCAGGTGGTTATCTTAGGGGCCACACCCGGAGCCTTTGACCTAAAGATCTGATCCACAAAGCAGTAGAGCATCGAAAGAAGATGCATTCCCATGGTAGCCGGTGACCAACGGTTGATTCATACATCATTTTTTCCATCAGGATACTGGATTCAGCTCATGTGCACCACTGGTTTGGAATCAGGGTACTCCAACTCTCCTAGGTGGACCCTCCGTGTCCGCCAACCCGGTTAAAGTACCGGACCTTCGCTTTTTGTCCTCTCAATTACGGAAACAACACCCGTGGTGTGAGAATGCAGTGAGCAGGACTTCCCTATCAGTGTCTATATCCGCGTGGCCATGGGAGAGTGGACCTTCCCTACTCACAGCCGTACCAGGGCATTTGGGGGTATAAATATTCTTATTGTATAACTATTCAGTAATTAGATTGTATATATTTATATTTATCTTATTATAAGCTTCATTTCGACCTATAGATTGTTGTTTTACGATTTACTGTTCCTAAATTATATTCAGTTTATTGATTATTGTATCCCACGCTCACAGCCACATTTTGGCTTGATCTCGTAAAAATGTTATTTTCTATTTTATGGTGTAATTCGGTATGTTTGGCTGGTATATAAACCAAGTATGCTTGAAATAAATGATTCACTGAATAGAAGCTGTTATTGGTGTTGTGGACTAAACCCGATGGGCTAGGCGAATAAAGAAGCAATAAGGACTCAAGGCTGCTCATACCGGTTGGACGTCATTGATTTGGCACAGTACTAAGATTGTATAAGTCGCATTTCGATTGGGAAACAAATCACGTGATAATTAGCCGAGTTTAAAGATACAACAGGTTGTTCCCACCTATATTCTCGTTCATTACAGTGGTAATAGTCGTAGTCCCAAGAACGAGAACACAAGTGGAGGCAATCGAATCTACTCCAATACAAAATTACAGAATCTCTTAGTTAAATCTCAGAACCATTCAGTAAATACTTCATTTTCAAAATGTCAATCAATCGTCTAACACTTCATTGTTCCTTCTTTTCCACACCAATCATTCTATATTCTTGTTCTCTTTTCTTTGATCTTCCTAACTTTATGTTGTCAGATATGTCACTTTCAACTGTTGATACATACTACTTATATCTATCGATATCAGTAGCACATAACACATAACATAGTAGTATTGTAATACAATTATAATTCATCCTTATATCAATCAATTCAGCATATAAAATTATATGAAATTGAACTCAATTTCAAATAATTCTCTATTCCCCCCCCTAATCCAAAAACAAAACGAAGTAAATTATATACATAGAAATATTTAACTGTTGTCAAGTACTATATACATAAAATAAGTAGTTTTATCACTTTGTTCCAAAATCAATCTGTCTCAATTCTAATTATATACTTGTTCTTAAAAGAAAAAAGGAAGCGATCTATGGTAAGATTGAGGGGGGAGGGGGAAATAGTCTAATATTCCCATAAGAATATACTACTAAATAAGATATTGATAATGTCGATTAATAAAAATGAAGATTAGAGTAGTATTCTGAAGTATCTTACTCTTCCTACTCCTCCTCCTCCTCTTTATTAATCAAATGGTATTAAATTTATGAATGTTAAGTATACTTTATAAGCAAAGATGGATAGTAACTAGCAGTGGAATCTAGATATACTTTATTGAGTATACTTACTTACTTACTTACTTACTCCTGCTACTCCCAATGGAGTATAGGCCACCGACCGACAACTTGATTGAATATAGAAATGCTTTATGAAATAGATAATATTTTTTTGTTTTTTTTTGTTGCTAACCTAAAACTCATATACTATTGTTGATATCAGAAATAAATTCAAACAATCACTAAGGGATTCTATCCAGATCAATATCTATAATCAATAGAGATATTGAGAGAGAGAGAGAAAGAGACTTTGTTTATCCTATTGGAGATCAGTTACAGTCCAAATAAAATCAATAATAATATTTCAGACTGTGATACTGGATGCTTTGGATATGAGTTCTACAATAAGTATGAATCCCTTCAAAATTACAATCGTTTTTAGCGAGTTAGTTTTTGTACGGGATGGGGTCGCTAATACCATGCCCAACCCTCCTCCTTTATCCAGGCTTGAGACCAGCAGTAACTCTAGAAGTGCCCCCAAATGCCCTGATACGACAGAGAGTGGGGATAGTCTGCTCTCCCTCTCCAAATGCTATCACATGGCCACGCGAATATATAGCCTCTACCAGGAAAGTCCTACTCACTGACTTCTCGTGGCCGGGGTGTTCTTTACGAAAGTGAGAGGACGAAAAGCGAATGCCCAGTGCTTGAAAGGCGTTGGTGGTCATGGACGGTCCACCTAGGGGAGTTGGAAAACCCTGATTACAAACCAATGGTACACATGGGCTCCCGTATCCTGAAAGAACGAATGGCGTATGAACCAACTGTTGGTCACCGGCTACCATGGGACTGCATCTACTCACGATGCTCCACTGCCTCGTGGATCAGACTCGGGGTGTGGCCCCCTGATATAACCACCTGTTTCAGTCTGGACACCTAAGCAGTATCACAGTCCTCACACAAATCGAATGAAATTTGTGAGGCGCATATTTATCTGGTGCTTCCTTGTACCAATATTTATGTGTTTAAATAAATAAATAAATAAACTCTAGAAGAGCTACAGCGTAAGAAGGCCAAAGAACACATTACACCGGGAAATAGAAGCAGATATGAAAAGGATGAATAGCAACTGTAAAGAACTGGAAGGGATTGCCCAGGACAGAGTTGGATGATAATAGTCAAGTTCAACACATCCTTAAAAAACCCAGATCTTTCATATAATTTGATTATGATCAGCTTCTTTGAACAGACTGGAACAATATGAATGAAATGATCAAACAGTTCTACGGATTCAATCCAACATCTATGAAAGCATAGCTCGAATACTGTCTGTCTTGAACAGGCATGATCATCAGTTGAAGTAAACACTAATTTGACTCTTAATGTTCAATGGTAATCAATAAGAACTATTGAATAATTCGAGTTGTAATTGATCTGAAGAAACTAGATGTTGACTGAGTTCTTAGTTTTGATCCAGTTCAACAGATTAGACCATAATATGATTATTACTTGTCTGTATGATTCGATAATCTTAAATGGTAGAAGGACATTCATGTCCTGTTATTTTGACAGTAACCAACAGTTTGACTTAAACACTTATTGTCTTACTACTAACTATGCTCTGTAGCAGTATGTCTCATAGATTTATGTTACACAATACTTCAAAATATGTATCCTACATTTCATGAAGTACGTCATTTATAAATCAAACGAAGTTCTCAACAAAACTAATACATTTGCTAGAAATATGATTGTTAAATTCATGAGTCGATTCAAACTAGACCACTATGAAAAATCTGGAAACATTTGACGGACGTTTCGTTCTAGTATGGGACTCCTCAGTAATGAGCATCCATAATCCCGCCCATAAGACTCAAACCTAGGAATTTCGGTCTCGCACGAAAACGCTTAATCTCTAGATCATTGAGCCGGTTAGCATCCAACGCTGTTTATGTCTAACTACAATCTCCACAAAACTCCCTTTCTGATAAATTAAGATACGCACTGCCGAGGAGTCCCATAATAGAACGAAACGGCTGTCCAGTGCTTCCAGGTTTTCTATGGTTTTCTAGCTTCAATCGATTCATGATTTCATCTATGAAAATATTAAAATATCCACAAAAACCTCTTCTGATGTTAAGAATCCTTTACATTTTCTGTTAGTTAAATGAATTTAAGAGATATTATGGAGATTAATGATTGTACCAAATGATTTTTGTACCCCCCAAAAATGATATCAGCTGACATGGTGATTGAAGATTCTTGTTATAACTCTCGGTTTTTCTTGTACTGCTGTCACTCCTGTGTGTAGTTATAGGATATTTGGTGTTCATAATTGTAAAGTTTCTTTATAATTTCTTGTATTTTATTTGAGCTTCATTCATTTTTATTTTATAAACAATCCTTTTATTAAATTCACTTGGTATTGTTTGTTAGAATCTTCTCATTGATGTTTAGGACTGTAATTGATCGATCTCTGAGATACAGGTGTGAGGCAAAATCCGACTCATACGTCCTCGTCGTGCCTCCTGGATTATGGCACTTATTCCATGTACTAACGTGAGCGGTAACACAGGTGGTGGAGATCGGCCTACTTAACCAATCTACCTATACCCACAAACGATTACGAATGCTACAAAGAGTCATTGCATAATTAGTGAGAGTTCAAAAAAAGTTTGGAAAAAATGAGTCTGCCCCAAAAAAAATGAATGAAAGTGTTATGTAATGATTCTGCGTAAGCAATGAAAAAACAACTATTGCGCCCCAGTGGTTGTGCCGTGCTTCAATGTAGCGCTTTTCTCCAGAAGAGCCTACTAGATTTCACTATGTTCCCATGGCTCCTCCTATGGCTGGCTCGAGCTGACGAGTCCCGAATAGGATGAAAAGCGCGTTCTGGATTCCACTTCCATAGACTATCCATCTATGTATGTAATGCTTTTATTGTTGTTTTATTACGTATTCTTTAGAATTGACTTTGACATTGAACTATTTCTATGTACGTTTTAGAAATGTCTTCATGTAGAAGTTTCATAGTATTCAATATATACATATTCGTAAGTAATGTCATGGATGTATTTTAATTAAATAGTCATTGAAAACCAAGAAGCAGTGGATATCTCTTCTGTCATTGTATGACATTCTCAAACAATGTATATCTACGACTGCGTCAGTTATGGAACCTATGATCTTCGACTACTTGAATATCCAGTATGATTTTTTCATATTTATTCACCATTTCTTAGTTTTCTGATATTGTATGCAGTGTTTTATTTTTAAATAGTTAATATCACTAATCCCAGATTACAAGTAGCTGAGGAGAAACTAGGAGATACAGGAATAGATACTTGCAAGCACTAGATGACCCTTTCGCTTTACTATGTGACCCCTCAACATTAAGCACTCCACAATTTGCGGTCATGTGATCATGGATAATCACCAGTGAGGAGTCTCATAATATAATGAAGTGGCTCTTTGGTGCTTCCAGGTTCTCAATGGTTGCCTAACTTATAACAGTTCGTGATCTCAACAAGATTCAACAATCTCCTCAACCACATCCTGATAATACTGATATAACTTAAATTTTAACAGAATAAAAATATGAAATTCTCGACAATCAAAATTAAACTACACAATGTAACTGTTGTGTACAACTTAAAAGAATCGTTCTGGTAACCGTTATTAAATAAATCTCGAAGATGTATGAGTTCAGAAGGCAACATAAAATGCCAATTACAGTTTATTGTTTAATAGCTTAGATCAACAAGTCACAAGTATGCCAAGCGAATTCGAGCACAAAAGGTAATACTCATAAGAGAATACAGAGCCGAATAAAGAGTTGAATAGAGAATCGAATGAATAGTCGAACCAGTTATTAAGATTTAAACACATAAATATATATATATGGGAAGCGAAGTGAAGCGGAGATTGTTGTTGAAGAAATGGGAAACAAAGCGACTCAAAGAAGGCTAATGAACCAACTCCATTTGATAAAGTGGGACTCAATATTTATAGTCAAAAAAAAAATAAGCTACAGACATGTGATGAATGCGATAGGCAATACACACGCAAATGCTCATATTAAACCACTCTAGGTTAATAAGCAAATAATTGACAATATCAAAATGAGCTGCACTGCTCAGGTTAAACCTGGATGGTGTCTGGTTCTCCATGAAACGGGATTGAGCCGTACCGTTTGAGTTACAGATTTTAAGCTTAGGTAGTGTCTGTCTCTCCTGTAAGTGAGACTGAACCGTGATGCTCGAGTTAAGTGTGGGTGGTGTCTGGTTCTCCAGGAAACAGGATTGAGCCTTACTATTTGGGTTGCCACGTGCAAGTCTGAATAGTGTCCGGTTTTCCTGAAATCCAAAGTAAAATTACTCTTTCCCACAGGGTTATATTATATAATATATAAAACTGATATCACAGCTGCTATGTTCTGTTGTTATTGTAGAAATTGAATTAATCTATTCCTTAATGAATTAACCTGTTGACCATCAACGTTGATGATCTATGTCGAACGATTAGAGGCCTACTCTAGTTAAACGAGAGTGGTATAACGAATAAGCTAACTTCAAAATCACACCTCGCGGTCAGCATCTAACGTGGATTACCCCATTTGACGTATTAAAGTACTATGTCTGCTTTGAAGACTGTATAACACAAAGAGCGTGATTGCCTAAATATATTAGTAAGAATGAGTACAGAGATTTTAATGAGACCACCACCCCATGAACCAGCCCATTGAGTATGATTAACTGATGCGCGTTTTATTGTCCTTGACTTTAACAGGGATTGATAATCTGTTTGATATTCAGTGACACAACTCCCGGATGATTTGGCTAGGGCTTAGTGACATTTCACTGCCCCTACAAACCTTTGTGTACAGACACCCTATGTTTACTATTTATTATATAGTATGCAAAATAAGACATATAGATTATAAATCTAATTAGTTCAACTGCATGTGTAATATTATTTCTAATCATAAAACTAGCTGATATGGGTTCAGATTTAACAGGGAGATTTTTTTGTAGGATAACAAATAGTCCCCAGCTTTCGAAGTAGTACTCTAACCTTGGTGGCATCATCGAACGTTTCTAGGTCAACGTTAAACACATCGTCATACTTATTGTACCAGGATTCGAATGTTACGCCAGCTAAACCATCAAAATGAAATTCATGAATGGAATCAATGATATAATCAGCATTTGATTTAACAGAACCATATGTAAGTCCAGTTTTGTTAGTATTTCAAGTATACGAATCTGGAACTGTTCGAAACGTTTTTCATGGCGCTCTGGATCAAAGATAATAGACATCTTGATCATTTAACCCTGTCACCAGCTGTTATATCTAGAGCTCTGATTCTTACTATGCCGCGTACTACTAGACTACTTGAACGATCGAACCCGGAACTTCATAAGAGAGAAGACATAAGACTAGTAAGTAGGAATTTTATTCCCCAAAACAGTGTCAAAATATGGTATTAAAATCTCATGTATTTATAGTTTTTTTGGCTGAAAGTAAATCATCATTTCGGACAGACAATAGGAAATAGGGGGTGATTCTTATCCATCCAATAGGGAAGCCACACGTTGACATTCTAGAATGTTCCCCTAGTGGTGATTGGATGGAATGTCTTTGGCTCTTTCTGGGCTTCTTGAGGCTTCCTAGAGTTTACAAACGAGCCATCCTTACACATTGTTCAGATGTCGATTCTTAAAATGCTCACATCTAATGGGTGATCACTCAATATTTATCGTCATAATAGATGTAGCAAATAAGGAAAGGAAACCTGTTGAATAATAGTAATCTAAAACTCGAGAAAAGACTCATAGTCACATATTTATTTGTCATTAAATGCACACTACTTACTGTATCCTAACTCCGCCTGTAACCCCTCCGGGGGGAGCTACTGCCGGTCCCAAGCCCGGATAAAGGAAAAGGGTTGGGCTTAGGATTAGTGACCCCTATCCCATAGAAAACTCACTCGCTAAAAAAACATTAACCAGAAAAAATCATGGTGGTCGGCTACCTATGCTCCATTGGGGGTAGGTAACAGGCGTAACTAAGTAAGTAAATAACCTATGATATCCTAGTTCACTCTATTGTAATACAGATCACTTTTACATTCAATAATGTTTAAATGTTTTATTAACCCATAACATGGTTGAACTCATAACTGATTAATGAATAGTTTATTATATCCAACCATTTTATAAGTTGAAATCAGAACAATAACATATTCAAAATGTTTAACTATTCATTATAATGTATGATGTTACTTTCATCAGCTTTATTGAATGTATCCTTCATTTTCAATCCTAACAACAATTTCACACGATTGTCTTCCATTTAGTTTCATATTGATCTTTTCTTTGTTGTTAATAGTTGAGATCATGAGGTAATTGAAGCTAGACCATCATGGAAAACATGGAAGCACTGGACGGCCATTTCGTTCTATTGTGTGAATCATCAACAATGGTAGTGCACATGCACGGTCCCCCCTCGCGAGATTCGAATCCAGGACCTGTCGGTCTTACGCACGAGCGCTTAACCTCTAGAACACTGAACCAGTTGGCATCCAACGGTGTTAATGTCTAACTCAATTGAGCGACACATCCACCTTTGTCTTCAATGAGTTATACTATCTCACAACAGACCTATGTTGAACTCCACTGATCACTGCTTCTCACTAGAATTCCATGAAATCAATCACTAGTGAGCATATGTTGATGAATATCAGAAGATTTTTTTGTTTGAATATTTTTCTTTCCTTCAACCTCTTCTTTCCCTTACAGGTAAACAAACCTTTTTTAATGAATGATCAATATCGTGTTACATCATCATTTCATCCTAACCCCCCCATCCCGCCTCCTAATTTATCAATGAATAAAATTGTTTATTTTAAATCAAACAATGTTCATTTCAATCTATTTGCTTACTTACTTACTTACTTACCTACGCCTGTTACCCCCCCCCTCAATGGAGTATAGGCCGCTGACTATCATTCTCCAACCCATTCTATCGTGAGTATTCCTTTCTAGTTCTATCTAATTGTTGTTCATTCTATTTCAATCTATTGAATCTAACTAAATGTTTACTTATCTTATAGATAATTAATTACTTGTAAACATGTAATAGATACATAGATACGTTATATTTATATATCCATTCTCTATCAATTTCATTACTAAAGGTTGTTTATACAAATTAACAATAAATAATCAATATAGTTGAGATCATGAGTCAACTGAAGCTAAGGTACTATGGAAAACCTGAAAGCACTGGACGGCCATTTTGTTTTATTGTGTGACTCTTCAACAGTGAGCCTCACCAGATTCCAACCCAAGACCTATCAGTCCACCACTAGACCACTGAGCCGTAATCCAACGGTGTTAATATCTAACTTCAACCAATTCACTAAATTAAGCAACCATTCACTATTGTCTTCAGTGGGTTGATATCTCCCAACAGACCTGATTGAACTCCACTGGTCACTGCCTCTCACTAGAACTCCAGGAAATATGTCTTCGGAAAATAATCAATAGTTGTGTAATGAACCAGAACACAATTGGAGACAATCAAATGTATTTCAGTGTGACATTACAGAACATTTTACTAAAATCAGAGAACCATTCAGTAAATACTTTATTTGCAAATTGACAATCAATCGTCCCAGACTTCATTGTTCTTTCATTTCCATATCAATCACTGTCTATTCTCGTTCTGTTTAATTTGATCTTCTTAAACCTTCTGCTTTCAGGTATTTCACTTTTGATTTGACGTTGCATACTACTTATATTTGTAGAGATCAGTAGTACACACCACAATTCTATTGGTGAGTGTTCAATGTTGAATAACCTGATTCATTTCTCCTCTAATGACACTTTATTTGGATATCAATTAGATCGAAAGACGATGTTATCAACGGGTTCATCACTTTTTGTAGCCCTTATATCTGATTCCAATTTAATTGTTTGCTGATTGTTATCAAAATGTACATGACTCCAATTTTCGTATATTTTCATTGTCTTAAATAACGTTTGTAAATAATGGGACTAAATAAGTCAAATATGAGAATGAATTTCATACAATCGTTGATTAGAACAGACAATTAAGGAAACCATGAGAAGGAAGCGAAGTGAGATGAACCAACTGGTAGTGGAGAAGGCGAGTGAGTCGATTTCATTTTATTTATTTATTTATTTACTGGTACAAAAAGCACCAGATAAATATGCGCCTCACAAATCTCATTTGATTTGTGTGAGGGCTGTGATACTGTCCAGGTGCCCAAACTGAAGCAGGTGGTTTTCTTAGGGGGCCACACTCGGAGCCTTTGACCTAAAGGTCTCATCCACAAGACAGTGGAGCATCGTGAGGAGATGCAGTCCCATGGTAGCCGGTGACCAACAATAGGTTCATACGCCATTCGTTCTTTCAGGATACGGGAGCCCATGTGCACCATTGGTTTGTAATCAGGGTTTTCCAACTCCCCTAAGTGGACCGTCCATGACCACCAACCCGGTTAAAGCGCCGGACATTCGCTTTTCGTCCTCTCACTTTCGTAAAGAACACCCCGGCCACGAGAAGGCAGTGAGTAGGACTTCCCTGGTAGAGGCTATATATTCGCTGGCCATGTGAGAGCATTTGGAGAGGGAGAGCGGACTCTCCCCACTCTCTGTCGTATCAGGGCATTTGGGGGCCCTTTTTTTTAACCAAGTGTGACTCAATATTTATAGTCAGATATAAAAATAAATAACAGATATCTAATGAATAGGATAGGTAATTAACGCACAACCATATAAAAAAAATAGCCACGGTTGTGAAGCGACTAATTGACAAGGTCGAAATATGTCTTGGAAGAATGAATAGATTGATCTATCCAGAAGCTAGATAACCTATGTTGGCTTGACATAGCATATATATATATATAACATTCGATTTCATGTATCGTTCCTGCTTTAATCGATTTAATCACTGATCTCAAGATCACCTGTATGAAATAATATGAGATCCTTCTTTGATAACATTAGCTAATCAGGATTCCTTCAGGCCTTGTAATGTGGTAAGCAAAAGTCAGTGACGGCGTATATTAGTTACCAGTCAATAAAATTGATAACAAGAATATGAAGAATAACATACAATTCGGCAGTACTCGTAAAAGTAATCCCCTCAAGTTAATGTAACAATTTGATAACTTGAATTAACAATGGAACCGTAAGTTATTCGATCTAGATTCAATAAGATATTTTACATTTCATGTCACCATGAAAAGAAACTTTTCGCATAGATTTCTATACAAAATTGATAACTATTTCAATGGAATTGATCAAATGTTGTGTTGGAGAGATCCTGACAAGCTTAAGAAACATTAAGAAGCATTTTATCCAATCAGCATTTGATTAGAAACGTTTTTTCTAGAAACATCACGAAAATGAAAAGTCATATGTAGAGTTTCTGATTAGTTGATTACTATACTACTACTATGTTTAGTAGTATTCGAGAATTTTACGGGGAAGACCCAAGGACTTCCAAAATATTATAAAAACTCTATATTTTCTGTATATAAATGAATCTTTGGAGTAAAGTGCTTCTCGTACATTTGGCGCCTTTTCTCTCGTGTTCAAGTCTCTGTGTAGATCTAGCTTGAGGGTTACGAGACTGGCTTAGGGTTTGAATATAGCGTTTAATTAACAAAACTTATCATGTTGATAAAACTCATGATTAATATCACGAGTTTACTGGCTAGAAAGCATACATATCAATTTGAATAAAGCCAAAACAAAAACTGAGGTAAAATCATATGACTTCATATCATTTCGTGGTTTATTTTCAGCTGCTAACAATACAAAACGATAAATGCAAGTCAAGACAATCGGTGTGGCAGAAGCCTGTGCATCAGTAGGCCTCAGTATACACAAAGGAAAAACCATGATCCTCAAATACAACACATAGAACACCAAATGAACCACATTTAATGGAGAAACTCTTGAAGAGGTGGATACTTTTACATATCTGAGTAGCACCACTGAGGAACAAGGAGGATCCGATGCAGATCTAAAGTTGAGGATTGAAAAATCAAGGACGGCATTCTTACAATGGAAGAACATATGGAACTTAAAACAACTGTCTGTCAACCAATATCAAAGTCAAAATCTTAAATACAAATGTCAATACAATTCTACTGTATCAGGGTGAAACTTGGAGAGCTACTAAAACCACCATCAAAAAGGTACTAGTATTTATAAATAGTTGTCTACACAAGATACTCCATGTCCGCCGGACAGATAACGTCAGTGGTAGCCTAATGTGAAAGAACAAATTGTCTTCCAGTTGAACGGAATTAGGAAAAAACGCTTTAAGCAGATATGATACTGATTGTGGGACTCATCTAAATGCATCACGAGGCAAACTCTTTCATCTAATCCTGAATGGGAAACAAAGAAGTAGACAAAAGAATATATAAGGGAGGGAATTAGCGTCAAACATCAAAAGAATGAACAGCACTTCGAAACAACTGGAAAGGAGAGCCCGAAAGAGAATCGGTTGGAGAATCCTTGTCAGTGGCTTACGTTCTATGACGGTTAACATGCGCCAGCATACAAATAAGTATCCAACTGGTTATTAAGAATTCACACATATGGAGCATATTCAACAATGGTTGAATTTAAGGGATCTAGTAAGCTTGGAAAGTTAGACATCTACAATCACACATCACGGGACATAATATTTAGTCTTAAAATTTAAACTACTGATTTCACTCATTATAGTAGTATTATAACTGACGATTGAATAAAAAAATTGAAATCAAATATTGTTCTGATATTTTATAAACATTTGGACTATCATTTTATCGAAATTGTCCTTTCTCACTACTTCCATCATTCAATTTAAACAAACTGACCATATAAATGATACTGCAAAGTTCATTATTAATTGAAATCAATGTCATAGTTCTGTTGAAAATGAATGTGAAAACAAGAAGATCGATAGAATTCGATCAGCACTAAGAAGGACTTGATACGCATGACATTGATCACCACCCAGTGATCAATCAATTGTGATTACATCTCAGTCATTCACCAGTTCCCTCAAGATTACAGGTACACCTTGCTGACGAGTGTCAAGTAGCACGAAACCCGGTTTCAGGGTTTCCTTTTGACCACCTCCAACCACCATCTTATCTTATACGTAAATAAGAAAACAAAATTTATAAATGACATTTTCTCGAACTGTCACTGATGAATCAATTGTGATTATATCTTAGTCCTATAGGAGGTCGGTCGCGGCCCGGATAGCTCAGTGGTAACGTCTCTGACTGTGAAGCTTGGTGACACGGGATAGAAGGATTGATAGGAAGCCCTTATTGGCTAACTAATTCGAAAAATATGGACACAATTCAATCACGGATATATGATAGATAGAATTTCATTATCTTCTGCTCATTCAGTTATTTTCATAGTTTGATACACAAAATTGATCTTAGCTAAACAACTATTAGAAACAAGGAAACACTGTACGGTCACTTCTTTCTAGTATAGAACTCATTAGTGGTGCGTTTCCATGACTTTAACATTAGGGACCCAACTCAGGACCTTCAGTCTTTTGAAGGAACGATTACCCTTAGACACTTAAGCGGGAGTCTAGACATGTTAGTGTCTAACTTTGATCAATTCATAATATTGCAAAACTCTCATCGATTGACTACGGCGGATAACTATCTATTCTATCCCGAGACAACTTCTACTTAATAAGTTATTCAGCGTCAACATTGACGATTAAATAACCATTTGGTTATGTTCCTACCTTTCTGGAAGAGGACAGTACACCGCGTTTGGAGGAAAATGTTCAACGTCTCTAATGTCTCATAAAAGTGTGCCACAAGGAGTTGTTCTTTCATCTCTTCTTTTCTCTTTTTTTCTGCACTATCTGCCATCTTCCACTGAAAGCACTTTTGTGAAATATGAGGACGATCTCACTGTATGCATGCCATTTTCTACCTCTTTACACCCCATAGAAATGAGTTTTTGTCTCTTATTTCATGGTGGTCTATTGTTAGTGGTCTCTTACTTAATCCGTTTAAATGTCGAGCTGTTAAATTTAGCCTGAGATATGAACAGCATCTAAACACCATGTTGTAATCCCATAATACCTGTACCATTGGAGATTCTTTAATAAACACATTGTCAAAGATCAATTATCTTCGTGTAACTTTTTCCTCTGCTCTCTCTTGGTATTCCCATGTTTTACTACTATCGAAGAAAGTTTCCTTTCTGACTTACGAAATAAAGAGGCTGTATGCTTTTGGGACTACTCGACATTTACTAATACAATTTGTCAATTCCTGATTATTACTTATGATTCTTTACTGTTCTCCATTAAGCTCTTCTGGGATTTTGAGAAAAGATTTTATTGTATTGCAGAAAGTGTTGAAGTTCTGTAATACCTTACCCAGCTATTAGTTGATTAAAAAACAATCAAATGTCACTGGAATGTGATTTGTTCTCTCCCACAGTAGAATGTTGCAGACAGTATCCGGCCAACGGATCCGAATTATTTTATGTAGACAACTGTTGATAAACACCTGTATCTTCTGGATGATGACTTTCGTAGTTGTCTATGTTTCCACCCCACACAATAAAACTGTCTTGACATTTGTATTGAAAATTCTGATCTTGGTGTTGGTTGAGAATTGTTTTGAGTTCCATATGTTCTTCAGTTTTAAATTTACTGCTCTTGCTTTGCCGATCCGCGTCCTCACATCTGAATTAGATCCACCGTACTCATCAATGATGCTGCCCAGATATGTAAATGTTTTTACATTGCGTCGGAGAATCTTGCTTTTTCTTTCGTGTATATTGTGACCTACTGCTGTTGAGGCTATTACTATACTGTTTGTCTTCTGCATTTGTTGTTACGTGTGAGATAGAAGAGCCAAATCATTTACGACGTCTAGATCGTCTAGCTTCATCTTAGTTGTCCACTGTATCCCATGTTTCCTCCCAGATGTTCATGTCTTCATAATCCAGTCAATCACCAGAAGAAAGACAAAGAGTGAGAGTAAGCAACTTTGCCCGACATTGGTCTTCAATATGATACTCAAATAGTTCCTTCAGTGTATAAATCTATCAAACACATCTCTCCAACTTTCAATTCTCATGTGAATACGTTACCTCCTGACCAACACTCTCAGACTGTTACATAACCTGTTGATTTTTTAATGTGCTATCATGTTATTATTTGTTAAAATGACCAGTGGATTTAAAAACCACGTCTGTTGTGAGATAGGAACTCACTGAAGACAATTGGTGAATGGTTGCTCAACTTTGTGGATCAGTTGAAGTTAGACATTAACACCGTTAGATACCAGCTCAGTGGTTTATCGCTTAAGTGCTCTGGCGTGAGACTGGTAGGTCCTGGGTTCGAATCTCGCGAGGGCGGGTTCGTAGATGCGCACTGCTGAGGAGTCCCATAATAGGTCGAAACGGTCGTCCAGTGTTTCCAGGTTTTCCATGGTGGTCTAGCTTCAATTGACTCAGGCTTTCAAATATGATAATCACAATTATAAACTATACACAAAATAAACTAGACCATGTATTGATTTGAAAACAGTCTTAGTTCATGTAGACAGTTCATTCATTTTTTACACTTGAATATGTATCTATGTGGATGTGTGGGGGTGTGGGGGGTTTGGGTGTGGGTGTATTTCACTGAACGTTTTCTCTATCAACATTGACCTTAATAAAACTTAATTCTGTATTTATAATTTGCTTAACTAAACACGTCCAACAGATTGTTTCTTTGAAATTAATCAATCAACAAATTGATAAACATTGAAAATTGTGTAAATTGGACAAGTGTTTCGTCTCTATATAAGACTCTTCAGTAATGTATACCCTAAACCTACTATACATCTCAGTAGTGATTGTGTTATTCTTGGCAATCATTAGTTTATGATTATGGTCCTACATTATAGAAATCAATTTTGGGTTTGTGAAATATTGAATTATATGTTAATATTATATAGTTAAGAGCATAAGCCAGTTGAAGCAAAACCACCATGGAAAACCACGATGCAATGAATGGCCGCTTCATCCTATTGTGGGACTCCACAGTAGTAGTGCGCATCCAGATTTCAACCCAGGACCTACCAGTCTCGTAACCGATAGACCACTGAGCCAGTTGGCATCCAACGGTGTTAATTTCTAACTTCAAACAATCCACGAAATTGAGAAACTATTCACTAATGTCTTCAGTGAGCTGACCTGGTTAAACTCCACTGGTTACTTCTTCTCACTATAAGTTAATAGCTTAGAAATTTCTTTTTTATAGCTAGGATACTCTCATTTGTGGTAGTAAATACACACAACTAAGGAGTCCCATGCTAGGAAGAAACGACTATTCCTAGTTAAGGCTTGAAAATTAAAGTCATTCTATTATATAAACTAATCTGTCATCCAAGAGAAAAAGTGTTGTTTATATTAATGTGCTCACTAGTCACTAGTTTCAAAATGTATCTCCTGGAGTTCTAGTGAGAATTCGTGATCAGTACAGTTCAATTGTGTCTGTTATGAGACAGTTACACACTGAAGACAAAAGAGGATGGTCGCACAATATTGTGCATTAGTTGAAGTTATACAGTGACACCGCTAGGTGTCTGCTCATTGGTCTAGAGGTCAAACGTTTTCTAGCAAGACCAAAAGTCCCGGGTTCGAGTCTAGCATGCAGGATCGTGGATGAGCACTGCTGAGTAGTCCCGAGTTAGCATGAAACGGCCGTTCATTGGTGGTCCAGCCTAAATCGACTCATGAATTCAATCATTAGGATTGCTCCATGAATTTGATGGAGCAATTTGTTTGATTTCTATTAATTGGAGTCCATCAATAAGAAGTTCTAGACCTTGGTTTTAGGTTGGTTCGACGCTCATCAACAAGGCCTAATTATAGCCTAGACGAGACTTATGTTCTTCATAAAATCCAAATTCCTGTTAGTCTATTCCTATATTTTACCGCAATATCTAGTTATCCTATCATTTTAACACTAGAAAGGTTTGGGTTAGAACCTATTGATCAATCGGTATCGCAAACTGATGGAAGTTAGGAATAGAAATCATCAGATGTCACTCTAGCAGTCTAAACGTTAAACAATATTATCAACCCTTAAACGTCCTGGTTTCCATCCGTAGTGGAGTTGTAGATTCAAACCTCTAAGAATTCTCATACTCAGACTAATCAACTGTTCAATACTTCCTATTTTTTCCAATGGTTGTATAACTAAAGTCATTCCATGACGTAAAACTACGATATTTTAAGAAAGATTATCATAGTAACTAAATGTATTGACAAATTTCAACATAAACTATGTAGCCTTTAAATTCATTTAGTAATGTTTATTTGAATATTCCGATTGATGTTTTACGACTGCAACTGGTCAGTCACTTGTTGGCATATAAGTATACTGTTTGTGTATTGCCTCAATATAGCCTTAATTCACAAGCATTATAAGCAAAGATGAATAATGGCTAGTGGTGAAATCCAGTTTGACGTGCGTTTTGTCCTATTTGAGACTCGTCAGCTGGATGTACTTGCATCTCAGAGTTGATGTTAACTCCACAACTCGAACCCAGTACTTTTTACATCAAACGCCATCACTTTATCCACTCAGCTACTGAATCGTGATAGACTTTAAATGAAACATGTTTAGGTTATTTGTTATCATTAAAAAATGATCAATTTTTAACCAAGTAACACTACTACTCATTGGTGCATCATATCATTAGTCATCAAGTAACATAAACAATCTAAATATTGAAAAGATTCAAACATACGAATACTGTTCATACTTGTGTATTTGATCACAATACATACGGTCAAAACATCAACAATTTACTACTTCACTTACTCTAATAACCGAATCAACATAAGATGATTCAATTCAATCCAACTTATATTCATGTATTATTAACGGGGGAAATAAACTGGATTAAGGCACGTTAGGTTCATTTATAAACATGTTTTAAGGTAATTAGTTATTGTTTGTACATAATCAAATACAATTAACAGTTTACATAGTCATAGTAATAACAATACTGACAATGGGTGGAGAAGATTATACCATTATCGTCATTTATCAATATCAATGGTCGATTTCCGATAGGTTTGTAACGGTAAATAAATCACTGAAATAGATAAGAAAAGATGGATAGTGGCTAGCATAGATAGACAGATCTAACTGAAGGTGCTCGGTCACGCATCCACATCAGATCGCCAGTGGGTGTGTCGTTCTACAGACTCCTTACAACCGTTAACCAGATTCGATTAAACGTTACTTGTTATATCGATTTTACCATTGTCGTCATTTATCAATATCAGTGGTCAATTTCTGATAGGTTTGTAAGGGTAAAGAAATCATCAAAATAGATAGTTCTATAAGTCTTTAATATGTGATGCTGATCTCATTAGTTTCAATAGACACATCTCATTGAAGGTGTTCGGTCATGCATCCACATCAGATCGCCAGTGGGTGTGTCGTGCTATAACCGTTGACCGGATTAGACTAAACGTTTCTTGACATATACCTTTCAAATATATCTTCGAACCTCTTCATTATTGACTTCTGATTTGTCTGAATTGACATACTTCGATTATAAAAATGTTACGTGTAAAGAAGTTGTCAACCTCTGAATACTTGTAGAATCTTTAGGTTTCTCTTTGTGAAAATGGATTTAAGTCAATCAATATAGTTACATAATCAACATAATGTTTTTTTGAAAATTTACTGAGAGGTATTTCCCGGAGTTCTAGTGAGAAGCAGTGACCAGTGGAGTTCAGCTGAATCTGTTGTGAGAATAGTAACTCACTGATGACATTGGTGGATGTGTCAATCAATTTCGTAGATCAGTTGAAGTTAGACATTAACACCGTTGGATACCAGCTTAATGGTCTAGTGGTTAAGCGATGTCGCGCGAGACTGATAGGTCCTGAGTTGGAATCTCAAAAGGCGGGATGGTGGTGCGTTGCTGAGGTGTCCCACAATAGGACGAAGCGGTCTTCCAGTGCTTCCAGGTTTTCCATGGTGGTCTAACTTTATGTGATTCATTATCTGTAGTATCAAGATTATATAGTTGGTTAGTTTCAATAAATCCAATGAATACTAATACCAGGTCCCTAATGGATTACACCTTATTATACACTCAATCAAAAATAGACAAAAATTAACATTATTCTGACCTAGATAGAACTGGATAATTGTTCGACAATGGAGGTCGGTGAGAGGTATATGGTACTTGAAAGGTCTCAGATGATTTAATTTCCTTTCTTCTGTTAGTAAATTGTGGTTTCGAGGAAGAGATGTGTTCTCGAATACCTTTGATTGATATTACCACACCAACTCTTGCAACCTTCTGAATGATTATTTTCGTTTTAAGTTTCCTATGTTGTTATATGTTCTCAAGGTCACTGCTATTACTATACATTCAGAATTGTTAGAATAAATTTTCCACTTCTGGGAATAGAAAACCATTATCAAGAAGCCCCTCTCTCTCTACTCTGCTGTTGCGACGTTCGGAGAATATTACTGTTGAAGAGTTGTCGCTGTGAATCATAAATAACTAGTATGCCATAATGAAGATGGCAATTTCTTTTCAGACTTATACGGACAGTAATAAGCATTGTCAACAAGAGAGATAATTAAGTGATATTAATTGGGATCACCAACAAATCTACCTTAAACAACACTCGGAAACTTGGGAGCGTTAGTTCTAGTATGGGACCTATTAAAAATGTACATCCAAAACACCGCCACTGGGGATCCAACATAGGATCTCAAGTCTCGCTTGAGAACTCTCTACCACTAGACCACTGAGCCAGTCCAATGGTATGCAAACCTAACCTCAATCAACTAGCGGTATTGAGAGACCGTTTGTAGCTACTTTCAGTGAGTACCCTCACTATAACCAAAACAGTTGAGTTTCAATGGTCACACCTTCTCACGACTCCTGGATGCACACCGTTGAGGAGTCCTAAATGAGAATGTATCAATTGTCCAATGCTTACAGGTTTTCCATGGTTATTTAACTTAGTGATCTGAGTAGAATTTAACGGTCTACACAACCCCTCGCACACATAATCATCATTAATGAATGATCTTTGTTCATTATCATGATTAGATGAAAGTTAAAACTTTAAAAAATCGTATAACAACTCAGAAGTTTAAAGTCCTGAGTTCGACTCTTGATTGGGTCGTGGATAAAGTTCAATACCAAGAGTAAAGAACTCTGCAGTGCTTTATGGTTCTCAATTGTTATATAAATGATACCAGTTCATGACGTAAATTTTCATATTCCATTCTAATGATTAATTTTTTAAACTTAATTTTTAATTTTTAAAACTTAATGAGATCATATTTATGACAACATTATGCAAGTAACTGTAAGGATAACTCGTTGGTAAACTCAAGGAAACCTCAAGAATCCCAGAAAGAGCCGAAGACATTCCATTCAATCACCGCTAGAGGAACATTCTAGAATGTCGACGTGTAGCTTCCCCTTATTTGACTATTGACTGTCCGAAAAAATGATTTACTTTCAGCCAAAAACTATAAATTTATACGAATATTCGTCAAGATTTGAACGAATAGTTTGACAATAATTGGGCGCCGAGTATAGAGAATTCATTATATGTAAAAAAGTTATAATTGAAATAGTCATAGCGATTGAACTATAAATAATTCCAACGTTTCGTCCAGCTAACTTGTCTGGACCTCTTCAGGGAAGCAATCAAAATCAAAATCATCAACGAAATATGCAAAGTGTTTTTTGCTTAACAATCATTTCATCAAAATCTCTACTACTTTTTAATCCAATCATATTTGGATGTCGAATATTTTTGTTGTAAACAGGAAAATATGAGTCAGTTGAATGAGAATCAAGTGAAAAGTTCAACAATGTAAAATAAAAGGAGACTGGATGAATTGTGTGTATGTATGTATGTGTAAGATGAGTTATTAATGAATGATAATCAGTGTTGATATGTTTCTATGTGAAGTAAAAATAAGAATAAAAGTGCAAAAATGAAGGTTGTAAAGTTTTTTTTTCTGAATCATCGAATTTGCAAATAAAATGAGACATTAACACCGTTGGATGCCAGCTCAGTGGTCTATCGGTTAAGGGCTTCTGCTCGAGACTGGTAGGTCCTGGGTTCGAATCTCGCGAGAGCGGGTTCGTGGATGCGCACTGCTGAGGAGTCCCATAATAGGACGAAACGGCCGTCCAGTGCTTTAAGGTTTTCGATAGTGGTCTAGCTTCAATTGACTCATGATTTCAACTTTGAAAAATGAGAATCATCATCAAGTACATAAATTGTAATGCTAAACATAACTCATATTGATTTCAGTCATAATAACGATTCATGTGAAGTAAACAGGTTGAATAAAAGAAGAAAAGGTCAAATTACTTGTTGATGAATATTTGCCAAATGGTAGCTAGCTGAATACCATCCTTTATGTTTAGGCTGTTCTTATTCGCCCATAAATACAGCGCTTCTGCTGTCAATCTTTCTTTATGAGTGTTGAAACCTTTCTGAAGTATTTTCGCCCCTTCAAAATTAATCATGTGTCCCGTTTCTAACGCATGTAACGCTATTGCAGACTTATTCTCAAGTTTCCTTAAGTCAACCGAAGTTTTGGGAACATTTTTTAAAGATTGCTTGTGTTCCTTCAACCTTACCTTCAATTGTCTGGATGTTTCTCCAATAAAGCCGCATTACAATCATGACAATTGATCTCATAGACAATATTTTGTTGTTCTTCCTTTGGTAACCTAACCTTAACCTTCACCAATGACGATCTTATAGTGTCACATGTTCTAAAGTACACTCTTATATCATGCTTGTTTAAGATCCGTTTGATTTCTCCCAATGTTTCTAACCTTGACGAATATTCGTATAAATTATTTTTCAATCGAATTAAGTTATCAAAGAAAATACATAATTGGTACAATCACAGAATTTTTAAACTACGATGTTTAAAACAAAATGTTTTTCCTAAATCTTTGTTCGTCAAATCTCCTGACAAATCTATTCGTTCAATCAAAGCGGCGATCACAAACACTCGAACTTTTATCAGGGAGCGTATTCACATAGCCACTATGAATTTGGAGTCACTACGTTTAAGGATAAAGAATATCGATGAAATTCTGTCAGTTATCGCACCGAAAGAAATAAGATCTAATATAAAAGAATTTTTCAAACTCAGAGAACAGTTTTATCATCAATCATCAAAACTACGACAGATTAGAAAGTTCGAAAAAATGTTGAAACATGCGTCAAGCAGCAAAGTTAAACAAATTAGAGATAAATCGAACACAGTAGATATTAACAAAGTGTTAGTTAATTTATCTGATAGAATTCTCAACTCCCATGAAATTTCATTACTTAAAAAGGGTTTCAATTTCAATATAAATAGACCACAATTATCGTCTTTCAATATTATACCAGCAATTGAACCAGCATTGAATATACTTCCTAATGAAACAGCGAATGAATTGAGGAATAAGATAATGTCCGCGTTATTACGTCAAAAAATCACAAAAATCTAATATGACTAAAAATGTGTTACATGCATTGAAGCAACTGAGAAATGATAAGACAATTATCATTACAAAAGCAGATAAAGTTAACACTACAGTCATTATGAACAAAATTGACTACGAGAGAAAAGCCAAGGAACATCTACAAGAGGGACCGTATGAACTAATCAAAGATGCAAAAAGCAGAACGACGGTCAATAAACTTAAGGCGGAAACAAGTAAAATCTTACATTCGTTAAAGATCAAACTCGGAACGCCATTATGGTTTTTGCTAAATCCAAAAAGTTGTAACCCTCGTAGATTATATGGACTCCTGAAGATTCACAAGGATAGTACTCCACTGAGACCAGTGGTCGATTTCTCAAATTCACCGACTTACAACCTAGCGAAATACTTAGCTAGGATACTAAAACCGCATGAAAAACTGATTAATCATGGAATTAAAAACTCTATGGAATTTAAAAATATTATTGATACCATCGACATTGAAGAGGATGAAGTAATGGCAAGTTTTGATGTTTCTTCCTTATTTACTAACGTACCTATCAACAGAGCGTTGGATATTATTTATGCTTGTTTAGAATCTGATTTGGATTTAAATTTACGTTGCCCGTTAGATCCATCTGAGTTTATTAAATGTTTGGAACTATGTTTAAGGTCCACCTTATTCATATTTCGAGGAGATCTATACAGACAAAAAGATGGTATAGCTATGGGTTCACCAGTTTCTCCGATTGTTGCGAATTTATTTATGCATTAACTCGATACTAGTGCAATTGCAAGAAGTGTTTGTCCACCAAAGGTCTGGCTACGGTATGTAGATGACATTTTTGTTATCATTAAACAGGACTATTCGGAAGAATTGTATACAAATGTGAACAACATTTCGGAACAAATTAATCTAACGAAGGAAATAGAGTCTGTTGACCACAATCTGGCATTTCTCGACTGTATGGTTGAGCGAAGACTTAGTAATAGGAAGTTGAAAATAAATGCTTTCAGAAAATCTACACATTCAGAGAGATACTTAGATTTTGATTCGGCTCATGCTTTATGTACGAAAGTTACGGTTGTTAAAAATTTAATTAACAGAAGTCTTAAGCTTGTTACATATAGGAAGACCAACAATATGAATTGAATAGGATTTTATCTACACTTAGGGATAACAATTACCCAAAAGAGTTTTTAAAGAAGATTATTAGAAAGGAAAGAAAAGCTAAACTACAACATGTACAGAAAGATTGGAAGTCCACTGTAGTCATACCATACCGTAACTAAACATCGGAAGAAATCAAACGGATCTTAAACAAGTATGACATAAGAGTGTACTTTAGAACATGTGACACTATAAGATCGTCATTGGTGAAGGTTAAGGTTAGGTTACCAAAGGAAGAACAACAAAATATTGTCTATGAGATCAATTGTCATGATTGTAATGCGGCTTATATTGGAGAAACATCCAGACAATTGAAGGTAAGGTTGAAGGAACACAAGCAATCTTTAAAAAATGTTCCCAAAACTTCGGTTGACTTAAGGAAACTTGAGAATAAGTCTGCAATAGCGTTACATGCGTTAGAAACGGGACACATGATTAATTTTGAAGGGGCGAAAATACTTCAGAAAGGTTTCAACACTCATAAAGAAAGATTGACAGAAGAAGCGCTGTATTTATGGGCGAATAAGAACAGCCTAAACATAAAGGATGGTATTCAGCTAGCTACCATTTGGCAAATATTCATCAACAAGTAATTTGACCTTTTCTTCTTTTATTCAACCTGTTTACTTCACATGAATCGTTATTATGACTGAAATCAATATGAGTTATGTTTAGCATTACAATTATGTACTTGATGATGATTCTCATTTTTCAAAGTTGAAATCATGAGTCAATTGAAGCTAGACCACTATCGAAAACCTTAAAGCACTGGACGGCCGTTTCGTCCTATTATGGGACTCCTCAGCAGTGCGCATCCACGAACCCGCTCTCGCGAGATTCGAACCCAGGACCTACCAGTCTCGAGCAGAAGCCCTTAACCGATAGACCACTGAGCTGGCATCCAACGGTGTTAATGTCTCATTTTATTTGCAATTTCGATGATTCAGAAAGGAGAAAAACTTTTTCAACCTTCATTTTTGCACTTTTATTCTTATTCTTACTTCACATAGAAACATATCAACACTGAATATCATTCATTAATAACTCATCTTACACATACATACATACACACAATTCATCCAGTCTCCTTTTATTTTACATTGTTGAACTTTTCACTTGATTCTCATTCAACTGACTCATATTTTCCTGTTTACAACAAAAATATTCGACATCCAAATATGATTGGATTAAAAAGTAGTAGAGATTTTGATAATATGATTGTTAAGCAAAAAACACAATGTATATTTCTTTGATGATTTTGATTTTGATTGCTTCCCTGAAGAGGTCCAGACAAGTTAGCTGGACGAAATGTTGGAATTATTTATAGTTCAATCGCTATGACTATTTCAATTATAACTTTTTTTCACATATAATGAAAAACTATAAATACATGAGACTTTTATACTATATTTGACATTGTGTTGGGAAATACATTCCTACTTACTAGTCTTCTGTCTTCTCTTGCGACGTTGCGGGTTTGATCGTTCAAATAGTCTAGTAGTACGTAGCATAGCAAGAATCTCAGCTCTAGATATAACAGTAACCATGTAGAGACAAGTATATGAAGAGGAAATCTTGCCTTAACCCATTATTTATTCATCAAATACTAAACAATGTGTCAATCTATTAGATATTTCAAAAAAATCTTTAGAAACACAGTTACATATGTACACAATACATTAGAAATATCTCTTAATGTCACTTAGTACTGTTTATTTAAATCTTCCCATTGATGTTTAGGACTGCAACTGCTCAGTCTCTAATTGGCATATGTGCATAATTTGCCAGAGTGAACATCAACTCTGAGATGAAGGTACATTCAGCTGACGAATCCCAAATAGGACAAAACGCGCGTAAAACTAGATGCCACCGCTAGCTACTATCCATCTTTGCTTACGATGCTCGTGATTTAAAGCTATATCGAGGCAATATGCATAGTATGTGTCATCACTTGACCTAGTCCTTTCAAATTGGCTACTTTATTACGAGCTGAATTAGAGCCAAGAGAAAATGGACTGACAGTTCGTCCACCAGCTTCTTGTTCCTGTTGTTGAAAGCTAGCAAGCCACATTAGTTCTAATGTATCTGGATTTTTGCCAGACATAACCTCAGTTAATTTATTTACAGTGGCAGCACATTTTGTTTGTTCTTTTTTATAAGCTTGAGTCATTCGTTCAAGTTCAATGCGTAATTGAGCTACTTCACTGCTAGCGCATGCTGCTCGTTGAGTCGCAGCATGAGCGCTTTCTTTGGCATTCTGTGCAGCTTCTAGGTACCGAGCAGATTTTTGTTGTTGTTCTTCATTAAGAGCTCTTAAAGCAGCTTCATATTTTTCACAAGCTCTTTTATTTGCTTTGCAACTTTTCGCATAATGATCATGCAATTATTCAAGTTCACGAACTTCTCCCCTACTACATAACAGTATGCACATATGCCAATTAGAGACTGATCCATTACAGTCCTAAACATCGATGGGAAGATTCAACCAAACTCCGCCTGTAGCTCCTCTGGGGGTTACTGCCGGTCCCAAGCCCGGGTAAAGGAGGAGGGTTGGGCATGGGGTTAGCGACCCCATCCCGTAGAAAATCAACTCGCTAAAAAAACGCTATTGAACAAGCAAGTGGCTATCAGGACTCAGTAGCTGAGTGGATAAAGTGATGGCCTGATAGCCACTTATCACTTGAAGCGAAAGGTACTGGGTTCGAGTCCCAGAGTGGACATCAACTCTGAGATGCAAGTACATTCAGCTGACGAGTCCCAAATGGAACGAAGTGCGCGTCTTCAATTCCACTATTAGCCACTATCAATCTCTGCTTAACTTTACCTAATTACCTTTAATGTATTACATAATAAAACAATAAGTTACTTAGGCAATCATAAATTGGAAAATATCGAAATTATAAAATAGTTAGAATTGGTACCCTCTATTTTATCCTATTGTATGCGTGCCAATGAGGAGTCTCATTCAAGGACCAAAAAGCTGTTCAACATTTCTAGCTTTTAAACAGTTTAAGCTAATTCTTTCTTTAGATAAACTTGAGTAGTGTAACAAGAACCCTCCTCTCTCATACACATGAACAAATGTAGATGAAGACAACAAATGTAGCAGCAGTCTCTGCATCGATAGGTCTCCACATTCACAAAGGGAAAAAGCAAGATTCTCAAATGCAACACGGAGGACACCAACCCAATCACACTTGATGGCAAAACTCTGGAAGAGGTAAAAACATTCACGTACCAGGTCACAGTATCATTGATAAACAAGGATGTAAAGGCGAGGATTGGCAAAGCAAGAGCAGTAAGTGTAACAAGAAGACCAAGATAATCAGAATGATGTCATATATTACTTACTTACTTACTTACGCCCGTTACCCCTCGTCGAGGAGCATAGGCCGCTCACCAGCATTCTCCATCCAACTCTGTCCTGAGCCTTCCTTTCCAGTTCTTTCCAGTTGCTATTCATCCTTTTCATATCGGCTTCTATTTCCCGGCGTAGTGTGTTCTTTGGCCTTCCTCTTTTCCGCTTCCCTTCCGGATTCCAAGTTAGGGATTGAGTCGTGATGCACATTGGTGATTTCCTTAATGTATGTCCGATCCACTTCCAACGTCTTTTCCTTATTTCCTCTTCAGTTGGAAGCTGGTTTGTCCTCTCCCATAAAACGCTGTTGCTGATAGTATCCGGCTAATGGATGTTGAGTATTTTGCGTAGACAACTGTTTATAAATACTTGTACCTTCCTGATGATGGCCGTAGTAGTTCTCCACGTTTCAGCTCCATACAGTAGGACTGTCTTGACGTTCGTATTAAAGATTCTGACCTTGAAATTGGTTGAGAGTTGTTTTGAGTTCCATATGTTCTGCAATTGTAGAAATGCTACCCTTGCTTTGCCAATCCTTGCCTTTACATCTGCATCTGATCCTCCTTGTTTATCAACGATGCTCCCCAGGTACTTGAATGTTTCCACCTCTTCCAGAGTTTCGCTATCAAGTGTGATTGGGTTGGTGTTCTCCGTGTTGCATTTCAGAATCTTGCTTTTTCCTTTGTGAATGTGGAGGCCTATCGATGCGGAGGCTGCTGCTACATTTGCTGTCTTCATCTACATTTGTTCGTGTGTATGAGAGAGGAGGGCTAGGTCATCTGCGAAGTCCAAATCATCTAATTGATTCTGAGAAGTCCATTGTATTCCGTATTTCCCTTCAGATGTCGAATTCTTCATAATCCAGTCAATCACTAGAAGGAAGAGGAATGGGGAGAGTAGACAGCCTTGTCTGACTCCGGTCCTTACTGGAAATGCATCTATCAGCTGCCCTCCATGCATGACTTTGCACTGTAGTCCGTCGTATGAGTTTTGGATAATGTTGACAATCTTTTCAGGAACTCCATAGTGTCGAAGAAGTTTCCATAATGTTCTTCGGTCCACGCTGTCAAACGCCTTCTCATAGTCGATGAAGTTGACGTATAGTGATGAGTTCCACTCAACTGATTGTTCAACGATGATCCGTAGTGTCGCAATCTGGTCTATGCACGACCTATCCTTACGGAATCCAGTGTGATGATCCCTAAGTTCGGCGTCTACTGCGTCTGGTTTGAATTATTTTTTCTGGTTAGCGTTTTTTTAGAGAGTTAGCTTTTCTACGGGATGTCATATATTAACCTAATACATTTCGAACAATCTGATAAAACATATACTTGGTAAGAACATTTAAGTGTGAAATATTGACACGTCAAATAGACATATGGAAGATAAGACAACGAAAAATGATCAAGGAAATAATGCCAAAAAAAGTTATGGGAAACTCACCATGTTGGTTAAGCAAACAATACCACCAAAGTAATTTTCGAGTGTGGACATACTGTTTTCAAACACATAAACGGGTTTTTCCAGTTTCCATATGTCCTGGACTTCAATAAATCCTAGTATACGAACTTGAACAATTTTGTAAAATACAATAAAAGTCATGATTTATTTCAACTATGCATCTAGCAATAGGGGATGATGGATATTTATTATCTACTCTTATATGATCATTTGGTTTAATTTGTTATTGCAATCATTTCGGTTCATGTTCAAACGCTGTGATTTCAAAATCCCGATTATCTATTTACTTACTTACTTACTGCTGTTACCACTCGTGGTCGACCGCAGCCTGTTCATCAGAACTCTCCATCTAACTCTGTAATAGGCAATCCTCTCCAGTTGGTTCCAGTTGCTATTCCTTCTTATAAGTAATAAACAATTACAACTACAAGACTTTCTGGCTTCAGCCTAAACACTATATTTTCTAATAACTGACCTAGGATCATATAGTGTGGATTCAACAACTTTAATCAATTTTCTGTAGGGGTTTGTAGCAATTGTTGAATCTTATTGAAATCATGCACCAATCAATCTTAAATTACCATTGGGCTCCTGAAAGCAATGAACGGCCGTTCCCTCCTAGTATGAAATTCCTCAATGTTGTGCAACCATGACCCCGCACATGGGACTCGAACCCAGAAAATATATTTCATCATAGTTTTACATTAACCTCAGAAAATATTTATCTTCTTTGGCCTACAGTTAAAACTATATGAGACTGAATTCAAGACCACTGCATTAAAATTCAAGGACCAGCATTTTGAAATACACAATTACCGATCATAATTATCAATAAATGGTGGTCTAGCTTCAATGGACTCATGATTTCAACTTTGAAAAATACTGAAATCTCCACAAATCCCCTTCTAATTATAATCACATGCTCACTAGTGACTGACTTCAAGATACATGTCCTGGAGTTCTAGTGGAAAGCAGTGACTAGTGGAGTTCAACCACGTCTGTTGTGAGATAGGAACTCACTGAAGACAATTGGTGAATGGTTACTCAACTTCGTGGATCAGTTGAAGTTAGACATTAATACCATTGGATGCCGGCTCAGTGGTCTGTCGGTTAAGGGCTTCGGCTCGAGACTGGTAGGTCCTGGGTTCGAATCTCGCGAGAGCGGGTTCGTGGATGCGCACTACCACTGAGGAGTCCCATAATAGGACGAAACGGCCGTCCAGTGTTTCCAGGTTTTCGATAGTGGTCTAGATTCAATTGACTCATGATTTCAACTTTGAAAAATAAATAAATCACGAGGTGGAATCATAAATGCGCACTGTAATTGAAGAATCCCATACTAAGATGAAACGGTCGTTCAGTGCTTTCAGATTTTTCCATAATAGTCTAGCTTCAATTGATTCATGCTTTCAATTATGAAAAATACTGAAATCATCACAAAAACACCCTTCTGATAATTATTGAATATGCTTTCCATAAAACAAAGAAAAAATATACCATACTATATTGAAGAGTTTTTTTTTGTTTCCTTCTAGAAAATCTAATTGTCCTTACAATGAGATCAAATGGATATTCATTTTAGGACAAAATAGTTTCTCTTTTCTTTTTCTTTTCTTTTTTTTTTGAAGTGTAATTAATAACTTCGATTTATGTATACACTACAACAAAAAGGAAAGAGAGAGAGAGAGTGAGTGAAAGAAAAGGAAAGAGGGAGAAAGAAAGAAAGAAAGAAAGAAAGAAAGAAAGAAAGAAAGAAAGAAAGAAAGAAAGAACAGAACAGAACACAACACAACAGAACATTGAATGATGTTAGACGTTCTTTACACTTGAAATAAACATGATTTATTGATTAAATAAAAAAAAATATATTAAAAAAATTTATGTTTCTATGTGACGTAATCATAAAAAAGTAACTTGGCAATAAGTAAGGAAATGAATAAACATTGATTAGTTAAAGATTAATTTCCACCCCCTCCCCTCTCCCTATTTTTGGCAAATAAATGGAATTCATTTTTGAAATTTAGAAAAGTATAGAAAGTGTAGGACTAATTTATTTGACTGAAAGTTGTAATTGTAAACAAGACTAGGATCTATGGACGACCTTTAGCAATTATGCCAAAACCTTGAAAAAACACCAACTGTTTATTAAGGTCAATATGTGATTATAAATTAAAGTGAAGAATTAGGATTAGAAGTTAAAGTTATAAAATTAGAGTTTAGATTCTCTTACCCGAACTGATCACAGTATGTAAATGTGCTAATAAGAGACTGATCCATTGCAGTCCTAAACATCAATGGGAAGATTCAAAACAAACAATACAAAGGGAATTTAAACTTCATCCCATTGCACAAGCAAGTGGCTATCAGGACTTAGTAGATCAGTGGATAACGTGATGATGTTTGAAGTGAAAGATACTGTGTTCGAGTCCTAGAGTGAACATCAACTTTGTGATGCAGGTACATCCAGCTGACGAGTCCCAAATAGGACGAAATGCGCGTCAGACTGGATTCCACAACTAGCCACTATCTATCTTTGCTTATAATTTCAGAAATTGATTTAGATATATATGGTAGTTGCCATATATCTGTCTGGCCAATAAACTCTTTTTTCTGATCTTGTCGTACTTTCTGTTAATGCTGAATGTCGATGTGGATGCTTGTTCTGCAGTGAATTTGTGCGATTTCAACGTTGTCTGTTTTTTTCAGTGCTCTCTAAAAGCTCTAGTTTCATTCTTTCAATACTAATAGTGTCATATTTATCTACTTTTTCTACTGTGACTGTTTAGCTGTCTTTCTGCATGATTATGAAAGGACCATCGTACGGTGTCTACAGCGAGTGTCGTATTTTATCATTACTGACGAATACATGTAAGCATTTATCTAATTCACTGAGCACGAATGGTCTTCTTTTCTGTGTTCGTTATTTGATGAATTTAATGGATTCCATCTGTCATTTTAATAGCTGTACATAGTCGGTTATGTTTGCTGAAATATCTGTTGCAGGGTCAAAACGTTCACGTAACATTGTTTCCAAGATCCAACTCACCAGCACAAAAATCGATGTTTTGTTTAGTAGTTGAATGGATGACTAATAATATCAAAAGAAGCTTGACATCTCATTTGTAATATCTCCCAGTGGCTATCATTGAGGCTTTTAGCTGTCGATGGAACCTTCTTATCATCCCGTTTGCAGTCGGATAGTTGTCTATGTTTCTAGTACTCTTTATGCCTAAAGTATTTGTAAGTTGTTGAAAAATCTTGCTTTCAAACTGGGCTCCGTAGTCAGTCGTAGTTATTTTTGTGACACCAAAGTTTACAACCCAGTGGTGTACTAATTTCTTTGAAAATGTTGATACTGGCGTGTCTAGTGAATGCGTATACCTATTGGAAATCGGTAACGATTCAATGATATCGATATAAACGTGGTAGAATCTAGAGCTATCTGCGAGGTATGATGCATCTGTGAACTTTCAACGTCTAGCACTAGATACACTCTCGTGTCCATTTTCATAAATCTTCGTGTATATTTAGCCATAGTAACTTATCTTTAATAAGATTTATTGCGGCTTAAATACCTAGATGAGATATGTTATGTAATTTTTCAAAAATGTCTTGTTTCCTATCATAAGGTATCAGGAGGCGAGTTTTACCTGTTGAGATATCACAGATCAATGTGTCCATGTCATCTATAGAGATGTTTTGAAATAACAATGTTGTTTCCGTAGATGGCAAAAGATTTTCTAGCTCCATGACGAGTGTTTGATTCTTTGCCATGACTTGATAACTTATATCAGGGATTGAGAATGTATTGCTTTTTAATCTCGATAATGAGCCCGGTGTATTGTCAGTTGCAAAATTCGAAATGAATTCCACTAGATGAATTTCTCACAGTCTATGTGTACCAAGGCTTTAGTTAGAGGTTTATGGTCGTAAACATACTAAAGAAATCTCTCTCTAACATCCATAGAAAGTGCTTGATGGCTAAGTAGACAGTTGACAGTTCTCTACTGAAGGCGCTATATTTTGTCTGTGTCGTTTCTAACTTTTTCGAGAAAAATGAATGGAGTTGCCATCGTTAATTGACAGGTTACTGAAGTTCAGCACCTATTACTACATCATAGGCATCGGTCATTACTGCTAAAGGTGATTTAACATTTCGCCTTACAACCAATGCCTCTGTGCCTAATGCGTTTCCCAACTGTTCACATGCTTGAGTCCCTTGTGGTTTCGTCGTTATTGATTCAGCGCGTCCTCTTAATAAACCTGTCAGAAGTTTCAGTATGTCAGCATATTTCGGAATAAAACATCGGGTAAAAGATCATTTTTGATAGTTTGCGTTCCCTAAGGAAATACTTCGTTACCTTGATTTCACAGTTTATTCAATTCTCATCTGATTACATAATTGTTATCCTTTATAATGAATGAATCCAAAAATTCTGTTAACTACTTCGATCTTGAGATTAATAGCTGAAGGTACTGGGTTCGAGTACCAACGGAAACTTCAATATTGAGAAACAGGCATACACAATAGATAAGTTCCAAATAGGAAGAAACTTGATCCCAGCTGGGGATGGAATCCAAGAGTTTAAGATTTCTTTCTCAATAAGCTAATGGAATTGGCACGCAATGATGCACAGTTCCAACTTCAGTCAACCAGAGATATTTATCAACTATTATTCACTGTCACTAGTGTCATTTGTTAGATTTCCAACATGATTGAGGTTTACCAGCTATTACTTCTCACTGAAACGTCTCAAAACCTGCCTCTGATAAGTAAATCATAATTATCACGATGAGAAACTCGTGAAATATCAATTCCCGTGACCGTTTAATTCAGACACAATCCTAATATGCTTACTGATTCATTGATGCCAGTGAGATTAAGAAAGGAGTAGAGAGCTAAAATTGTTAAATGAACTAAAGTGGTCCGTAGACAATAGGTATACACATAAACCTTTTATTCTGATCAAGACAATGTCTGAGATGTTGACTAGGTGCATAATCATCTTCCAATAGCCTATCTTGTTTATAATCTCATCAACTGTTTAACCTTGAGATATCGTGTGAGCACAGAGATGTGAAATGTCTAGACTCCTCTAGCTTACCAAAAGGAGTGATTAATTCAAAGACAGTTTACATAAATTTACAATCTTGAGCTCCATACTACAAAGAAATAGCTCCCCAGTGCCTTTAATTTTCAGTAGTTCCCTAACTAATATTAATCCATGCTCTTAGCTGTCTTCAAATCAAATTATCTGTACAATTCCCACTTACTTATTGATCTGTCGGATTAGATTACTTTAGAGAGATGCTTGGTACTCAATAAAATCTTGTTGGTATTACCTACAAGTGACTGTTTAAAAACATACGAAGTCGACCATATAACCTAAAACAAAAATCTGTTATTAGTTCACTTGTATATTCAATTTCAATTAATCTTCATACTTGAAAATCGCCTACACAGTTGAAAATTCAAACACAGCTGAAGATAATTCCTGGAATTCTAGTGAGAACCAGTAACCAGTAGAGTTCAAACCACGTCTGTTGTAAGATAGGAACTCACTGAAGACAATTGGTGAACGGTTGCTCAAACTTCATGGATTGGTTGAAGTTAGACATTAACATTGTTGGATGCCGGTTAGCTCAGTGGTCTATCGGTTAAGTGCACTGACGTGAGACTGGTACGTCCTGGGTTCGAATCTCGCGAGTGCCGGATCGTGGATGCGCACTGCCACTGAGGAGTCCCACGATAGAACGAAACGGTCGTCCAGTGCTTCCAGGTTTTCCATAGTGATCTAGCTTCAATTGACTCATACGTTCAACTATGAAAGCTGAAGTAATTTACATTATCATTCAAAGTTTAACACAAAAGCTAACAATAGTAAAAATCAAGAATTCTTTATTATACATATACATATACTTACAATACTTTATGATATGTATACATATACTACTAATGATTTATACACAATTCGTGCAATTTTACAAAGATTGAAAAGAACAATAAATGAGAGAGGGGGAGTAAGATTTGTAAACGAACAAATACATACATACATACATACATTAATAGATATAGCCAGAGATATTCCAATAGGTGTAGTGTGGTCTATTTTAGGATGGATGATAAAAAACCTTTCACCCATCTTGTTTGTCAATGTTGACAAACCGTAGTGGATTACACAAAAATCCACTTTATGTAACGGATACATATAGTTTGGCATACAGTTTGACAGTAGGTCATTTCAATAAAGTTTGATTCCCTTGGAAAAGAACTCATCTCATTATATGACAAAAGAAAATAATAATTGAATAAATAATATGCATACATGTAATGGAAGTAAGAAAAAAAACCCTCCTAGAACTGACGACCACCACCACCCCCCTCACACACACACACATTTGGTATAGGGAGGGGGGGTAATGGGAAAGAAAACAATCAATTTCTTCCTCAACAACAACAAAAAAAAACAACAACTTGGTTACGAAGAAAACTGTTTTCTTTATGAAAGATAGGTAGACAATTTTTTTTGAGTTTTAATCAATCCATATGAGTACCATAACCATTCATCTGTTTCATGGAACCATTCATCACATGAAATTGTTGCCTACCATTCTGTTGTTGCTGTTGGTGGTGGTGGACGTCGTCGTGGTGGTGATGTTGATGTTTCTCTAAACTTTTAGCTAATCGTTGTTTATGCCAATATGCTTTAATATAAAAATTAGTAAATAATATTAAGAATACAGTAGCATATAATATAATAGCAGCTGGGAATATTTTAGGATAGTTACATGTTGTTGAGGGTAGAAATAATTGACCTTGATGAAGAATAAATATAATAAATTGAATCATTTGAGCTATAGTTAAATAATTTTTCCACCATAATAAATGATGTGCACCAGCCGCTGCTAATCCATAATATGTATACATAGCAACATGAATTAAACAATTCACTAATGGAAACATAAAAGTTATACCCCCTGAAATGTTTAACAACAACAAAAAAACACATACAGAATTAAGAAAATGGAATCATTTTTTTCAAAAGGGTTATAATAGTACAACAAATCAGACATCATTCTGATTAATGTAACGATTTGAAATGATGGATGGTTGTGCTTGGTCCTACGTTGTACATGACTGAATGAATGAATGTGACTGTTGATTCGCTTTAGAAACAACTAATTGATATTTTCATAGTTGAAAGTGTGAGTCAATTGAAGCTAGACAACCATGGAAAACCTGGAAGCACTGGAAGGCTGTTTTGTTCTATTATGGGACTCCTCAGTGGCAGTGCGCATCCACTATCCGGCACTTGCGAGATTCAAACCCAGGACGTACCAGTCTCGCGCCAGAGCACTTAATCGATAGACCACTGAGTCGGCATCCAACGGTATTAATGTCTAACTTCAACTGATATTTGTTTATTTGACTTCATACGGCTAATTGAGGATGTTATCGGTAACGTCACTAATGTTAAGTGAATGCGTTACATGTTATCGATTTCGGGCAATTTCCTAAATATTTAAAAGTGCATATGAGATTTTATTTATTTATCTATTTAAATACATAAATAATGTTACAAGAAAGCACCAGATAAATATGCGCCTCACAAATCTCATTTGATTTGTGTGAAGGCTGTGATACTGGCCAGGTGCCCAAACCGAAGCAAATGGTTTTCTTAGGACGCCAGATCTTAAGCCTTGGACCTAGAGATCTGATCCACAGGTCAGTGAAGCATCGTGAGGAGATGCAGTCCCATGGTAGCCGATGACCAACGATTGATTCATACGCCATTTGTTCCCTCAGGATACTGGAGCCAGTCCATTGCACCAATGGTTTTTAATCAGAGTTTTCCAACTCCCCTAGGTGGACGCGCCGTATCCACCAACCTAGTTAAAGCGCCGAGCATTCGCTTTTCCTCCTCTCAATTTCGTAAACAACACTCCGTTTGCTAGATGGCAGTGGGTAGGGCTTCCCTGTCAGAGGCTATATATATATATATATATATACTTCACCATGTGAGAGCATTTAGTGAGGGAGAGAGGATTCTCCCCAACCTTCGCCGTACCAGAGCATTTGATGGCAAAGCCTGGTGCAAAGTTATACTCCAAATAAATCTTAAACTGATTCAATCAGTCAGTCACAACGTAGAACTTCGTACATATGTACATACGTACGTACGTACGTATGTACATCAAATCGATTTCTCATACCATATTAGCATAGAGATGTAGTTATCGATTCAAACTACATCTTAAACTGATTCCAATTTAGTCTATTCATTAATTATGTATCTAATAGCTAGTTTAATGAATATATCTAGGTCAATTGAAATTGTATTAAATAGATAAATGATTGATTGTTGGTAATAGTTAATCATGTTCAATCATTCAATGAAGGGTATATAAGAAATGAATAAGATAAGATAACTACATAAATGTTGACCTGATTTAAACGGATTATACATTATTGATTAGATACATACAATTAGTTGATAAGGCATTTTGATTATATAAACTAGTATATATCGAAAGTTTAATTGTTGTTCAATCTTATCCGGTTTAAATAGATGAAGGGGTTGGATTACTCTCTTTATACATATATACAACAAAACTATATGGATGTGTTCATAGTAAAACTATGTTGAAACTGTTGATAAGTTACAATAAATGATATTGGGATTACTAACTTAGTTACTTACTTACACCTGTTACCCCTCGTGGAGAAACACAGGCCGCACACCAGTATTCTCTATCCAATTCTGTCCTGAGCAAACCTTTCGAGTTAACATTCATCCTTTTCATATCTACTTTTATTTCTCGGCATAATGTGTTCTTTGACCTTCCATTATTCCGCTTCCCTTCCGGATTCCAAGTTAGGAATTGCCTTGTATTGCACATTGGTGATTTCCTTAATGTATGTCCGATCCACTTCCAACGACTTTTCCTAATTTACTCTTCACATGGAAGCTGGTTTGTCTTCTCCCATAAAACGCTGTTGCTGATACTAACCGGCTAATGGATGTTGAGTATTTTGTGTAGACAACTGTTTATAAATACTTGTACCTTCCTGATGATGGTCATAGTAGTTCTCCGCGTTTCAGCTCTGTGCAGTATAACTGTCTTGACGTTAGTATTGAAGATTCTCACTTTGAAGTTAACTGACAGTTGTTCTGAGTTCCATATGTTATTCAATTGTAGAAATGCTACCCTTGCTTTGCCAATCCTCGCCTTTACATCTGCATCCGATCCCCCTTGTTTATCAACGATGCTCCCCAGGTACGTGGATGTTTCCACCTCTTTCAGAGTTTCGCCATCAAGTGTGATTGGGTTGGTGTTCTCCCTGTTGCATTTGAGAATCTTGCTTTTTCCTTTGTGAATGTGGAGGCCTATCGATGCGGAGGCTGCTGCTACATTTGCTGTCTTCATCTACATTTGTTCGTGTGTATGAGAGAGGAGGGCTAGGTCATCTGCGAAGTCCAAATCATCTAATTGATTCTGAGAAGTCCATTGTATTCCGTATTTCCCCTCAAATGTCGAATTCTTCATAATCCAGTCAATCACTAGAAGGAAGAGAAATGGGGAGAGTAGACAGCCTTGTCTGACTCCGGTCCTTACTGGAAATGCATCTGTCAGCTGTCCTCCATGCACCACTTTGCACTGTAGTCCATCGTATGAGTTTTGGATAATGTTGACAATCTTTTCAGGAACTCCATAGTGTCGAAGAAGTTTCCATAATGTTCTCCGTTCCATGCTGTCAAACGCCTTCTCACAGTCAATGAAGTTGACGTATAGTGATGAGTTCCACTCAACTGATTGTTCAACGATGATCCGTAGTGTCGCAATTCGGTCTATGCACGACCGATCCTTACGGATGTTGGCATGGATCACATAAAATTACCATTCAGATCAGTAGTTTATGTTTCATTCCAAAATGTAGATCATGGTGAAAATCAACAAATATCTATGTTTTAGTAGATTCTATGCTCGATTGTCATTATTTTGGTGATGAACATAAATCCCAATGGAGGATGTGGAAACCTTTACATATCTGGGCAGCATCATTGGTGAACACGGTGGATCTGATGCAGATGTGAGGGCAAGGATCGGGAAAGCGAGAGAAGCATGTTTACAACTGAAAAACATATGGAACTCAAAACAATTATCAATCAACACCAAGATCAGAATTTTCAATGCAAATTTCAAGACAGTTCTTCTGTATGGGGCGGAGACGTGGAGAACTACGAAAGCCATTATCCAGAAGATACAAGTGTTTATTAATAGTTGCCTAAGCAAGCTACTTCGGATCCGATGGCCAGACACTATCAGCAACAAGTTACTGTGTAGACGACAAATCAGATTCCAGAGGAGGAAAAAATCAGGAATAAGCGCTGGAAGTGGATTGGGCACACCTTGAGGAAATCACCCAACTACGTCACAAGACAAGCCCTCACATGGAATCCTGAAGGTTAGAGGAGAAGAGGAAGACCAAAGAACACATTACGCCGAGAAATAGAGACAGACATGAGAATAATGAACAAGAACTGGATAGAACTAGAAAAGAAGGCCCAGGACAGAGTGGGTTGGAGAATGCTCCATTGGGAGTAACAGACGTAAATAAGTAAGTATGTATAAATCCCAATGTGTGTGATTCAATTTATAAATATGATTTGTTCTTCAGTTACTTAAGTAGGTTACAACCTCAGAGTATAAAATAGACGAGCTATAATATGATATCTGAGTAAAATTCTAGATTTTGCTGATACAAATATTATAGTTGAATTCATGAGTCAACTGAAGCTAGACCAACATGATAGACGGTTGCTCAGTTTTGTGGATTGGTTGAAGTTAAACATTAACACAGATGGATGCCAACCGGCTAAGTAGTTCTAGAGGTTAAGCGCTCGCGAGCGAAAGTGATAGGTCCTGTGTTGGTATCTGGCTAGGCGGGATCGTGGATGTGCACTGCCACTGAGGAGTCCCATACTAGGACGAAACGGCCGTCCAGTGCTTCGAGGTTTTCCATGTTGGTCCAACTTCAATTGACTTATGATTTCAACTACAAAATTACTTAAATCTTTAGAAAACCTTCTTTTGATTATACAAATATCACAAACTGATCGCTTTAAATAGGATAGACCTGGTCTACGATTGTTATCTAATTAATATCTTATTATTAACAACATTAAGATTTTATTAACGTCACAAACCAACCAAAGTTAGACATCCACTGAAAACGTGAAAGCACTGGACACCAGTTTCATCCTAGTGTCTAAAGGTTTGGCGCTTGCAAAGAGAGACACAAAGGTCCCGGTCTTGACGCCCGATAAGGTAATGAATGCGCACTGATGAAGAGTCTACCACTGAGATGAAACAACTGTTTAATGCTTCCTAGTTTTCAGTGGGGGTTAACTAATGTCGGTTTGTGATCTAACTAACATTCAACAAACTCCACAAGCCCACATAGTGATCATGTAAAGATCACTAATACAAAACTAGTGAATTATTACCACCATTTATTTGAATACTTGGATTTTTTAATTGGAGATTGAGTGAGTGAATATATTCTTATGATAGCTTATGTCGGTTCGCCCCCTTGACGCCTTGAGGTGAGTTGAGATAATGTAAAATGATATACATTCATATCAGATCATATATTTATGACTAAATGATTAACTAGTATTGCTCAAAAAAGAGGGAAATTGGTTAAGCGGCTATCTGTTAGTCAGTCGGGTACGACATAGAACCAGAGACGAATATGAATCTGCCCAATTCGTTACATCATATAATCACAATGAGACGGTAAAGTCAAAAAGATGGATAACAAAGGGTTCGTAATAATAAGAAAGGCTAAATACAAAAAATATGATCCAAACAGAAGAAATGGAATATGCAATTACAAAGTCTAAAGAAGTATTGAAATAAGATGTTTGTAAGCTACGTCATCTAAGATCGTTGAAAAACATGTCATGACAGTCACACAAATTCTAAACAGATATTATGTACCTACCAAGATAGATCAGACAAACGACATATGATTTCATGAAATGACATCATGTCTTGATTTGGCTATTCTTGACGTTTTTGTAGCTAACTGCTACACTAACCAACATTCTGCATCAAAGTAGCCACATACATCACCAGCTACTTACATCGATAAAGGTTTGTGACTTTATCAATTTAATCTATCATTTCAGTCAAGTACCCTACATTTAACCTCAGTATTATTCACTTGATAGCTCCACCACACTCTAACAACGCTTTATAGATATCTATATACAGTACTATTAACACGAATTCCCTCTACTTTCAAATACCACATCCTACAGACATAAAACAATACTAGAAGACTATTGCACAGAATATTCCGCTACCGCGTACAGACTAGTATGCTCAGCTTCGAAACACACTTGGTAGGATTTTAAATTGAGTTTCAGTGATTGAATATAGATTAGTATAATCACTAATTCGTCACAATAAATGTTTAATTGAAATCATGAGTTAATGGAAGCTAGACCATCAAGGAATACCTGGAAGCACTGGACGGAGGAGATGCAATCCCATGGTAGTCGGTGACCGACGATTGGTTCATACTCCATTTGTTCATTCAGGATACTGTAGTCCATGTGCACCATTGGTTTGGAATCAGGGTTTACCAACTTCCCTAGGTAAATCCTTCATATCCACTAACCCGGTTAAAGCACTGGACATTCGTTTTTCATCCTTTCAATTTCGTAAACAACGCCCGTGGTGCGAGAATGCAATGAGTAGGATTTCCCTTTCAGTGACTGTATACATTTGGTCAAGTGAGAGTATTTGGAGATGGAGAGCTAACTCTCCCCACCCCTGACCGTACCAGAGCATTTGGGAACGAGTTTAAAAAACCTTGACACTTCATAATCTATTTTAGAGGACAGAAGAAACAACGTTGTGTATGTTAGAATATTTACATTTCATTGCTTGTAATACAACGACGGTGTTACAAGTCAATTCAGTTGTCAACGTTTTTGATTTTTCAGAATACTTCATTCATAAATCCATGAAAAATACTAAAATGAATTGATTAACAAGTATGTTTTTGTGTTTTATTCGATCCAGTGTGAATCCAAAATTTAGTCTCCGAATTTCCTAGCACATTCAAGGGTGGGGAGAGTTTCTCCCCTCTCAAAATAATCTTATATGAACATGTATTTATAACTCCTTACAGGAAAGCTCTACTCACTGTTTCCAGGTGAAATATTCTTACTAGGGTGAGATGATGGAAAGCTAATATTTGGAGTTTAAATTACGTTTGTGGATATGAAGAGTTCATCTAAAACTGTTGGAAAATTCTGAATCCAAACCAATTGTGCATATCAACTCCAAGAACCTAAGAAAACGAATGGCATATGAATCTATATTGGTTGCTAGGTACCATGAGTTTTTATCTCTTGACGCTGGTCTATCACCCTATAGAATACACCTCTATATCAAAAGCTAGAGGAGTGGCCCCTTAAGAAAACTACTTAATTTGATATGATAGCCTGACCAATATCCTAGCTTACACAAAACAGTGTAATTTCGCATGTATAATTTGGGTGCCTAATCGTATCAGAATTTATGTACATCAATTGAAAATGAGTAGATAAATTTTTCCTTAACAAACTAGGCTTCAAAAATTATCAACGTTTGTTAGGTTAACAGGTGGTCAAACTAAAATGTGGCATATATCCTTCAAGTCACTAACTTTTCATCTGAGTCATGTTGGCAGATGCTGACTACTTGATTTGGGTCCGCACAAGTATCGTAACCAATGGTTAGAGACTCTGTGTGACATGGCTCAGAATCGATCACAATGGCGTCGGTGTATACACTCTTTGTGTGCCCTTAAATCGTGAAATTAAAATTGCTTTACACCTTTCTTTCTAACAAATAATTCTTTCTTTCTGTATTATCCTTACACAAAATCTTTCTTTTATATAATAATACCATTGAAGTGACTACTTCTATGAATTTGGTGTCCATCATGTTGTGCTAATGAGGTGTGGGAACTTTGACCAATGAATATATGTGCCTGGTCCTACGTTGTAGCTGACTGTAAACTGGAAGTGTACATACCTTTTTTGTGTAAAATAGACATAAATAAACCTCAGTTAATTTCACTACTCATTTCTAATGGTTATTTCATGTGACCTGTACATTTAAACATATTTACATCATTATTAGAAGAGGGTTTTGTGGAGATATTAATAATTTTATATAGTTGAAACCATGAGTCAATTGAAGATAGACCACCATGGAAAACCTGCAAGCACTGGACGGCCGTTTCGTCCTATTGTGGGACTCTTCAGCAGTGGTTAAGGGCTGGCGAGCGAGACTAACAGGTCCAGGGTTCGAATCTGCCCCCAAATGCCCTAGTACGGCCGAAAGTGGGGAGAATCCGCTCTCCCTCTCCAAATGCTCTCTCATGGCCAGCGAATATATAGCCTCTACCAGGGAAGTCCTACTCACTGCCTTCTCGCGGCCGGGGTGTTCTTTACGAAAGTGAGAGGACGAAAAGCGAATGTCCGGCGCTTTAACCGGGTTGGTGGACACGGCACATCCACCTAGAGGAGTTGGAAAACCCTGATTACAAACCAATGGTGCACATGGGGTCCAGTATCCTGAAGGAACGAATGGCGTATGAACCTATTGTTGGTCACCGGCTACCATGGAACTTCATCTCCTCACGATGCTCCACTGCCTTGTGGATGAGACCTTTAGGTCAAAAGCTCGGGGTGTGGCCCCCTAAGAAAACCACCTGTTTCAGTCTGGGCTCCCGGGCAGTATCCCAGCCCTCACACAAATCAAATGAGATTTGTGTGGTGCATATTTATCTGATGCTCTTTTGTACCAATATTTTAAATAAATAAAATAAAGGGTTTCGAATCTCGCGAGGCGGGATCGTGGATGCGCATTACCACTGAGAATTCCCGCAATAGGACAAAACGGCCGTCCAGCCCTTCCAGGTTTTCCATGGTGGTCTAGCTTCAATTGACTCATGATTTAAACTATATAGATTTGCTTTTATTTTTAAAAATAATCCACATTATTACGGAACATTTCTGAAGTTCTTTTTATGAAATCTTTTTAAATTTACAAATGAGAATGAATTAAAAAGTGTAAGACAGGGCAAAAGTCAAACAGAATCGAGAAAACCACTTCAGGTATAAAAAGAACTTTTGAATAATGCTCAAAATGTGAACTAAAAATCAGTTCGTGGCAGTTTGGAGTAAAACCATTGATGTTAGATGAATTAGATGGTTGACTTTCACTTATGTAGACTGTTTCTAACAGATAAATCGACTCTGTTCCTGAATCCCGACACTAGATCTCTAATTATCAGTTTAAATAACTGACCTTAACTAAGAACAATATGTGGACTCTTAAAAATCTATGCGGGTCTTTATAAGGAATGGAAAGGATTGATAATCCATGTATCCATAACAACAAAATCTGTTGGAAATTCTTTATAATATTGTGTTTTTCACACAAATAAGTCACTTACAAAAACTGTTTTCTGACTAGGAAAAAGACTGACTGAAATTTTTATCCTAGTTGAAATTATGAGTCAATTGAAAACCTCGAAGCACTGGAAGACCGTTTTGCCCTATTGTGAGACACCTCGGTAGCAGTGCGCATCCACGATCCGGCACTCGCGAGATTCGAACCCAGGACCTACCAGTCTCGCGCTAGAGCACTTAACCGATAGACCACGGAGCCGGCATCCAATGGTATTAATGTCTAACTTTAACGAAGTTTGAGCAATCGTTCAACCGTCTAGCTTCAATTAACTCATTATTTCAACTATGAAAATACTGAAATCTCCATAAAACGCCTTCTGAAATTTTTTTGTAATTACGCAAGCTATGCAACTGAAACACTGTAACATAGTTCCCAAAAATTGCAATAATAACCATATTAGGATGTCACTTTTAAGCATAGATATTACATAACGCGTGAACCAATTAGTTTTCGTCTTAATTTCATTAATAAAATCATAAACCGATGCTTTATTGATGGTATACGGAATAAAGGTTGAGTTGGTAAATTAGGACTGATAATAATTATATTGAGAAACCTCAACAACAAGCATACATTTGTATATGGAAAATATATGTCTCTAGGAGGGAGGGATCAAAACGATATTCTATGCACTGCTGAAGTATTGGCAATGCAAAAACTCAAGCCTGAACTTTTCATACAGAAACGATTTGTCCAACTTCTCAACCTTCCTTAATTCGAATTCCCTTAATGGGTATGTTTCTGATTGTTGTTTTTTTCTGCACTTTTATTTGATTACTATCGATTTTTTTAAATTACTGTTTTTCATTTTTAACTTTAATCAGTTATCAGAAGGGGGTTTTGTGGAGATTTTATTAAATGTTTTATATAGTTGAAATCATGAATCAATTGAAGCTAGACCACCATGGAAAACCACGAAGCATTGAACAGCCGTTTCGTCCTAATGTGGGACTCCTCAGTGGCAGTGAACATCCACAATCCCTCTTCGCGAGATTCGAGCTCAGGACCTGACAGTCTCGCGCATGAACGCTTAACCTCTGGACCACTGATGCAGCTGGCATCCGATGGTGTTAATGTCTAACTTCAACCAATCCATGAAGTTGAGCAACCATTTCACTAGAAAACAATGGGTATTACACATTTTAAAGTGGCAATATAAGCATGGCATTTGAAGAGGGAGAGCAGACTCTCACTACTCTCGGCCGTACCAGATCATTTTGGGGCTTTTTTATATGGTTGAAGTTATTGCAATCCACATTGAAAAATTTAATCTTTGAACTTGAAAAGTTTATTCAACTCCTTTATTTATCTTGCCTCATCAATATAGAAGTGGGTTATAAATGAACTGTTAATTCATCTCATTATTCTGAAAATTATTTTTTTTTACTTTCTAATTCCTCACATGATTTCGTCTATTGATTCTTACCTAACTACTAGAAAACTAATTTCATATCAAAAATACTTTTTTTTCCAAATCTCATATTGTCAGAAGGTGGTTTTGTAGAGATTTCAGTAATTTTATAGTTGAAATAATGAGTCAATTAAAGCTAGATTACCATGGAAAACCTGGAAGCACTGAACAGTCGTTTTGTCCTATTATGGAACTTCTCAGCAGCTGAGCATCCACGATCTCACCTCTCGAGATTCGAACCCAGGACCTATCAGTCTCGCGTTTGAGCTCTCAACCACTGCTGAGGAGTCTCACGATAAGACGAAACGGCTGCCCAGTGCTTCAAGGTTTTCCATGGTTGTCTAGCTTCAATTGACTCATTATTTCAACTATAAAATCTCATATTGAAAATTATGTAATCCAATAATCACTTAATAATATGAATTCAATTCTAACAAATAACTACTTTGCTTATAATGATTACCATATTTATCATCTTCTAATCACTTAGTTAATTATTTAACATCATTATTACATAATCCCTTGTGAAATTGCAATATTGTTACGCAATCATATAGATTACGTCATAGTGATAAACTAACCGGGAAAAAATGTCTCCCCTTCCCCTTGTTTGAAAAAAAGTACCTGATATTTACACTATTGTAGTTATAATGTTAACTTTAGTTAATTAATCAACATTCAGCCTAGGACAAATGTGTATTAGCTTAACTTGCCATATCAAAATAGAGTAATAAAATGAAACTAAAGAGATGAGTAGCCAGTATGTCAAAATTTTGTAACGGAAATGATGATGTAATTGATTACGTCTTGAGAATATGTTTTAAGAAGATAATGAAAAGGTATATACTAAAGAATACTAGCACTCAAGATTTAAGGAAATATATGGAAGAAATGTTTAACGGCAAATCATGTCACCAAATGTCTCTATCTGCAAGCAAGAGGTATTGCGCTAACTAGAATAAGGTAGACTGCATTTACCAACATGACTCAGATACATACTCAATGACTTTATGTACTAGCGACAAGTTTTTGATAACCTTCCCAAAGTTGAATTCCAATATTAAACACCATTCATAGAGGAACGCCGACTTTGAGTATACGCAAAACATATCCAAATTAACTCAGCTGATAAAAAATCAATACTTTATCATCCGAATGACTTGACAAAAGTGAAACAAGATTTTTGAACTCAAAGTGAGATTTCGTCTGAAAACAAACTCACCTTGGTCCATTAAAACATCTTCAACTACATAATGAACAATCAATTTTTGTAGACTGGCAAAACGTTTACACTAGATAAACAGACATACCATCAGTTCATGGAGTCATCAACTGTCGATTAAAACTAGGTCCATAGACATGGTTCGAAATCAATTCACACTGATCTACATCTATTCATTCTGACTCGACATCTTCATTTCTATTTGATAGAGTGACTAGGTAAAATTACATTTCTACTGCATCAAGATTCAAATGAAATTCATGATTGAACAGTTTACTTAACAACACAAAATGTAAACAGTCAATTCGTACAACCGACAACATTCACATCGATTCACCTTCATCAGCATAACTTCTTCACATTACACAACGAACAAACACTTTTCTTCTGTCAACTTCAATTCAAGTATAGAATGATGAGAGTCGAGGTCAGGTCATAAAATGTGAATATACATGAATGAGTGTGACTAGTTTACCCGTAAATACAAAACACTTTTTTCAAACATTTGCATCATTATAAATTATTCATCACAGTAAGGCATAAAAGTAAATTGAATGTTCAAAGGAATTTACTCACATTCTTGTCAGTGAACGACACTTCAGAATTATTCTGATTTAGACAAATGCAATAACTCAACAGACTCACACTATCAAGCATACTAACCAGTAACTATTACATATGAACTGAAAGTCACCATCTATCATTTCACATAAGAAACGTAAGTCAGTTTATCAAGTAGTGAGTATACACGACTTCAAGTGGTCAAGACAATCAACACTCGTCCACATGACAATTCACCACCACCTTTCTACACACACAATCATTGATTTTGTGAAATGACGTTTCAAAAGATGTTTACAATAACTCAATTAAATGATATCAAATCATGGTAGTGAAGTGGATACTATCTTTGAAATGATACAACCCATTGTTTATTACAGTGATATATACACTGACAAGGTTTTAGAGCATGAACATTGTCAGTCAGTTACAACGTAGAACTTCGTACGTACGTACATCAGTTCGAGTTGCCATACCACATTAGCACAGAGATCAAGTTGTCGATTCAGAACCCATAGTGGTAGAAGTAGTAAGAGTATAAGTACTATGTGAAAGATAAGGGTTTGAAGATGTTATTGAAGGAGTATAATACAGTGGAATAAATTTGGAAAGAGAAAATTTATTTCACTGTATTATACTCCTTCAATAACATTGTGTAGCTCTTAATGATCTCGGTCTTTTCTTCTCTGACATTTTCGATTGTTACAAGGGGTTTTTGTGGAGATTTATTAATTTTTATAGTTAATATCATGGGTCAATTGAAGCTAGACCACCGTGGAAAACGTCAAAGCACTGGACGGCCGTTTCGTCCTATTATGGGACTCCTCAGTAGTGCGCATCCATGATCCCGCTCTCGCGAGATTCGAACCCAGGACCTACCAGTCTCGCGCTAGAGCCCTTAACTGATAGACCACTGAGCTGGCATCCAACGGTATTAATGTCTAACCTCAACCAATCCACGAAATTGCGCAACCAACTTCCAATGTACTGAGGTAGATACCTGTTTCTACCTGACATGGATTAGCTCCACTGGTCACGACTTCTCACTAGAACTCCAGGAATTACCTCAAGGAGCCAGTCACTAGTGAGCATATGATCATTATCACAAGGGGGTTTTTGTGGAGATTTAGTAATTTTTGATCTCGGTCTTTTCTTCTTTGACATTTTCGATTGTTTTTATAACTGGTGACCACTTCAATCAGTTCGCTTTTGTTTTGTATCATGAATTGAATATCATATCTACTTAGTAGGTCACATTAGATAGAAAATTCGATCGAAAAACACATGATATCTCGAAAGTCTATTTCAAATAAAGTGAGACCAAATCAATCAGTCTATATGCTACAAACTTTTAAGTGAAGAATGAGATACCATAAGCAATCATCAAACCATTCATCATCCCTGAATTTGTACAGTGGTCTTGAAAATCATCTGTAATGTAACTCATTCATCAAGTACATTTCCGTGTTCACCTTTCATCAAATGGATTATATAGAAAAAGAAAATTTTGTATACTCATTTCATATTAAGTAATGAAGGCATAAACCCAATACAATAACTGAGCACCATAGGTATGTCCTAACAAATTCATGTTTAGTATACATTATAATAATGGGTCGGTTGAAGAATCCCGTTAGTTATCCATATCTAGGAGAATCTAGCTCTTATATTAACAGTTTGTTTGATCATCTTCAAAGCACTTATTAATTTACTGAATGAGGTTTTCACACACGCACACACTACCTGGTAATCCTCCCTCTCAAAATGCTCTCACATGACCACGCATACACAGCCATTGACAGGGAAGTCCTACTCACTAACTTCTCTCAAAAGAGGTGTGGTTTACGAAATTGAGAGGACGAAAAGTGAATGTCCAACGCTTTAATCGGGTTGATGGATACAGACGATTCACCTATTGGAGTTGAAAAGCCCTGATTACAAACCAATATTGTACATGGGCTCCAGTATCCTGAGTGAACAAACAGTGTATGAACCTATTGTTGGTCACCGACTAACATGGGACTGCATCTCTTTACGTTGTTCGACTGCCTTATGGATAAGATCTTTAGGTCGAAGGCTCGGAGAGTGGCTCCTTAAAAAAATTACCTGCTCCGGTCTGGGCACCCGGTCAGTATCACAGCCCACATACAAATCAGGTGACTTATGTGGTGCATATGTATTCGGTGCTCCTTTGTACCAATATTTCTGTGTTCCAATAAATAAATAAATAAGTCACTAGTTCTAATGATCCATAGGTCTAGTCAACATTAACTATCTAACAGACAAACCTGATTAAATGGTGGTTGAAGGTGGTCAACAGGAAACCCTAGACCCGGGTTTCGTGCTACTTGACACTCGTCAGCAAGGTGTACCTGTAATCTTGAGGCAACTAGTGTTCCTTGACGGATTCGATCCCGTGTCACTCAGCTTCACAGCCAGAGAAGTTACCATTGAGCTATTCGGGCTGTGACCAACCTCCTGTAGGACTAAGATGTAATCACCAATGATTGATCACTGGGTGGTGATCAATGTCATGCGTATCAAGTCCGTCTTAGTGCTGATCGAATGCTATCGACAAACTTGATTAATAACGCGTATATAGACAAGTAAAAGCTTTCCAGAGCTAATTATACATGTAAATTTATTTGAAGCAAAGGATAATTCTTGAACTTACCCGGTGCATATTTTACTCCCCACCAAATCGATGGTGGCATAGTTGCATGATGAAATACATGTAAAAATGTAACTTGATCAATTTTACCTCTCCATAAAAAGAAAACAGTATCTAACAATTCTATAAGTTTAGAAAAATAAAAAAAATATCCAATCCATACTAATATATCACTATTAGAATCATTAGGATCTGGTAGCTCTACACAACCTAATCCATAACCTAAATTATAAGCAGCCCACATAGTACTAAATGAAATAATAGCAGAATAGATAACCATTATCCCATTATATAATATCATAAGTTGTTTTATAAGATTATTCGATAATGATTTAGCATTCTTCATGATAGAATTAAACTCTTCTTTGTTCTTCAATTGTTTTTCATATCTTTTTAAACATTCAACTTTCCAAGCATATACTCCAATAACATAAGTTAATGTAATTAAAGCTGTAGGTGTCCATGAAGACATTAAAGGAAATGTATCTAATCTAGGATCTGGTTTTAGTGGTAACAATCTTTTGGATAACCAATTGAAGATATTCATCTTATACAATGTTGACTATAACTAGTTACATTATGAACATGTGTTAAATATATTCATTTTTTTGTAGAAATCTAATTGGATAATTATTTCTAATATTTGATTGGTCAATTTTGTTTGACTCATAAATTATTAACCAATCAGATTCATTTGTATGTTATCTATGTCTAATTAGCAACTAAATCGATAATAGACAGTAAAGGAGTGTAAGAGTGCTGTATCTTGGTGGCTAACAATGTTGGTAGGCGGCCTATACTCCTCTATGAGGAGTAATAGGCGTAAGTAATTAGGTAAGTGATGCTATATCTTTTAAATTTTAATCGACATGCCAATCTAATGTAAAACACATGCTTTCACATATTTTATAGTAATTATTATTATTATTATTATTATTATTATTATTATTATTATTATATTCAACTCTAGTGTTAATTATCACAAGGAGGTTTTGTGGAGATTTCAGTAATTTTAACTAGTTAAGATCATGAGTCAACTGAAGCTAGACCACCAAGGAAAACCTGGAATCACTGGACGGCCGTTTCGTCCTACTGTGGAACTCCTCAGTAGCGCGTATCAACAATCCCGCCTCACGGGATTCGAACCCAGAACCTACCAGTCTCGCGCCAGAGCACTTAACCGACAGACTATTGAGCTGGCCGGTATCCAGTGGTGTTAATGTCCAATCTCAACCAATCCACGAAATTCCTCGACCAACTCTGGCAAGAGGTAGTAGATAGTCGGTTGAAAACGGGAATAAATCAAAAAGTGGTATTATGTCGTAGACGGCTAAACAACCCAGCCGAAGAGAATAAACTAAACTACAAAAAAAGCTAGCAAGAATATTAACAAAAATACAAGAGAAGAGAAAAAAGCCATATTCTGGACCAAATGGATGAGCTTAACACTCTTTCGAGACATGAACAACATCAAGCATATAAGCTGCTCAAAGATATACTAACCACCATACGGAACCGGTCATATAACAGTTGCAAAACAACAATAATAAACGACGTAGTACATTTAAAACACTATCAAATTCTGTTCAACCGTTAAACATCTATCCCTCATCTAAAATCCCAGTCAACCAAGACAAAATGCTGAACCCCCACTAACCTAGAGAGGACCAAAGCACTCCATTTACCAAATCGAAAGTCATAAATCCCCAGGTCATAATGACATAACTGCAGAGATGATCAAGCTAGGTGGAATAAAGCTAAAACAATGTTACCACAACTAATAAATAATGTATGACAAAACCCAGATGAAATTGCGACCCTGTGGTTAGATGCAGGCGTCATCAGCATCTATAAGAACAAAAGATTACATGGTGATCCCAACAATTATCTAGGTATATTCCTACTTGACACGATAAGAAAAATATTTACTGCGATGGTTTGTGAAAGACTGAAACAATTAACCGAACTAAATCTTCAACCAACACAACTTAGGTTTCGAAGACATCTATCAACTATACATGTGATCACAATAATAAGACACATTATACAGTGTGCCTTGAACACCGACCGAGAACTAATGCTGACATTCATCTATCTTACTAAAGCTTTTAACTCTCTACCAAAGGAATTGGTCCTAGACACAACGCTACTCTTCAGTCTCACCTTTCAAGAAATTCTCAGTTACACAATAGATCAAAAAACAACCGGCGTTAAACTAACTGATAAAAATAACACAACCTCGACACTGTAGCATATTGAATATTCTGATGACCTATGTCTCATCACAACAACGGTTGATGAAACAGCCAAAATCCTCAATTCTTTCTAAAATCATCTAACTAAACTTGGAATGGGAATTTCGTACAACAAAATCAAAGTCAATGGCGATCAATAAACAAAGTAACGATCTCGAAAAAAGCATTGACAACCACAAACTTGAGAAAGTAACAAAATTCAACTAACTTTGATCAATTATAAGAAACGATGGAACACTTGACGACGCATTCAAAACAAACATTGGTAAAGAAAAAACAACATTATCAGGATACGGTTGTAGAGATTGATGAGTTTTAATTGAGATCATCAACCGATCAATGAACACTTTTGAGGAGTCCCATTCTAGAATAAAACGGCTATCCAATGCTTCCAGGTTTTGAATAATGGTCTAAAATTGATCAGTTCATGATCTCAATTAAAAAAACAAAACAACATTAACTAAAATCAAACCGATACTGCTCTCAGCAAACAGCCTACGAATGAACATTAAGTTGGTGGATTCTTCGATAATCCTCATCTTAACTTACGGGCTTGAGTCCATAGTCCTAAGAAAAAAGACTGGACTAGATTAGTTTATTTATTTATTTATTTAAACACATAAATATTGGTACAAGGAAGCATCAGATACATATGCGCCACACAAATCTCATTTGATTTGTGTGAGGGCTGTGATACTGCCCAGGTGCCCAGACTGAAGCAGGTGGTTTTCTTAAGGGGCCAAACCCGGAGCCTTTGACCTGAATGTCTGATCCACAAGGCAGTGGAGCATCGTGAGGAGATGCAGTCCCATGGTAGCCGGTGACAAATAATTGGTTCATACACCGTACATCCTATCAGGATCTTGGAGCCTATATGCCGTATTGGCTTCGAATGAAGATTTTCCAACTCCCCTAGATGAATCCTCAATATCCACCAACATGGTTAAATAGTCGGACATTCGGTTTTCGTCCTCTCAATTTCGTAAACAACACCCGTGGTGCAAGAATGCAATGAGTATGACTATCCTGTCAGTGTTATATACGTGTGGTCAAGTGAGAACGTTTGGAGATAGATGGCTGAATCTCCCCACCCATGACCGTAACAGGACATTTGGCGGCAGGGACTCAAATCTATGACTTGTACCTTTTAATTTCAGTAACCTTAAAGTCAGGATATATCCCTATAAAACATAATATTGATGAAAGCCTTTAAATTGTATCAATCAGACAAGGACAAAAGTTTTTTTTTCAAATGTAAATCATCAAAGTTCCTTAAATCAAAGATCAAACATTCAAATCAACAATCTTGTAACATACTACATACTAAAATGTAATTCATATAATTTTAATGATAAACAACTTAACATTCAGGAACTAACGATTTTGAACTAGGTCATCTAAGGTTATATATGTGTGCATAAAGAGTGAGTTTAGTGCATTTATGTACAGTGCAAATGTAAATATTACAAAAATTATATCTACCCTAATGAATGTACGTAACTAACATAAACTGTAACTGATTAAATAAGTTTAGTTGTTAGAATATATATGATAAGGTCAATCATTGAATATTATAATTCTCAACTTAACTGATAACCATTTCATTATATCTCTTTTTTTGTTATATCATGTCCAGTACTGTTTGTTTCAGAGATGTGCCTTATACTTGGTTCAAATCCTATTATCCCTGAAACAGAACGTGCAAACAATGAATTTTCATAGTTGAAATCATGAGCTGATTAAAGCTAGACCACCATGGAAAACCTGGAAGCATTGGATGACCGTTTCGTCCTATTGTGGGACTCCTCAATGGCAGCGCGCATCCACGATCCCACCTCGCGTGATTCGAATCCAGGACCTACCACGTTAAGTGCTCTGGCGCGAGACTGGTAAGCCCTGGGTTCAAATCTCACGAGGTGGGATCGTGGATGTGCACTGCCATTGAGGAGTCCCACAACAGGACGAGACGGCCGTCCAGTGCTTCCAGGTTTTTTCATAGCGCTCTAGCATCAATCGACTCATGATTTCAACTGTGGAAATACTGAAATCTCCATAAAACCCCTTCTGATTATAAACAATGAATTATCCAGTTCACAGAAACACAATATTTTGTTAAACGTCCATAAAATTGCTACAGCAACCGCTCATGAAGAAACAGAGAACAAATAATCCAGCAGTACACTGAATGCAGCTGCACCGTTTGGAGCTCATCGTTCTACAACAGAAATTTTTAGAGAATCTAATTGTCCAGATTCTCATGTTTTACCAGAAAATATGTCACATGTAACAAATGATAATCAAGAACTTATTGCAGTTTTGATGGACGCTGATTATCATAGTAACTCACTATTTACTAGTGGTTTTTCCAATAAATGTGATGGTAATATTTCAGAAGAACCAAACTCTGACCTCATATCAATGTCGATCCTCACCATCCAGTCAGTTTAAGCAGATTTTCTATTGAATCCAGGAGAAATGTTATAAACAGAGTCATATTAAATGTAACTAGGGGATATGAGGATCCAACGCTTTTTCTTGGAGGAGGATAAATTCGGGAAATTTAAAGTCCGGATATCAACTCCGGATCTTTCAAAAAGGGGAGGTGTTATATCCCGTGGAGATTTATGAATGGTAACTTTGAAAACTATTTATGGACCAATATGATATGTATATTTCCTACTGTATAATTGTTAGGTAACTTAAATATTAATATTATTCAGAAAGGCTTTGTGGAGATTTCAGTATTTTCATATTTGAAATCATAAGTCAATTGAAGCAAGACAACCATAGAAAACCTGGAAGCACTGGACGGCCATTTCATCCTATTGTGGGACTCCTCAGTGTCAGTGTGCATCCACGATCCGGCCTCGTGAGATTCGAACCCAGGACCAATCAGTCTTGTACCCAGTATGTTTGAAATATAATTTTTCATATTGCAGAGGCTGTTATTGGTGTTCTGGACTTAACTGGCTAGGCTAGACGGATAGCATGACCGACAAGTGCTCTAGACTGGGTGTCATTGGTCCAATCGCTAAATTCACTGTTCTCTAATGGACAAGCACACTCGATATAACACTTTTTAATAAATTTGTAAAATTCTTATTCAACATGAAACCTAATTTGACGATAAATTTGATGTAGAACACAATGAACCTATCAGATGATATACGCCTGGTCATGTGAGAGCATTTGGAGATGGAGAGTTGACTTTCCCCACCCTCGACTGTACCAAGGCACTCGGGGACAGGGACTCGAATCTATGACTTGGACCTTCTAATTTCAGCAAGCCAAAAGTCAGGACATATCCCCATTAAAACATAAGATGAGAATAACCAATCAAAGAAACGAAAAAGGTTATAACAACTCTCCTACAATTAATTTCGATTATGGTTAAATCTTGTTAAGCACCTTTATTAACTTACTTAACAGACCATGTTATTCGAACAGTAACAATTTGACTATTCCTTTGTACTGTTATCATCATTAACTTGTCTATCTAAACGTGTAGGCTTGATCACATGACAGCCTACTCACATATCTTTCTAGCAAAAATGTTGATAGCTTAAGTATCACTCTATGATTCACTGGCTTCCACAGGTATATATGTATTCGAATCCTATTATTAACCTTCGTCTTGCCTATCTACGCGTCATTCGATTTGATTATAAATATGCCTTTGTATTAGCTCACATACACATATTCGCCTCTCTACTTCAAATTCGTTCGATATGTTTATAGCTTTGAGATCTGTGCTATCCACTAATAAACTGTAGTTAACTCTTCGTATTACCTTTTGATTCCAAACACTGTTGGAATTTATACAATAACGGATATCAAAGTGATTGATTAACGAAGCTAAGCCATTACAATGTCAATGAGGAAATATGAATAGAGAAAATGTTATCATGGTTATCATTATAGTTGAAAGCATCAGTTAATTGAAGCTAGACAACCAAGAAAAACCTGGAAGCACTGGACGGTCGTTTCGTGGTCTAGCTTCAATTGACTCATGCTTTCAACTAGGAAAATACTAAATCTCCAGAAAAAACTCCTTCTGGCTATCATTATACTAACAACTATCATTTATGATCAGAATAATATATAGTTTATGGTCCCCTATCTTAACCAATTATAAGAAGTCGGTTATCATTTTCAAACTATCTTTGAAGCTGTCATGATAAATTCTGGAAGAAAATTAGTCATGTATTTGAGTATTTGTATCCTGAACAGATTGTCTCCCTAACGTATGTATCAACAACATAGAGATATGAAATTTCTAATACGGCTACTATTCTAAGTGGTTTGACATCTCATGAATTATATTTTACTATTATACTTCGAGATACCTAGTAGTAGTAGTAGTAGTAGTAGTAGTAGTAGTAGTAGTAGTAGTAGTAGTAGTAGTAGTAGTAGTAGTAGTAGTAGTAGTAGTAGTAGTAGTAGTAGTAGTAGTAGTAGTAGTAGTAGTAGTAGTAGTAGTAGTAGTAGTAGTAGTAGTAGTAGTAGTAGTAGTAGTAGTAGTAGTAGTAGTAGTAGTAGTAGTAGTAGTAGTAGTAGTAGTAGTAGTAGTAGTAGTAGTAGTAGTAGTAGTAGTAGTAGTAGAGTAGTAGTAGTAGTAGTAGTAGTAGTAGTAGTAGTAGTAGTAGTAGTAGTAGTAGTAGTAGTAGTAGTAGTAGTAGTAGTAGTAGTAGTAGTAGTAGTAGTAGTAGTAGTAGTAGTAGTAGTAGTAGTAGTAGTAGTAGTAGTAGTAGTAGTAGTAGTAGTAGTAGTAGTAGTAGTAGTAGTAGTAGTAGTAGTAGTAGTAGTAGTAGTAGTAGTAGTAGTAGTAGTAGTAGTAGTAGTAGTAGTAGTAGTAGTAGTAGTAGTAGTAGTAGTAGTAGTAGTAGTAGTAGTAGTAGTAGTAGTAGTAGTAGTAGTAGTAGTAGTAGTAGTAGTAGTAGTAGTAGTAGTAGTAGTAGTAGTAGTAGTAGTAGTAGTAGTAGTAGTAGTAGTAGTAGTAGTAGTAGTAGTAGTAGTAGTAGTAGTAGTAGTAGTAGTAGTAGTAGTAGTAGTAGTAGTAGTAGTAGTAGTAGTAGTAGTAGTAGTTAAACACTACCTTCAATCGATCGATCAAAAATATGAACCCTCATTCACCTACTTTCGTTTGGATACATTCAAGTAATATACGATAGGCCTCGATCAAAAATGATATGGAACTAAAGATCATGCAAGTAAAACCTATATCTATCAATTGAGTTACTTTCTTAAGAAACATTGTATGGAATATAGTTATGAACTATAGTTTATTATCTATCAATCGATTATATTGACTAAAGTAGGAGAATCGTATTAATGTTCAAGCCTATAAACAATGAAAGCACATTGACTTAGAACGTCGTTTAGAATAATGTCTTCAATTTATTGATCAGTAAATGAATGATTACATAACATGCTAATAGTTTTCACATATATCGATTTTGTATATGTTCTATGTTTATGTAATCGTTGTAAAAAAAAAATCAATGATTTTTCAATTCCTCAAAGAGTATTCCAATGAACAATTAATATCTGACATTAACTTATCGGTTAAGTTAATTAATAAAATGACTTTTTGAAAGGTTGCTCAAACATCGTGGATTGGTTGAAGTTAGATATTAACACCGTTGGATGCCAGCTGCATCAGTGGTCCAGAGGTTAAGTGCTCGTGAGCGAAACTGATAGGTCCTTGGTTCGAATCTCACGAGGCGGGATCGTGGATGCACGCTACTGAGGAATCCCACAATAGGAAGAAACGGGAGTCCAGTGCCTCCAGATTTTCCATAGTGGTCTAGCTTCAATTGACTCATGATTTCAACTATGAAAATGATTTTTCCGTGGTATTCATCCATATATACATACATTACCAATAAAGTTGATTATACCTTGGATTAAGAACAGTAGTGGATTTCAAGACAAAATCATCTTCATGAAGATGACTCGAGTATGACAGAATTAGACTGTATTGACAAACAAGTGCTTACTTACTTAATTACTTACGTCTGCTACCCCTCGTGGAGGAGGAGCATAGGCCGCCCACAATTATTCTCCATGCAACCCTATTTTGAGCAATCCTTTTCAGTTAAAATCCAGCCTTTTCATATCTGCTTCTATTTCCCGACGTAATGTGTTTTTCGGCCTTCCTCTTTCCCGCTTCCCTTCAAGACTCCAAGTTAGGGCATGCCTCGTGATGTATTTTGATGATTTCTTCAATGTATGTCGCCAGACAAATACCCTCTCACTAAATAACCATAAGACAAACAAAGAAGAAGGAGATAATAGTTGGTAGGAAAAATATATGTAACTGTGCGTAGAAATGGTATAATATGAGACTGTTAAACTGGTTAGTTAAAAACAGGAAAACCATCCCACAACAGATCATAACGTCGTCTAGTCCAGATACTTAATCGGATGGTTAGCACTAATATCGAATGGTCACAATATAAACATGATCGTATAGTATTTGAATAGTAGAATTGTCCAGAAGAACCTTTTTCTTCATTGAAATACTTCTTTTAATATTAAGATACTCATTTAAGAAGAGGTTCATATATCAACAGCACCTGAGAAGTTTAATATTCAATACCAACAACTAGAAAGTAAAAGACTTTACGAAGAATATTTGTAAAAGCATCATAGATAAAGGCTAATAATGATGATAAGCAGAAGAAGAAGAAGAGAACGAAGAAGAATGTGAGATTTTTTATTATTTAAGTTAGTAGACTTCAGGACTGGACTTGATTGATCCCTACTGGAAAAATTGGCTGCTTGAACTGATACCTCATGATTGATTTTTATTGCAATTTGATTAGAATTCAACACCAGCATTACATCCTGTTTTAATTTATAGAATCCAATGAACTTGTAACACCTAGTGTTGATAAATAAATAGTAACAAAAAGGGGTTTTGCGTTGAGATTGTAGTGATTTTATAGTTGAAATCATGAGTCAATGGAAGCTAGACCACCATGGAAAATCTGAAAGCACTGGACAGCCGTTTCGTCCTATGGTGGAACTCCTCAGTGGCAGTGCGCACCCACGATCTAGAGGTTGAACGTTCCCATGTAAGACTGATAGGTCCTAGATTCGAATCTCACGAGGCGAGGTCGTGGATGCGCACTGCTGTTGAAGAGTCCCACAATAGGACGAAACGGCCATTCAGTGCTTCTAGGTTTTCCATGGTGGTATAGCTTCAATTGACTCATGATTTCAATTATAAAATAAATAATATATTTGTAAAATCACAATGAGATATAAATAAAATTTTCTGATGTTTCGTGACTCAGTGTAAGCCACTTCTTCAGGGAATAAATAACCAAATTAAAATTAATCGAAGTATAAATGGTACAAAGGAACAACACACGAATATTAGGTGCGACCAATCAAGAAACTGGTCTGAATAAATCAATATCATGTCATTTCGGTCAAGGTGATTCATAAGCGCGACATGTATGTAAATTTGTGTGTATGTATATGTGTGCATTGTTAAAGATGAAAATGGTGTGACTTTTATGGTAAGAAAGGATACAGTTCGATATGTAAGATAATAGTGTGAATTGTAAATGGTATCAGACTAGGTGACTAGGATAGATAGTCCAAGTAGCATGTATGGTAAGGCCTTCTTTATTATTGAGAGCAGTAGGATTAAGCATTAAATGGAAAGCTTCAGCTACTCTTCTTTCTTTGTAGTTGGAACAACCTTTTAGTAATAATTATCAGAAGAGGTTTTGTGGAGATTTAGTATTTTCATAGTTGAAATCATGAGTCAATTGAAGTTAGTCCATCAGTGAAAACCTCGAAGCACTGGAAGGTCGTTTCGTCCTATTATGGAACTCCTCAATGGCAGTGCGCATCCACTATCTCGCCTCGCGAGATTCGAACCCACGACCTACCAGTCTCGCATCAGAGCATTTATCTGATAGATCACTGAGCCGGTTGGCATCCAATGGTGTTAATGTCTAACTTCAACCAATCCACGATTTTGATCAACCGTTCACCATTGTCTTCAATGAGTTGATATCTCACAACAGACGTAATTTGAACTCCACTGGTCACTGCTTCTCACCAGAACTCCAGGATTTACCTCTCGAAGTCAGTCACTAGTAAGCATACTTTTGAAATGATTGTTGAAAATGGCGTGAACTGCTATCGCCGATTTAATTTGAAGTCAATCCAGTTCTACAGGATTATTAGGAGGTTTCTTTGTGTACTTAATATGTTTTTTAACACGAGTCAAGATGACTCTCCAATGAAGAAGGCATCACAATCGACACAATGTAATATGTAGACGTAGTTCTGTGTAGACATGAATGGGATTTTTTCATTTGATCGAACTAAAGTATTTCGAAGTGTGTTCGTTGTTTTGTAATATACTTTAATTCTGTATTGTTTTAAGATTCTTTGGAGTTCTTTAATTGTTCCATGACAGTATGGTAAAACTGCACTACCAATCCATGGTATTTCATTCGAATTATTATTATTACGTACTGAACTATCTTGTTTTAATCTACTTCTAATAATCTTCATAGGAAAATTAATAAATTGTAAGATTCTAGAGTAGAGATCATCAGCTGATTGAAGCTAGACCACCATGAAAATCTTGGAAGCACTGGACAGCCGTTTCGTCCTATTGTGGAACTCATCAGTGGCAGTGCGCATCCACGATGCCACGATTGCGGGATAGTGGTCTAGCTTCAATCGACTCATGATTTCAAATATTCATCAAAAAGTAATTTGGATCCTTTCTTTTCTTTATTCAACCTGTTTTCTTTCATATGAATCGTTATTTTGACTGAAATCAATGAGTTATGTTTAGCATTACAATTATGTCCTTAATGATTCTCATTTATCCAATTTAGAAACAATTTTTCAACCTTCAATTTGCACTTATTTTCTTACTTTACATAAAAACAATAACACCATCGAATATCATTCATACATAACTCATTCTTGCACATACACACACACACACACAATTCATTCAGTCTTCGTTTATTTCACATCGTTGAACTTTCCACTTGATTCTTATTTCACTTACTCATATTATCCTGTTAACAAGAATGTAACATCCAATTATGACTGATTTAAAGTAGTATAGATTTTCAAAATTGATTGATCACTGGATGGTGATCAATGTCATGCGTGTTAAGTCCTTCTTAGTGCTGATCGAATGCTATTGATGAAGTTGCAATTTGGCCACTAGTCTAGGTGGCTCGGCACTGCGTGCACTATGTTGAGATAAGATGATGGTTGGAGGTGGTCAACTGGAAACCCTGTACCTGGGCTTCGTGCTACTTGGCACTCGTCAGCAAGGTGTGCCTGTAATCTTGTGCATAACATTCGATCAGCACTAAGACGGACTTGATACGCATGACATTTATCACCACCCAGTGATCAATCAATGGTGATTACATCTTAGTCCTACAGGAGGTTGGTCACAGCCCGAATAGCTCAGTGGTAACTTCTCTGGCTGTGAAGCTGAGTGACACGGGATCGAATCCGTCAGGGAACACTAGTTGCCTCAAGATTACAGGTACACCTTGCTGACGAGTGTCAAGTAGCACGAAACCCGCGTATAGGGTTTCCTGTTGACCACCTTCAACCACCATTTAATCAGGTTTGTTAAAACTCATTCAGTAAGGCTACTAATAGTGTTACAATAAAGTCATGATTCATAATAATCTCTAGAAAACATCCTTCTGCATTCCGAAATGTTTTGTGGTGGTCGTTATTCGATATTATCCTTAAACTTTGTAAATTGTTCGTCCTGATAACCGTTACTAGATAACGCCCCAACGGTGTAAAAAATCAGAAGGCGAATACGAAGTGTTGATTACGTTTTTTTATTGCACCAGGCACAGATTGTCAAAATTACAAACACGTTAAGCAAGCATGAAAGAGTAGTGCCGAAAAGCAAGCAAGTGAGGGTGCGAGTGCAATGAGCCAGCGAGTGTTCGAGCTAATGAACGAGCCAATGGACAGGATTAAGATGTACACACATATACAAATGGAAATGAATGAATCAATTAAGCGATTAGTAGTAAGACTAACAGAATGAGTATATGCGTAGGCAGTAAGCAATGCTCAACTATACATAGTCATACAAGTGAAACAATAACAAAGGTACAATAGTATAGATAGGTTGTTATTGTATGAATGACTCTGTCCGTTAAAACAAGTTAACAAAAACGGTTCTACCAAATTAAATGTGAACAAACTCAATTGTACGTGGGCTGCTATACTTTGTTCATACACTCTAATCATATGTATAGGTGTTTTACAGGTAGGTAAAAGCTATGACTTGTAGACTAATCAATTTATATTGATATTATATCACAGAATTATTACTTATATCTATTATCTCTCGTGGAACATTAGCCACCAATCAAGATTCTCCTACCCACTTTGTCCTATGTAGTCCGTCCCAGTTACTTTCAAGTGGTACTCATTTTTTTGATGTCTTCTCCAAATTACCGTCCCCGTTTGTTTTTTTGATCCACCCCTCTTCCTTCTGCCTTGAGAATTCTAAGTTAGGGGTTGCCTCGTGATTCAATTTGATCTCCGTAATGTGTATCCTATCTAACTCCAACATCTTTTCCTAATTACCTCTTCAGCTAGAAGCTTATATTCACAGATTACTTGTAAAATAATGTTTTATTACCATAATAGTTGAACGTATTTTGTCAGAATGAGACTGCTGTACAGAAGTTTTCTACACTTTCCCAACTGTGAAATTTTCCCTTTTTAAATATGAAACTGATTGATATGATCTGGAGGAATCTTGGAATACAGGGAGCACTAGTTAACTGTCATTCCATCAATCCTCAGCCCTCTCAACGTTTTATAAACATGTAACTAGGCTTTCAATAATTGTAGTGATCACAATAACACTTGTTAATTTACTGGATGACTACTGAGAATCAAATAGCACTAGACATAATTTTTTTCTTCTTTGATACTCATTAGCAATGATAAATCATGAACTCCAGTCGAGATTGAACCCAGGAACTTTGGAACTTGCGGTGAGCATCGTACGACTGAGTTACTACGAAATTATACGTCGAACAGAATCTGTAAAGTTCAAATTATTAATCATTCTATTCAAATGAATGTTTCCTTCATTAAAAACAAATGAAAACTTGTATTTGAATTTTTAACATAAATAGTCGGTCTACTTAAATAAGTAGATTATTTGTGTTCGTAGAAATTTGTTAAGATCTTTTCAAACCGATTTTAACTCAATATCTCATAGTTGAAATCATGATACAATTGACGCTAGACCACCATGGAAAACCTGAAAGCACTGGACGGTCGTTTCGTCCTATTGTGAGAATCCTCAGTGGCAGTGCGCATCCACGATCCTGCACTTGCGAGATTCGAACACAGGACATACCAGTCTCGCGCCAGAGCACTTAACCGATAGACCACTGAAACGGCATCCAATGGAATGACGAAACGGCCATCGTACGATGCTCACCGCAAGTTCCAAAGTTCCTGGGTTCAATCTCGACTGGAGTTCATGATTTATCATTGCTAATGAGTATCAAAGAAGAAAAAACTTATGTCTAGTGCTATTTGGTTCTCAGTAGTCATCCAGTAAATTAACAAGAGTTATTGTGATCACTACAATTATTGAAGGCCTAGTTACATGTTTATAAAACGTTGAGAGGGCTGAGGATTGATGGAATGACAGTTAACTAGTGCTCCCTGTATTCCAAGATTCCTCCAGATCATATCAATCAGTTTCATATTTAAAAAGGGAAAATTTCACAGTTGGGAAAGTGTAGAAAACTTCTGTACAGCAGTCTCATTCTGACAAAATACGTTCAACTATTATGGTAATAAAACATTATTTTACAAGTAATCTGTGAATATAAGCTTCTAGCTGAAGAGGTAATTAGGAAAAGATGTTGGAGTTAGATAGGATACACATTACGGAGATCAAATTGAATCACGAGGCAACCCCTAACTTAGAATTCTCAAGGCAGAAGGAAGAGGGGTGGATCAAAAAAACAAACGGGGACGGTAATTTGGAGAAGACATCAAAAAAATGAGTACCACTTGAAAGTAACTGGGACGGACTACATAGGACAAAGTGGGTAGGAGAATCTTGATTGGTGGCTAATGTTCCACGAGAGATAATAGATATAAGTAATAATTCTGTGATATAATATCAATATAAATTGATTAGTCTACAAGTCATAGCTTTTACCTACCTGTAAAACACCTATACATATGATTAGAGTGTATGAACAAAGTATAGCAGCCCACGTACAATTGAGTTTGTTCACATTTAATTTGGTAGAACCGTTTTTGTTAACTTGTTTTAACGGACAGAATCATTCATACAATAACAACCTATCTATACTATTGTACCTTTGTTATTGTTTCACTTGTATGACTATGTATAGTTGAGCATTGCTTACTGCCTACGCATATACTCATTCTGTTAGTCTTACTACTAATCGCTTAATTGATTCATTCATTTCCATTTGTATATGTGTGTACATCTTAATCCTGTCCATTGGCTCGTTCATTAGCTCGAACACTCGCTGGCTCATTGCACTCGCACCCTCACTTGCTTGCTTTTCGGCACTACTCTTTCATGCTTGCTTAACGTGTTTGTAATTTTGACAATCTGTGCCTGGTGCAATAAAAAAACGTAATCAACACTTCGTATTCGCCTTCTGATTTTTTACACCGTTGGGGCGTTATCTAGTAACGGTTATCAGGACGAACAATTTACAAAGTTTAAGGATAATATCGAATAACGACCACCACAAAACATTTCGGAATGCAGAAGGATGTTTTCTAGAGATTATTATGAATCATGACTTTATTGTAACACTATTAGTAGCCTTACTGAATGTGTTTTAACAACCGTATTGTATATACACGCATGAGTTGTGTGTTTGTTCGTCCGTACTTTTGACTGCTTGTGGAATATACATTCCCATCGGTTGAATCTGAACTTTTTCCTCTAGTCAGCATGGCTGCAGTGGAATAGTTTAGCTTGTCTTGTTATTATGTTGCTGACTTTATCATATTCTCGGTTCCTAGGTGATATCGTAATCCGTTTAACATAGCAATAGGTAATATCAAAGTCTGACAATATGTGCCTTGGTATCATGGAAATATTGATCTAATAAGTATTTTTATCCTAAAATATCAACTACGGTATTTTGATCATGTTAAGATATCTTGCTGCCCACTCCTTATCAAATGAATTAACGTCAGAAATGAGTGAAGAAAACAGAGACGTGGTTCATTTGTAGTATGGTACCGTAGAATAAAGATTGACTTTACTGCGCCATCAACTGACCTACCACGAGCCTTAGAAATTGGGTAGCTCAACTGTTATGTCCTTAACTATACGACGCATACAGTCAGTCAGTTACAACGTAGAACTTAGTACGTACGTACATCAGTTCGAGTTGCCATACCACATTAGCACAGAGATGAAGTTGTCAATTCGAATCCGACGACGCATACACCAGTACAAGCAATCCATAAATAGATGCCAACAGTTACCATTCATCATTCTCACCGGGATATAACATCAACCGTTCCAGACATTATCAAATAATACACACCATAGTGACCAGTGATGATTTAGTTTTAGTTTTAAATGACACTTTTCATATAATGTAAAACATCTTTGAAATGAAACAAAATCTATGTTGACAATGCTATGTAGTATAAACTGATCTTCTATTGATTTGCTTGCTTCCTTATTTCACTGTTTTAAATGGATTATCAAATAAAGTTTCGTGAACTAAGTAACAGTACATGATTGTTGGTTAAGGACTGAAAGTATGACTAAATTGTAAACGTTTTGCCTATCGGATATGTTTAGCTAATTTATTTTGTTAAGCCTTAGTTAGTCGGAATGTATACGTAGATAATAAAGCATATAATTGACCCTTGCAATTTCATATAATTCCATTTAACTGGACAACGTACAAGCACATTTCCTGCTTCCTAATTAAATACGAAGAATATGTGACAAATTATGTGAATCGGCAGTTGAATAGTTTGATGTCCGAAGGATAAACAATGAAAGTTTACCGAATTGGTTGGATTCATAAACACAATTGGCTTTTAGAAACACAATACATATTTACCGCAAAGAATTCAGAAACTTGCTAGTAAGGCCTTCTTTTAACATATGGTTTCGAAGTGGTTCCCTGAAGTTAAAGTTTTTAACGTTTTATTAGGATTGAATCCCTAAAATAGAACAGTCGAATCTATTACAAATCAAATAAGAATAGAGATAAAAACAAAGTTAGCAGCAAACAATATAACTTGCGGTGCAGTTCTATGTAGGTGGATACTGATACCTTCTACACTTTGATTTATTTTTCGTAGTAAATCTGAAAAGAAAACTGAATGACCTTTTTCACCCAAAAGTGTGACTGCACTATCCAAGGGACATCTGTTTGAATCCGGTAAAAAATATCATTCTCAAGAATACTTTTTAATTTCCTGTACTGTCTGTAATGTAACTTGAAAGCTTTTATAATAGCCATTAGAAGTATACAAAGCAAGAGTAGTTCACTATTTACAGACCAAAGTCATTCTCCCTTCATAAAGATGTAAGAAAGTAAGGTACTTAGAGGTATTGGTTTTACATGGTAAACGCTTTATGACTATATTTTATTTCAATCACCAATACGACTTTGTTAATCAATTTGAAACACCTACTTTTGATCTTACTAACCACTTTTCAAACGATATAACTGGGTATAGTTAGAACAGAAACATTGAAGTTGATAGTCCTCTATCAAGTCATTAGAAATAACAATTACAGTTGTTAACCATAATTTAACGACAAAATGTTCAACTTTCAGCCACGTTCGACCGGTATGAGCAGCCTAGCATCCTTATTGGTCCCTTGTCCTCCTAGCCCTTCCAATTGAGTCCAAAAAACACTAATTGCAGCTTCCATTATGCGAATCATTTATTTCAAACATACTGAGTTTATATACCAGACAGACAAACCGCATCATACCATAAGATAGAAAATAATATTTATACAAGATCAAGCCAAATGTGGCTGTGAACATGGGAGACAATAATCAATAAACTGAATATACTTTAGGGACAGTAAATCGTACAGTAATAATTTATAGGTCAAAATGAAGCTTATACTAAGATGAATATAGATATACACAATCTAATTACTCAATAGTTAAACCATAAGAATATAATATATAGAATAACAGTTCATTCATAGGTCCCAGGAGAGTTATCCATACTTAAGTCTTCACTAGGGTATAACAAATACTATACAAAGAAGATATTAGAGATAAACATCAAAATACATAGAAAGAAAAGATCATCAAAGATCAAACAATCATTTAAATTTTACACTATCTGATATTGGATAACTTAATCCATCTGTAGTTAATGGTGAATGAATAAATGGACATAGAATAGCAAGTATCCAATGTTCACCTAAATATTGTTTAATATTATTTTGATAACCAATATCATATAAGGATGAATAATGATTAGATAATGATTGTTGTCGTCGATGATGTAATACCGATGTACTTATCGCTGTACTACCACTACTACTAGTAGTAGTACTACTACTCATCTCTTTGCCGAATCGTTTCATACCTGTAGTGTGGTGATTATCATCATCATGACTACCACTCCAATAACATTGATCAAATGATTTAAATGTTCGTTCATACATTGTTTGATTAGTAAACATTAAATTAAATTCATATATAATAAATACAAATAATAAACATGTTATTAAAGTTAATAAACATGTTGTTAAGAAAAGGATACTTTGTATTAATGTTAAATAACCTAGTAACCACATAAAACCAGGTGGTGTTATCATACATAATAATTTATAATATATAGACCATGTAATAGGGAAATAATCTGAGTGAAATACTAATGTTAAATGATAATAAGTCATAAAAGCACAACCTAATAAACCATATAATAATGTATTACAAAAATATCTCCAATTTGCATGACCAATACATTGACCTATGTGAAAAGATAAAGAGAAAAGAGAGAAGAAAAATACAAGTATAATTACATAAACAAAAGATAATTTACTTAAACTATATTCTATATAAATGCTGTTGTAAGTTCAAATTCAGATTGAAGTAGTCCGGTTTGGCCAGTTGGGGTGTAGAACTACTCCCAAATGCCCAGGTACGGACGAGAGTAGGGAGAGTCCGCTCTCCTTCTCCAAATGCTCTCATATGGCCACTCGTATGTATCCTCTACCAGGGAAGTCCTACTCACTGCCTTCTCGTGGCGGGGATGTTATTTACGAAATTGAGAGGACGAAAAGCGAAGGTCCAGCGCTCTAACCGGGTTGGTGGACACGGAGGGTCCATCTAGTGGAGTTGGAAAACCCTCATTCCAAACCAATGATGCACATTGGCTATCTCCAGGATCCTGAAAAAACAAATGGCGTATGAATGAATCGTTGGTCATCGGCTACCATGGGACTGCATCTCCTTACGATGCTCCATTGCCTTGTGGATGAGACCTTTAGGTCGGAGGCTCCGGGTGTGGCCCCCTAAGAAAACCATCTATTTCAGTTTGGGCACCTGGGCAATATCACAGCCCTCACAAATCGAATGAGATTTTTGTGGCGCATATATATCTGGTGCCCCTTTGTACTAATATTTCTGTGTTTAAATAAATAAAATATAGCATAGTTTCCAGTCAGCTGTTTAAGATCCTTCCATGAAGTCCACACATAAAAATCAGAAGATTTACGAGTTAGTGTTGTATTATTATGGTTAGCCTTAAACCCAGTTCATTGCATTCCAACTAAGTTTATGAAGACAGTCCGTGAACAAGTGTAAACTAGTAGTCTTAAGGACTTGGATTATGCAATGAGAAGGCATTAACTATTTCAAGTTTTTAAGAACTGATAACCCTAACAATCAAGTTAAATGGCCATACCACGTAACTATTAGAATCTTGACATAGAAATTGTTCACCGTAAGTTAACACTGATAATGGAATTATGAGTTAATTATCTAGGGACTTGATCTTTAACCAATAGTTCTCTAATACAAAATTTCTTAAACTACGTCTTACGATAAGTGTGGTTAGGAGATTACTAAATAAACCTGTGCTTAATAACTGAAATGTACTTTGTTTTAGCAATTATTTGTCCTTATTCAGTACCAAATCTTAACATGAAAATTATAAAAGTAAGTTTTCTATATTTGTAATACGATTAATAGGCCAAACAAATCCCCACGCTTTTAAATATTTAAACAGAACACTGGAAATCCAAATGAGTGGTCATAAGTATCTCATATAATCATTCAAATTCACAATTCCTGTGACTGTACACAAGACAACAATGAACTAGAGATGAATACCTCAACAAGTACATAACGAGGACGCTCAAATCCAAACCCGAGTAACATTTATACGTAGGTTGAAAAGACTAATGTAAATCTAAACTGTCAGCTACAACGTAGGACCAGGCACGTATATCCATCGGTTCAATTTGCCACACCTCATTAGTACAACATAATGGACAACAAATTCATAGAAGTAGTTACTTTAATGGTAGTAATATCAGTCAGTCAGTCAGTCACAACGTAGAACTTCGTACGCACGTACATCAGTTCGAGTTCCCATACCACACTAGCACAGAGATGCAGTTGTCGATTCAAACCCCATAGTGGTAGAAGTAGTAGGAGTATAATCAGAAATCCAAAAGATTAGGGTTTGAAGAAATTATTGAAGGAGTATAGTACAGTGAAATAAATTTGGAAAGAGAAAAAGATAGAGATATGAAGAATTCAGAAGATTAGAATTTGGTAGAACACAAAGAGTGGATGCACCTTCGCCATTGCAAACGATTTTGAGCCATGTCATTCAAGGTCTCTAACCATCGGTTGCTGTCATCTCGCGAATCCCAACCAGGTAGTCTACACCTACCAACATGGCCCAGTCCACTTGTCAGTGACCTCATAGATTTGTGCCACGTTTTGGTCTGGCCACCCCTAGCTTTCTTCCAACCTACTCCTACACCATGAAACATTGCACGTCGGTGGTCGGGCATACGTAACACATGCCCCAGCCATCTCAACTGATGAAGTTTCACTACTTCATCAATCGATTTGCCATCCCTACCTAGTACTCGTTTCCTAACAACTGCATTACTTACCCGGTGGTCCCAGGATATACGAGCAATGCTTCGAAGACACCTATGATCGAACACTAGTAGCCTACGAATATCCTCTACTCTTATTGGCCATGTTTCACTGCCATAAAGTAGGACGGAGCGAACTGCTGCACAGTAAACCCGTCCTTTTGTTGCTAGACGGATATCTCGCCTACGCCATAAATGGCGCAAGTTGGCGAAAGCTAGACGAGCCTTCTGTATCCGTGCTGAGATTTCGTCACATATCAGACCACAAGGGCTGATGAGACTCCCAAGATAAGTGAAGTGGTCTACACGCTCAACTACTTCACTCCCTATCATTAGTTCAGGTGTCGCTGCAACCCAATCCTGAAGTAACATTTTGCACTTCGAGGGAGAGAATCGCATTCCGAACATGCCTGCATAGTTGCTTATAGAAGACTCTGCATGTTGTCAGCGTCTTCACCGAGTAAAACTATGTCGTCGGCGTATTCTAAGTCAACAAGTGAGCCTCCCGGTAAAAGTTCAACTCCTGGAGGTTTAGCTGATGAAAGTGCTATCTCTAATAGTATGTCAATGACAAAGTTAAACAAGAATGGGGAGAGTGGACAGCCCTGACGAACGCCACTTGAGGTAATCAGTTCTGATGACAGTTCGCCATAGGCTCTAACTCGACCAGTTGTGTTCGAGTAGAGAGCCTCTATGGGGTTAATGTACTTCTTTGGTACTCCTTTCAGTGACAAACATTGCCATAGAACCTCACGATCAACGGAGTCAAATGCCGCCTTAACGTCAAGAAATACTACTATTGTGGGACGTCTGAATTTGTGTCTATGTTCTAGGACCTGTCGTAGGGTGAATATCTGGTCTATGCAACCACGTCCAGGTCGAAAACCAGCCTGGTTTTCTCTAGTCTGCTCTTCACGAGCTTTGGTTAGGCGTCCAAGTGTTATTGAAGCTAATATTTTAGACACTATATTAGTCAAACTGATCCCTATGTGATTGTCACAGGAGGACTTTTGTCCTTTCTTATAGACTGGCACAATCAGTGATTGGGACCAGTCAGATGGAATTACGTCCAGTTCCCAGATTCTACCTAAGACCTCAGTCAATCTCACTGCTAGTACTGGACCACCATCCTTAAAAATCTCAGGGGTCAACCTGTCAGGGCCTGCTGCTCTCCCTCGCTTCAGATTTCCTATAGCTTTTTCAACCTCGCAGAGGGTTGGAGGACTTACATCAATTTGGTAGTAATATATAAGAGAAAGATTGTTTATAAGGATATAATACAGGAAAGAAGAATTAGTTCGCAGAAAGAAAGGTATAAAGCAATTTTAATCTCACCATTTAAGGGCAGATGAAGAGTGTATACACCGACACCATTGTGGTCGACTCTGAGCCATGTCACATAGAGTCTCCAATCACTGGTTATGATGATCACGCGGACCCCAATCAAGTAGTCTGCATCTACCAACATGACTCAGACCAGACGTTAGTGACTTTATGGACTGATGCCATGTTTTGGTTTGGCCGCCCCTAACCTTCTTTCAAACGTCTCTAACACTAGTCCGCATTGCGCGTCGTGGTAATCGGTGTTTAGGCATACGTAACACGTGGCTCAACCATCGCAGTCGATGAAGATTTACAACATCATCAACTGATTTACCATCATTTCCTAAAGTGTATATCACAAAGTACTGATTTAATTACAGAATTAATAAGAGCGTGGGTTGCAATATGCATTCGAATGGAAGAATGTTAGAGGCGGTCAAACCAAAACATGGCATCAGTCCATAAAGTCACTAACTTCTGGTCTGAGTCATGTTGGTAGATGCAGACTACTTGATTGGGGTCCGTGTGACTATCATAACCAGTGATTGGAGACTCTATGTGACATGGCTCAGAATCGATCTCGATAGTGTAGGTATATAAACTATTTGTCTGCCCTTAAACCGTGAGATTGGAGTTACTTTATACCTCTCGTTCCATGAACTAATTCTTTCTCCCTGTATCATATCCTTATATGGAATGTGTTTTTTTATACTACAATTGAAGTAACTGCTTCTATGAGTTCGCTGTTCATCTTGTTGTACTAATAAGGTATGGTAACTTGAACCGATGGATATATGCGTCTGGTCCTACGTTGTAGCTGAGTGACTGGCTGACAATATCTACAAACAAACCTTGCATAGATGTTCAGTGGTTCGGATTGCTATAAAATATCAGGGAAAGAGAATCAACCAGACGCAAATGAGTGTTTGTGATCACAATAAAGGGACTGTGAGTAAAAACATGGCCTAGAAAAAGAAGCAGATTAGTCATAATTACTGAATAGATCTAATAATATTTTACCAATCCCAAAACCTTCTAGGGAAATATTTTAAGTGAATTAAATGGGACCTGTGGAACGTTTGATACTCCGCTCTGAATATACCGAGGTTTAAAACTAGATTATATTTACAAGAGTCACCTAATTCGTTTTTTGTAGTAAGACACTTCCCGATGTTATCACGTATTGACAGAAGTGTATCTAACTAAGATAGTCGATTTGGAAAGTTTAAAGAGCATATTAACCAAGTTAGAAAACGATTCTCTCATGGCCCTTTAATAATTCAACTATAACTGCACAAGAAATCTGTAAAAATTATTTCCCCGACTTCAGTTAAAAATTAACTGTATACAGACCTTACCTAAAATAGTACAGTGATGATCACGTCGAAGAACACATATAGCACAGTCAAAACAGTGGTGAGCACGAGGCGGTCGTAAAGTTTGACATGTCAGACAATAAGTCCAATCTGGTCTCGACTTAGACGATAACAATAGGTTACGAATACTTGGATCTTTATAAATACACAATGTAACACTCGAACAAAAACAAGTATATATAAACAGCAAGATGCCGTATGCCAAGTATTTCTCTTCCTCCAATAAATAAGGCAATACAAAATAGAGCTCCAAAAACAGCAGATAACTGGCAAAGATTGCAAGAATAGAGCGCACTAAAACGTTTCTCACAACTCTACTCTTGGGGATTGCTAAAAAAATTATCATTCAATCATACGGTGGATTAAATATTACCGTTTGCAAGCAGATAATAAACAGAGCGGATGCCATGGAGAGATCTAAGACATGACTGTCTTAATTTTGACATGCGTTTATACAGGCGTTGGAGTCCTTGCAAGCGAAAGCTATGACTGAGTTTTTATTGGTTGTTTTAAATGTGCGACACAAACAAGCATTCTTTAAAACAGATATATTTATTTTCTTTCATTTATGTTAAACTTAAAAAATTTTATAACTTCTGTAATGGTCCTGGACATAGGTGACACCAAATACATGTAACTGTTTCTGAATCTCTTCGAGCAGGTTTTGAAAACTGGTTGTAGCTGTAAATAATCCCCCAAAATCAATAGCTTTCTAAATGTTAGACATTGGATGCCGACTACGTTGTTTAAGTGGACTTGTTTAACTGAAGGCTTTTGGTCATGCATTCGTACCAGATCACGTTTCGACCCAGCGTGTGACACTGCTCCTACGTTCACTAGCCAGCTTAGAATAAACGCTTCGCGATATATTGATAACGTATCAAATATATCTTTCCTAACTCTTCTCGTCTGACTTCTGATTTCCATTGGTCGGGAGAAAGCTTCGTATATAGAAGGTGCTACTGGTAGCAGGTTGTAAAATCAGAATACTAGTCGTATCGTCATGGTCAAACGGATGATTTATACTGTAAGTTCGTTACCTGTCTGAGGATCTAGTTTATTGTTGGAGAGACTTACTAGAGTGAAAGGTATAATTAGTATAATATAAAAGTGTCAAGTGAACTGCCTGCACTAGATCATATTACAACCCATCGTGGGATATGTGGTGGTCAACAAATCCCCAAAATAAATAGATCTATAAGTCTTCGACATTTGTTACTGACCCTATTAGTTTTGATGAACATATCTAGCTGAAGACTCTCGTTCACGCATTCACACCGGATCACTAGTGGGTGTGCTGTGCTACAAATTTCTTACAACTGTTAGCCAGACTAGATTAAACGCTTACCGATATAGCCCTCTAAATATATCTTCGGACCTCTTCGTTTCTGACTTCTGATTTGACTAGGTTGGCATACTTCGATCACAAAGGTGTTGCGTGTAAAGGTGTTGTCAAACTCCTAATGTCTGTGTCATTTTTGGTGATGAGACCGACGTGATCTGGTGCACCAATTAAAACACTCTGAGTCTTACAGATCACTAACTTAGATGATTTATGTCGAATCATTAGAGGCCTACTGGAGTTGGACGAGAACGGTGTGACGAACCAGCTGACTTCGAAGTCACACCTCGCGGTCAGCATCTAAGGTGGATTACTACTTCGACGTATCAAAGTAATATGTCTGTTTTAAAGACCTCATAACACAAAGGACATTTTTATGGAAATATATTAGTAAGAATGAGTACAGAGAAGATAGAGAGACCACCACTGCATGCGCTAGTCCATGGCATACGATTAACTGGTACGCATTGGTTGTCATTGACTTTGATGGAGATCGATAATCTGTTCGGTATTCAGTGATCCAAATGCCGGATGATTTGGTGAGAGCTCAGTGACATTTCATATACCCTACAGTCCGTTCCTTTTTGGAACATTATATATAACTTTTTAATTTTTGTCTTCATATATCATGATACCGTTTTCATGATTTCGGATATTATTTCTCTTGTTCATTGCTATGCTTTCTATTCAATATGACTCCTAAGTTGTTTAAGATCAAGACTTTCGCCTACCCCATTTCAGCTAATGCCATTTTGACTCGAGAATATTGATGTTTGGTTCTCCGACACAGAATCTGACTTTCCCGAGCACAGAGTGACAGACCCATGTATACAATTCCTCGCAGTAGTGGAAACACGACCGCACGATTTTAACAGGTACGTCACACCTAGCGATGTTTCTGAATCTCATGACACTTTGAAGAAGGCTATTCTTAAGAGCCTCAAATATATTGGCTTTTTGACCGCTTACATTTAATAGACAACTGAATTCCAGTTTTATAAGAATTTTGTCGTATATATGATCTGTGAGGTCTGAAGTCTAAGGGGCTGGAAATTCATGCTGTAAATCCAATGCTAATATTATCCTTATCTAAGTGGCAGTATGAAGCAGGTAATTTGATGGTATTTTTTAGATTAGAGGAGATATTGAGCTCTGAATATGTACCAATCGAAGGTTCTGTGAAGTAGCTCGTCAGGGTTTCTCTTATACTGACAACTCTGGACTTTCTTTCATTTCACTAAATTTTGTTCATTTAACGTTTGTTACTTCTTTATGGCTGGACAAAACTGTAGTCAAAAGAAGACCAATACGAAACAAAGATATGATAAATTCTATCATCAAGTGCTGTTATTGACGCTTAAAATCCTCAATCGCTGGTGATACTCTTTGTGAATTTGGTTTGTACACTATCTATTTGGAATATGTTTTCAATCGTTGTACTGCATTAAATTATTGTACATTGTCTAGTTCAGTATCATTCTACATCAGTGGTCGGTATTGGGAATCTAATAACATTCTATCATTCTGAAAACTGAACAACCACTCGTTATGGTTTGACAAACATAGAGCTATTTATTTGATTTCATGATGAATGTTGTGGTTATTTCAATAGTATGTTTATGCGCACCGTTAATGATAATACTCACAAAGGTGACTGCACTTCAGAATTTCAATAAACTCAGCACGGTTTGAAGCCAACTTATCGTGTCTAAATCCCCGTACAATAGTAAGGAGGGAACGCCATTTTTATTAATCCTCTTTTAATAATAATAATAATTTTTCAAAATAAGAAAACATCAATTTGAACCCAGTAAAAGTATTGTACGCCAACCACATTTTATGCTCTGTACGAGATACAGTGGTGGCTCTTTTAAATATATTCCTGACTTCACAACACTTGGATATGAATATTTCGTTTCCACTTAAGAGCTAGTTCTGTTGGTGTTTCTTACGCTTTATTACAACATAACGTGGAAGATGATATACTGTGTTCGGTCGAATAAGAGATAAATGGTTGTTGCTTCAAATGTGATCATCAATTTATTACAAAACCTCCCAGTGGAACACAAACAAGTTATCATTACACATTCAAGTGAGTAATGGAGATCCATGAACTTTTACCTACTATCTGAGGTGCTGTTTTGTGTTAATTTTTCTGAGCTGGAACTACAGATTTAAGTAGCCTTCCTTGCCACTGAGAGTGAATGTTCATCGACATATGGTCTGAACTGGTCATAGGTTTTTCATCTTCAGTAGAAACCCGACAGGTGAATACTTATTGTGAGACTTCCAGAAGTCAGTGTTAGTCACGTGTAATGATTTTCGGCTACTTAATGTTTGACAACATATCCTTATTGCCAAGAAGGTAGATAGGCCAAAAACGTAGAGCTATCGTTCCGATATAAGTGGGTCTTAACAATAAATCCTATGAACCAGTTCCAGCTGGAGTTGTTGGAAGGGCCATGTTTCTAGAAAGAAGATAGGGTTGGAGCACGTCGATCAGTCTGTTTACACCAATCATGGATAGTAGATGATTTGAGAAGTCACTAGAAAACAATTCCAAGTTAATAAAACATGAGTTGCCTTTCTTAGGCAGTTATCTATATGCTGTAGTTCGTACTGATCATCTACCACACAAAATGCGTCCACATCTCGATTTAGGATAGTAAGCGGTCAGTAGGTTTTAATCTTGTTTTATGAACGGGTGAAATGCACCTTAGCTTACTCGTTTGAAATTCGAATTTTTTCTAAAACATACATACCTTAATCATGCACAGCTGTTCTTCTTTAACAGTCCATAGGCTAGGAACAGTTCTGTAGCATCTTTTGTTGTATGACAACAAGCGAGCGACTTTGTGTATTATTAACGGTGACGTCGTTTCTTCAAGAAAGTATGTCTATTGTATTTCCTTGAAAAAGTTTGGACCAGATTGCCAGGCGAAACGTTCGGTTTACTTTGTTCTCCTCGAACAACGTTAAACGTCCATTCTGCATGGTACACCAAAACACTATCTGGTATGTTCAGTCAATGTTCTGTAATATTTTTGAAAATCAGCCAGTCAACAGCATACATGATCATACATGACAACTACAGCTGGACATATGCCTGAGAAAAAACATTGGATAGCACTCACGCAGTCATATTAAGGGAGAGCTAATTCGACCATACGCTCGAATTGAGGGTCGTTTACAAATTGAATAGTCAATGCAAATCATTTTTGCACGTGGTCGTTAATATTTGCGCCTACTTGATAAATGTATTTCAAAGATGGTTCTGTTGAGAATCATAGTCAAGTTTCTGTTTCTTACTCGTGCACTTTGTGAAATCGTTGTCGACGTATTTAGACGGTTCCTACTGTCATTTATACATTTCCGACTCATAAGTTCAGCGCAACCATTCTAACTTTCATCAACGGTATGCTCTCTTGATCGTTTCCAATATATGAGCTACGGATAGTGAGTGAATATGACAAAAAGATGGCCCTATAGAGTAAGTAATAACAGCGAGATGTTGCTTCACCTACACATGAAATACCGAGGAAAATATTAAAACTTATAGTCAATTGATAATGTAGACGTGAATATTAAGGACTTAATCTGACATGAAAGTGTTCTTCTTCATTATTCTTCAACTAATAATCACTTAAACGCTTTTATAACTTTTCAGCAAATAGAATAAATTAAAGAGGAAATTGTTAGATTTTATCCAGACGTACATTTTAGAAAACCAGCTGAATTAGAGAAAGCAACCAGGTGAATAAAATGTCAGATTATGAGAAACAGAAGAAATGTGTGTTCATATTTGACCACCACGACAGACAAACATAGTATACTGTGTTCAAGCAATCGAGTGAATATTCAACCATCCATAATATAAAACCATGATACAGACAAGCTAAGAACAGTTTACAAGACATAAAATCCACCAAATTTTGTAACATGTTCAAGGGTGTATAAAACAGGACTGTTATAGTTATATTGTGAATGGTCTGGATTTTTAAAAATACTAACTCAATATATAGCTATATTAGATAAAATAATATCAGACAAAATTACTGTTGATGAAAAACACTTTTGTTTGATTGAAATACTTAATGGAAGACTAGTTGATCAGACCAAAAACAAAGGAATGACCTTACTGAGAAGTAGCAATTACCGAAACAAGAAGAATGATAAAATATTTGTTAATTTCTTTCGTTTTGACAGAATGATTGCAAAAGTTACCTCGACAATAACATATAGTTCGTCTCATGCCAGCACCACCAACTGAATTAAAACAACCGACACCATATCCTTCTGGGATAGCAGCACATGTACGTGATACAACTACAGCACTCAATGAAGGCACACCGAGTTGTGATCGAACCCTCCAACTTTTCGTCACAATTTTAACGCAACCATCATAATTTATATTTTCGCACTTTCCATAATTTTCTGAATCGATAAGCAATTTGATCGCTGAACGATTCACTCGTTCTGAACACAGTCTTGATATTTGTAAACTAGTCAGTCCACCTCTTAACTGATTTCCATTACTTGACATACTAGTCCAACCACCAACTACCGGTTTTCCACCAAACCATGCCAATCCAGTCCCAGGACCAGGACGAAAACCAGAACTTTCTGACAAACTTGCATAATTGTCACAAACGTAACAATGTTGAGTCTGTTTCACAATTGGTTTATTCGAATTTTTCAGATAGTTTGTCCTGGTTACATAGGCAATTGCTACAAAAATGATCACCACCAACCAACAGCATATTGAATAAGCGTGCTTTAAACGAAACTATGAATATATGGATTAAACATTAGTCATTAGGTTGAAATTAACGCACCATATTTGATGATGTTATCATATAAAATCAGACAAGATTCAGATAACTAGAAAGACGAACTTTATACACACAAAGTAGTCAAGTTGGCTTAATTTTAGCTTTGCGCCTTAGATAAGTAAATCCATTTATAAGTTTGAACGAACAAGAGCCTATTTTCCTGTGTCTTTGTAGTCATTTCGACGATTTTAAATTGCAAATTACTGCACAGTGGTGTCTCTATGAACCAATGATTCCTATGTACTTAAAGACTGCTTGATTTCGAATTCTAGATACAATGCGTTCGTTTATGCTCACTTAGTTCTATTTGTTGTATATTATACTATTTTGGGTATTTTTAGTTAATACAACAATTCAAATACTTCCGATTCTCACATGTACGATAATTTTATATAACTGATGTGTGGGCGAGAATGACAGTGATTGGTTGTCTTGATGAGTCAGACATTAGATAGGATGATAGGTGTTATGTGTTATATATATTCCCCTATCCTTATTATGTATCGACTGTTCCTTGTTGATGGACTGTTATTAATTAATTGTTCCTTGTGTAGGATTTTGGTGTGGAAATATATTGACGTTATAGTCAGGCTAATCTTGTGTTCTTGATCTGAGTTGTGTTGAAGTCCTGTAGAATAGATGCTGGGTGGGAATCTAGTGTAGATATTCGTTTAAGGTAAATTAACGTCTCACATACGTGTAAAATGTGAAAGGACTATTATAACCAGAAACTGCAAGCGTTATAATCATTATCCTCTCTCCTATCGTTTACAACAATAACCAACTATCATTTCTTTAAGTGGGCTGAAAAAATCTTCAGATTTCCAGCTGCATTTCATCATTTAATTTTTTCTGTTGACGATTTTCTCAGCCACTAGCATCATAGTGTCGAACACGTTTTCATAAGGTTTTCCTATCCACACTGTCAAATGCTTCCTCATAATCAACCAAGTCGATGTTTAGTGACGAGTCTCATTCAATTGGTTGTTCAATGATGATCCGTAGTGTCGTGATTTGGTCTGTGCACAACCGATCCTTATTGAATCCAGTCTGTTGATCTGGAAGTTGGACGTCTATTGAGTTTTTCATCTGGTTTAGTAACACTTTGTTGAAAACTATTCCCGATACTGACAGTAGTGTGATACCCCAGTAATCCTCACATTTGCTCAGTTCTCCTTGCTTTGTTATCTCTATGGGGTGCCTTTCTTTCCAGTTCATCCACACTTGTTCTTCCTTTCAAATCTTCCTGAATAGAACGTGGAGCATTTTTTCAGTTACTTCTCTGTCTGACTTCAGTGCTGCAGATGATATATTGTCAGGCCCCACTGCTTTCCCACTCTCGATTTGTGTGATGGTCGTCCCGATTTCTTCGACCTTTGGTGTAGTGAGATCCATATGAAAGCCTGTTGGTGCCGCTTCCATATCCAGTGAATTCACTGAATCTGGTCTATCTAAGAGTTCCTTGAAGTAATCTACCATCTTGGCTACAACCAGGTGTTGATCTGAAGCTATGTCAGCCCCTCTCCTGGTTCTCACATCTTCGATTGACTTTCTGAATTTTTTACTGATGAAAATATGATCTGGTTTACTGTGGTGTGGTTCGGTGAAATCCATGTAGCACTGTATATGCGTTTGTATGGAAATGTTTTGCCGCCTATAACCAACATGTTGAATGCACATAGATTTGCGAATCCCTCCCCATTTTCATTCGTCACTCCCAGTCCATGTCGTCCCATTATATCTCCATATCCAGTGTAATCCACTTCGACTTTAGCATTTAGATCTCGCATCAGAATGGTGAGATCCTTTCTTTGTCACTTCACTATGATTGATTGCAGTCCCTAGTAGGAATAATCTTTATTGTAGTCGATACTATCATTGGTGGGTGCATATCATTGGATAACATTAATTGCGATCCCCTCCAGTTTATATCTCCTCATTTCCGTCGCTATTTGACTGGTCTTCCCTGTCTCCCGCATTATCCGGACATCACACACACTCATATTAATTGTTGCGCTGGTTGTTTGAGAGGGTGTTTTGGTCTCGTGACCTATTTAGAATTTCGGCTTTCATCATGGAACGTCATAGTTATTCCGAGAGGAGATCGCTTAACGCAGAGGGCAGCGTTTAGATGGCTGAATTTACATATTCTAGTTAGTGTTTTTTAGCATGGTTATTTTCTACGGGATGGGGTTGCTGACCCTATGTCAAACCCCCTCCTCCACCTGAGATTGTGGCCGGCAGTAACCCTAGAACAGCTACAGATAGAGTTGTTATGCTAAATAAGGCATACAAAATTCGTAACTTTGATGTTTGTATCCAACCAGATTTGTTACGTAAAAATCTAGCTAAGTGAGGCTCGGAAGTGAAATGGTGAAGTAAACGTTAGGACTCAGCTCTTTTAAGTACTTGAGTCTTGGAAGTCAATGCTTTAAAAACCTATTTAGGTAGAATACATATTTTTCAAAATACCTGTAGCCAAAGCTCAAAGTCTCAGAAATACATAGTCAGAACTAAGCTTAATAATAGAAAAATTAAGTCCTTATATAACTTTTGTCACAGAAACCTGTCTCATAATAGATGCAGAGTTATCTGTAAATATTTCAGGGTACGTCTGTATTAAAAGTGATGGGGTTATAGATCTCATGAGAGAAGAGATAATATTATGTGCTAGCGACTAATTTCGAGTGTAATCCGGTCCATCGAAACTGTACTATAGTATCACACGTTTGATAGCTAGGTTTACGAATAAATCTAGACATGGATTAGTTACTGAAGGAGAAGTATACGGAAGTCCATGTTGTTTGTGAACGACTTGATGGCGGCCTGCTGATAATTGCCGTTCAACGCATTTCAAAACAGACATATTTTGTTTTGAAACGCAAACCATTGTTGTTAATTCTTGTTCTCAAACATCACTGTGATGATGTTGCCCATATTCAGCACCTGCCCCTACTGACGATCAGTGGGTACGTTGTCCTGTACATCAGGTTTCAGACACAATATACATCATGTATCTGCATCACTTCGTTTAAACATCTTATGGGCTAGAATTCTGAAAGTCGGAAACAGTGCAATCTCAGCAGATTGATCAATCAATATTAGTAGTTTGATTGAACGTGAACGGAGTTCAAGGCCAAACTCAAAGGCTTAAAATTACCATGTGCCCCATAGTCATAACACAAGCTATGACACCGAAAGAGACAGATTGTGTCTAACCACCATCTCTTAGTTTATTTATCATAGTAGTCAAAGTCTCTGAGATAATAATTCGGGCTGAATTACTAGATTGCGTGGTCTCATATAACCCGTTAACTTCCAATCGACACAGTTTTCTAACTAAACATTCGTGCCTAACTACTTTACTGATTGCTAGAGAGGACTGGACAGCAGCCCGAGATAACGGATTGTCCTTCAGTATGATATTCATAGATTTATGCAAAGCGTTTTATGAGTTTCCTCACTTAGGGATCACATGGAAGCTCTCAAAAATTGAGATAACTGACGCCATGCAAGAGTGGATTGAAAGATTTCTTAGTGACCGAGGCAGAGAGTGAGGGCAAGTGAGACACTAACTGGTTGGGAACCGGTTAAAAGTGATGTACCATAGGAAGCCATGTTAGTTCCCCTATTTTTCTCCCCTATTTCAGTTGTCGTGACCGTTATTTTCAGATGATTTGAAATTCTGAAAAACAGTGAGTAGTGAGGCTGATCAAACTGACGTAGACGAATTATTCCGATGATTCCAAGCTTAACGTTTGAAACTTAATTATAGAAAGCATGCTAATACTCACTAAGCATGGCAGTGCCCATCAATATACTGTCGACAGTACATCACCTACATATGTGCAGGAACATGTGGATCTATAGGTGATGGAAGTCTATGGCTTGAAAATAAGTGAGTATTGCAATCCAGCAGCTCCCAAAGATTTTCAAGTTTTATGGTCACTTCACCAAACACTCAAGTGCTTTAAAGATATGTTTTGATTTTGCTCACCACCTATAGGAGACCTCACTCAGAGTATTGCATTCAAACATCCAAATAGTGTCTTCACAAAGATGAAATCAAGCTTCAGCCTGTTCAACGTGTGGGAACTAAGTTAGTGATCGACCTTATCAAACTTTACTATAACGAGCGATTGAAATGAGAAAACTATTTGCCCCATTTTATCGTAGAACGCAAGCTGAGTCACAATTGATTGATCACTGGGTGGTGATCAATGTCATGCGTGTCAAGTACTTCTTAGTGCTGAACAAATGCTATCGATCAAGTTGCAATGTGGCCACTAGTCTAGGTGCATCGACACTGCGTGCACTATGTTGAAGTAAGATGGTGATTGGAAGTAGTCAACAGGAAACCCTGGACCCGTGTTTCGTGCTACTTGGCACTCGTCAGCAAGGTGTACCTGTAATCTTGAGGGAACTGGTGCTTCCTGACGGATTCCGTCAGGGGATAAAACCCTGGTCAAGGATTGTGACAAATCCAACCAACAAATTAAATTAGCCCTCACAAAACCATGCAACTAAACTATAGCATTCAAATCACTGATCATTTCATGATGTTTCTGATATCCAGTGAGAAATTGTCACTGGTAGACTTAAGACATAATGTAAGTTAAACATTTGTCACAAATGGCATTGGATAACCCTCACACTATGTAGAAATTTGATTGAACCTGGAGTAGCATCTATGGATGCAGAATAGCTAGTTCTACTGACTAAACATTTCTTACTAAACCTAAGGGATCTGGGTCCGATCCCTGGCGAGATCGTATGCCAGCATTACTACGGAGTCCTATACTAACTCGAAACAGCTATATTCGGTTCTATTTCTTCATTTTCAGTTTTACTTCAAATAAGGTCAACCAATGAGAAATATTACCTAAATATCAGAAAATAATCATCATAAATCTCCTCAAATTCAAAGCTTAAATAATTTCAAAAGGTTTAAGGTAACAAGCTATCAACAATTTGATGTTAGATACAATAATAATAGTGATAATAATTTTAGTAGTTGAAATCATTAGTCGATTGAAGCTAGACCGCCACGGAAAACCTGGAAGCATTGGATGGCCATTTCATCCTATTGCGGGACTCCTTAGTGACAGTGCGCATCCACGATTCCGTCTCGCGAGATTCGAATGCAGAGCCTATCGGTCTCGCGCGCTAACGCTTAACGTCTAGACCAATGAGCCGGCATCTAACGATATTAATGTCTAACTTCAACCAACCCACAAAATTTAGCTACACATCTATTCATGATCTCAACTATTGAAATTACTATAATAACCACAAAACCCCTTTCTGATACTAATAATTAAGACTTACCGTTTTATTAGTGAAGAGAACATCCAAAAAGGCTATTCGATAGTTTGGAATGATCGATTCAAGATGAGTTACATCGTTATTATCTTCTTCTTCTTCAACAGCAACTGCTAAATGTTTCATGATGAATTGACTTAACTAGTTGAGTTATTTATAAAAATGTTTTTTGCAGGTGTTTTTTTTGTTTTCTTTTTGATTTCATTGCATAATTTATTCAATGTACATATATATATATACTTTGTTATGTAATTTCTATATTAACCAGGGGGGGCTGAAACAATCACCATGGTAACTGTTTGTTGATTAGATGAATATGTACACATGTGTTATCAGTCTGTTTTGTTTTTTTAATTTTTTTAAGAAAAATAAAAGGTGAAGTGTAAAATGTATATTACATAATAAATGAATTGATTTCAAAGGAATATGTGAATATATACATTTGTGATGAATGAGAATGTAGTCAATACAGAGAGAGAGGGAGGGAGGGGGAGACAGGGGGAGGGGGGTTAGAAATTGGTTAGAAATATCAATTTTCCAAATGAAAATAGATGGTTTTGAAATTTCATTTTTCAAACAAAATTTGTTTCCAAGTATTCGTTTATAAGTATCAGTCAACTATTTACATTCAATGGGAATGTTTGTACACTTAAGGCGTTATTCCATGAAAGAAGGATTCTAATTAGAATTACATATGATCAGTGAATAATATTGATCATAGTTACATTCTCATCAGGCTTCACTTTCATATAAATATTTTAATAGATGAATTCATGAGTCGATTAAAGCTAAACAACCATGGAAAACTTAGGAAAATTAGAAGGCTGTCTCTTTCCAGTGTGGAATTCTTCAGCAATGCGCATCCACGATCTGTAGCTTGGGACTTGAATCCAGGACCTTCGATCTTGTGCACAAGCACTTAACATCTAGACAACTGAATTGGCACCCAACGATGTTAAATTGCGCCACCGTCCACCATTGTTTTCAGTGATTCACTGCCTCACAACATATATGGTTGAACTCCACTGGTCACGGCTTCTTACTAGAACTGCATTAAATATATCATAGATGCGCACCGTTGAGGAGTCCTATACTAGGACGAAACTGTCATCTAATTCTTCCAGGTTTTCAATGGTGGCCTAGCTTTACTGCAATCTCCACAAAACCCCCTTTCTGAAAATGAATATTTCTACACATTCAATAAAATAAATGACATAACTATAAATAATACACAAAGATGCAAATTGATGGTAAGACGACAGGTGTACTGGTAATGATATCAATAATAACAGAATAATAAAAGATTTCAATCAGTGGTTCTGTAGTGATTGAGAATACTAATGGGGACAATTGAATGTATTTGAATATAAAATTGCAGAACAACTTAGTAAAATTTGGGAACCATACAGTAAATACTTCATTTGAAAAATGTTAATCATTCGTCTCAGACTTCACTGTTCCTTCATTTCTGTACCAATTGCCTTCTATTCTCATTATTTCCTTCTCAGTCTTCTCGACCTTCTGTTGCTAGACATTCTATTCCTGACTATTGTTACATACTACTTATGTCAATATAAGTTGCACATACCACAGTTCTACATAGGAATTAGTTCAGAACTTGGGTAGATAGACATTAAAATTATCATTACATGTCAAGCTGTGATTCATATATGGAGAAATTCGAACACTCCACTTCTACCTAGAGTTTGTGCTGATGAAATGGTTCAGAATAAGAATGAAAGTTCCACGACCAAACCATCCAGCTCAGCGAACAAAACTCCATCAAAAACATTTCATCACATTACTGGTAAATTTCTCACAATCACCATCATCGATAAACGACTTTAGGTTCTAGCATTCTAAAATAACGCATTACTTAATCCTTGCTTATATGAATGCATCATTCTTTTCAGTACATAACTGTTGATTCTGTTCTCACCTTCATTTCACCCGTATTCACTTGTATTATGTATATTGTATTATGCTACTTAGTAGAAATCAGTAGCTCATGTGATTGTCAATAATTTCTAAGGGTATACATTACTAAAACCTCTTCATTGTGTTTACATGTATTCCGAATAGTTAATTGATTTGATGATTATAATGGTACTCTCCTTCCTTCCCATTTTTACTCAATGAAAAGCTGATTCTTCGTAAAGAATTACATGTTGTATTGTTCTCTGTTTAATGTGTTGACATATGATGTTGATATCATCATGTTGTTGCTTGATTTACCATATGTCTCGTAAATTATTTCTCATATAATTGTTTAAAGGAAACACTTTTAGATGATCATACCTCGAAGGGGTACAAATGTGTTAGATGCTTCATCATTCAAGGTTTGTAAAACCATGTTAAAAGCTATGTATCTTATGAATTCGCTTGGTATTGTTTATTTGAATCTTCTCATTGATGTTTAGGACTGCAATTGATGAGTCTCTTATTGTCTTATGTGCATACTATGCGTATTGCCTCGATATAGCCGTAATTCACAAGCATCCACTTTCGCTTATATATGAATCTTATAGTTTCTGACTCCATTATGCTATACGAGTATCTTATTCACCAGTAATACTTGAGTATAGGCGGAATATAACATTCATAAAGGAATATAAGATTAACCAACATCAAAATATAAGATTAAGAATGACTGTTTGGCGTTTGTATGAACTAATGATTCCTTCGTACTTGATGAGTGCTTGATTTCGAACTTTAAATACATTACTATCGTTCGTGCTTACCTAGTTGTGTTTGGTCTAGATTACGCTATATCGGGAATTCCTAATTCGTATAATAATTCAATTACTTCTACTCATCAAATTGGCGTCACAATGGAGCATGGAATGGAACAGTTGAACATACATTCAAATTTCGATGCTTTTGAGGATTATATGAGACGGTTCAAAATCTGGATTATGAACAGGAAAGATGTTGAGAATGTTAATATTGTGGTACATTTCTTTACAGTTATCGGAAAAAAACAGTTTATTAAAAACACTGATATATCCAGAAAAGCCTATTTCACTTTCACAAGTAGCTCTCAAGGAACTACTACTAGACCATGTGAAGAGTACAAATTTCGAATGCTGTAAAGGAGGAAAATTTCATAAATTGATTCATCAGGACATCGAACATTTCGCTACATTACTCCGTCATCCCAGTCCAATGTGTACTCAAGGTTATGCAGATAACAATTTATTGAGGGCTTGCGAAGCAGGTCACGAAAATGAGCACATATTTGGTAAATGTTTGTCCGATAGCAAATTTCACTTATGTAATTCACTTGTGTTTAGTAATGCTAAATGCTTTAAATGTGGTATGATTGGACACATGCAGTCACTTTGTAATACTACTGTTCATTTCGCTGCAAGTGAAGCTAAACTTAGTAATTGTGATCCCATTAAGTTGAACGTTTGAAATGTATCATACTGTGATCAGATTTATGATATTATTTTACCAGGTGGGCGTTGTTATCATGATTCATACATTTCTAATAAAACTATTTACAAGCATGTAGAGGATATATCGAGTGCTCATCAGAATCATGTTATTTTATCAGATGTGGTCTGTCTTAAATATTCACTCATTTTTAGTGAAATCTTAATTAAATGTCAAGAACACATTTTAAATGAGTTTAAACCTGATTACACTCTATATGGTGTCATATTAAACGTTTTTATCCTCACAATGGATTTATCTATAGTGATATTCCCATCTAATGTGACAAATATGTTCCGAATGAGTCAAATTCTAGTCACATTTCTGATGTTATTGTATCAGCTATTGGATATTCTCCAAGTCAATGAGTGTCACATAGAGTCCCTATTCAGTGGTACGATGAATCAGAGGGAATAGCAAGTTTTCCCGAAGCAGTCAGATAAGCGATTTGAGCAGATATAAAGTTTGCACAGGCGGAAGATGCAAATCGATTCCAAGATTATCCTAATGAGTATGAGGCAGATTCACATTTTCCACGTGATTTTCATGCAGGTAAACCAAGCCCAGATAATTCGCATGTGTTAATTACACATAACAATGCATATTTATCTGATAAATAGAGCAACGGCCTTATGTATTCTAACATGAAAATCAAAGGAGATACGTATCATACTTTTAATGCGAGTTAAAGTCACATGATGGAATGCCTCAAATTATATGTCAGTGTGTACCCCTAAATACTCACACATAATGATCGAAGTGGAAGATATGGGAAGATAATGAAAAGTGAGAACGTCAAATTAGTCATGATATTGCGACATAGGGAACCAAAATTATGTACAAACCAGACTACCCTCTCACGTTCCGGTCGCCTTGTACGCCTGCCCGTACGCTGTCACGACTAACCTCAATCAACAACGGATACGGTATAAAACTCTATCCTTATACTAGATGCATGCTACATTTTTCTCTTTTTCTTAGACTTTTTATCTTGAGCCCACGCCTCCGACCATAGCCCTGTTGGTATCGTCGACTTCAGTCAATCTTGGCGAAAGCTGGACTGATCACCTATGCTCTTTTTAACTCAATCAGTTCAGGCTCCGAATATGTCTGGCATACATATGATCTCGTGGCTGGTAGTTATGGTCACTTCTAGTTTCTTGACTCAATGTGGTTCTGCAGCGTTTTCTGGTCCAAACCCCTACAAACGCAATCCTCAGAGTCTGGATACAAACCACTCTGGTGTGGTACGCTAAGTCAAGCAACAAATATAGAACGTTTCTCCTGGTACCATTCTACGTAAATGACCTTCGTTGACAACTCTAGTATCAACGATTACTTCCTGTGATGATGCAACGGATGTTCTAGTTTTACAACTAGCTACCAGTAGCACCTTCTAAATTTGATTGTTCCCAGTCAGATAGAAATCAGAAGTCAGACGAGAAGAGGCAGGAAATATATATTTGATTCGTTACCAATATATCGAGGACCTTTTCTATGAGCTGGCTAATGAAACGTAGGAGCTGTGTCTCACGCCGTGTTGATACGTGACCTGGTGCGGATGCATGACCGAAAGCCTTCAGCTAAACAAGTCCACTTAAACAACATGGTCAGCATCCAATGTCGAACACTTAATGAACTATTGATTTTGGGGAATTATTTACAGCTACACCTGTTTGTCAACCCTTTCGTCCTACAACCGCACCTTTACCGATCACTCCCTAGAGCGAAACAGCTGCATATCGAAAGTGTACAACATTTCTAGCGGAGGGCTCCTGTAGTGACCTACTTTTATGAGGAGGACACGATCGGTGTAAAGAAAATAATAATCATCATAAATAATCATATCAGTGATTGTTTTTAATTCTTCACATTCTATCTAATTCTAAATGACGACATTCAATCATATCAGATTTAACACTAAATTTACGTAATAAACGATCTTTTAATTCTTCACATTTATCCCAGTGATTATCAGCTAAGATAAGATGTGAATCTTGTTTAGCTAAATTATATACTAATTCTCGAGAAATTTTAGAACATGGTTGTGTTATCACAATTGGCTTATTTTGTAGATCTCTTGTTGGTCCATTGTATAATGGTAATTCTACAAATAGTTTGTAACCTAAAAGACCACTCCCGGTGAATGTACAAAATAATCCAAAAGCTTTAAGAGCTGTTTTTAAAGTGATACGCTTTTTAACTGGTGGCAGAGGTCGAACCATGCAACAAATCACAAGAGTAAAACCGTGACTGTACCTGTTTGTTTAAGTGTGCCGGAAAGACACTTTTCCGTTGTCTCTGACCTTTCACGAACTTGCATACACTCAGTGGTCTTGCTTGTGGATTTTGGCACGTCTCGGTATTCTTTCTGTTATATCCCCCGGTGAATTATGAATGGTAACTGTAAGGACTATTTATCGACCAATGTATTATGCCTGTTTCCTATTGTACAATTATCACGTAACTGAACTATTCATATTCGTATTTCTCTTATCATTAGCTTTATTTTGACCTTGGCTCATTATCATACGATTCTTGAGTTATAATCAGTTTATTGATTACTTTGGTTTGTATAAAAACCCTGTATGTTTGTAAATAATGATTCATATTGCCGAGGCTGTATTTGCGTTGTGGACTTAACGGGTGGGCTAGATATATAGGAAGGACCGAATAGCAATCAAGACTGCTCGTACGTGTTTCCTGTATCATTGCACGTTTATATATATTACGAGTCCATACGTTATAACACTTTCGATACCACGATATCGCCAATAAATACATTTTACTACAACCATTAACTGCCTCCTGATATCTGGCCTTTGGAGGAGTCTAACCTAGTAACTGGCACGTAGTATTCTTATAGTGGTGGTAATGGTCAACCGCAACTCGACGCCTACTACTAGTCTATGACTGAAATTCTAGCTACCAGTTATTTCAGTACATAACCGACATAATGATCATATGCAATTCCAGGAACCAGGAGAGTTCGTTCCAATTTTATTTGTTAAATCAAATACTAATGAGCATATTTTAGATCATGTAGAGTCTGTATCTAATACACAGTCTGACAAACATATAATGAACCTAAGAAGAATACTCCTGACTGACTACAGAAACTTAAATTCCAATTTAAGCTGTAGTGGTTGTGCTGTCTGTATGAACTAACGGTTTTTTTATACCAGATGACAGCCTGATTTTGAATTCTAAACAAAATACTTCCGTTCGTGCTCACCTAGTTGTATTTGGTCCAACATGCGTTATTTCGGGGATTCCTAGTTCGTATAATAATTCAACTACTTCTAATCATCAGAGTTTGATTGATTAAAAACTGTTATGTTGAATATTAACAGCTTCACCGTGTTTTCGATGCATTTGTTTTACTCGCATTTCAAACCCGTTTATTTATAACGTTATCCTCTGACATCTTGGTTTCACTCTGATTTTGGTTTGATGTCTTGATTTTTGGTCTTGCAACCTAAATTCTGAAATTTTGTTTTATTAGAAAGATAAATATTTGGGTTGATAACTTGAATTACTATTCTGTTCTATTGTTACTTGCGGTCGTCAGTTACGAGTGGATCAACCGTGCTTTAATACATCATTATTATATCCCTTTAATTCCTTTATACTACACGGACTGAAAGTTTAGAATTTCCAGGAGAGATGAGAAGAGTTTTTTTCCAATTCAAAAACCTTGTCACTTGCCTTTCTTTGAATACATTTCAATAGAGCAATATTGTTATCAAGATAAATGAGCCCATTGTATAGGTGTTTGTCGGATGAAAGCTTAGATAAACACTGAAGAACGTTTTAAATAATTCCAGAACCAGGCTATCAGATTTTAAGAGGCCTGAAGGCGAAGGCTGGTCGGAAACGTCACATAGAGTACCAAATGGAACGATGGACAGTCTCTTTTGTTGGGTAGAAAATGTGACACTACAATCTCACCGGAATTAAAAGGTGAGAAGATCATTACTGCTATTTACCATTAGCATTCTGAGCTTGATGGTATCGAGAAAAAGAAACTTCTCGTAGTTTCATTGTGTACCCTGAGTGAAATTTCTTGTAAAACCGCAATGTCGTTTGGGTGAAGCGTTCCCCTCCGAATATAAGACAACTCGCTTATAACAGAGTCAGGGAGCCTAGAGTAGTGGACAGATCGTTGATAAACGATAAAAAGAGGAGTGGCTAAAGGCTGAGCCTCGTTTCACCTTGTTTGAGAACCAGTCAAATGAAGGAGAACGAACTCTAACGGCTTGTAATAGTAAATATCTACAATTCATCGAACCTCACTAATGCCAACGGCCTCAAGTTCCAGACTGAGAGTTCAATGATCAATACCGTTAGATGCTTCGGAAAATTCTAGACAGCTTATTTGAACGGAATAGTTGTATTTCAGTTACAGGTTACATCTATTTCAGACAGTCATTATCGAATTACGTAGTCTGTCAGGGAGGAAACTGTTTTGTGAGTGATAAACAAATGACTTTTTGGCAGATCTTTTGAAGGAATTCTTTGAAAACTCTTCCTATAACATCTGCAACCGCAGAGAACAAGGACTTTTAGCTTACTTTCTCGTTTCTCTGCAGAATTAACCATACTCTTTTTTCAGTCACAACGTAGTTTGCTTTTGACTAAGGGAAACTTGAAGAGATCAATAGAAAGAGAAGAATGATAGATCTGGAAATTACTTAAGGACTGTGGGTTTAATTTAGTTTAATCCTGCAGGTTGATGTGGGTTCAAGCACCTTAGGATCTCTTTAATTTTGAGAGACTCTAACTCCACGATGCCTAGGTCGGAATACGAGATGGAGGAGAAGGTTAATAAATCTACTATCCTCTTTATTAGGGCTGTATGTTGAAGCAATGGTGAGTGGATTTGCAAGTGTAGTATCAGTTCCTAGCATAGCAGCCGACGTTATAAGAAACGAAAATGCAACAGTATCTACCTAAGATACCATGTTATCCGTCGATACCCGGAGGACAAGGCCAAAAGATAGAGCTTTATCCAGAATATTTTGGGAAGTTTCGCTACGGAAAGTGACATGAACCGACTTTAACGTGTTAGGAGACTTTTGAAATAAAGACGTCCGAACAAATTATTGGTTTTAGTTTCTACTAATCAAGAAATCATTTCTGATAGTACGGTCGTTCTACTATTTGGTGCAGTGGTTTGTTTTAGTAAATGTTTAAATGAGCAATTCTGCTTAGAAACTGAAAGTGAAAATGTGGGCATTGACTCTACTGCTTATTCGTAATGGATTTAATAAGTATCACAATAACGCTAAATTCACGGAAACATCTTAGAAAGTCAAGTTGAAACAAACGCCTAGGGGCAACTTATAAGTTATATCCATTGGATTACGTTCGCAAACATTATCGGAAACACAGACTGAACTTTAAAAGATTGTCACTCCTAGAATACTTTGTCGAGCTCTAAAAAAACTCATGGCCCCTACAAAGACAAGATACTTGCACTCAAGTGATATCAAGCTGTCACAGATAGCATGCTTTAGTATTATATTGTGCCTAGTAGGATTCATACTGGAAAGAATCTTTATCTACATGGTTTCAGGGAGTCATATCCACTCTTATTTCTATGGTCGTCTTATCTAAAGGAGACAGGAATGTTGTTCCGTAGCGAGGAGATTCCCCACGATAACCCGTCATTTTACTAGTGTTACTACACATTTTTTACCCGTAGCAATATAGTTTACCATTTTATAGTTAGGTGTCACAATACAGATATAAATATTCATCTGCTTCTAGGTATTAAGACTATCGTGATAAAAGCATGTTTATTACCTTCTTACCAGTCTTTGTCGATGTTGTTTAAACATCCTAGTTAGAGTTTTGTCTCGTAACGCGGGTTCATGATCTGACTCCAACGTGTACTTTAAATTAAGGTTTATTTTCCATATTACTGAATACTGAAGAATGCCAATGAAGCTTGATATTAAAAGAAAACTTCTATCAAGATCTGATCGAGTTAAGTCCGTGGATTTACACTCAACAGAACCATGGATTTGTGCTGCACTGTATAATGGAAATGTGCATATATGGAATATCGAGGCTCAGCAGTTGATAAAAACTATAGAAGTGTGTACAAGCCCTGTTCGCGCTGCGAAATTTGTGGCTCGAAAAAATTGGATCGTTACAGGCTCTGATGACATGCAGGTGAGTTTCAAATAACTCTGCAGTATCGCTATTATTTCCTGATTATGAAGTTAGAAAGATTAACATTTGTAAACGGAAAAAATACAATAGGTCGATTCAATGTTTTATTAGGCTTAATGCTTTGAGTGTGCTGATTTACTCATTCTTCATTCAGCTTAAGGCTTTCTGTAGTTTACTTTTTCTATCTAAAATGATCCGTCCGTTTGCCTCATGCAGTAACCATTCTTGTCGCATAAAATAGCAAACTTATTTGCGCCACAAAACTTTCCTAGCTCGAGACCCAGTCAACAGGAAATGGGCCGCTTATTTCACATTTAATAATAGCTTCATTTATTTATCTCCTGTTTTGAGAGTTATATTTCTAATTCCAGTACCATACATAACTATACTATTAACTTCTCAATGCTATTTGTTTTCGAATCATCATAATTTTGGGCAATGTGAATCGATGTAGTGGTGTCTAGTTCTATAGTGGATCACATATGTTAGAGATGGACTTCACCAGATTCTTTTCTCTCGTTTGATTCATATCTTCAGGTTTTTGCCAAAGGTTCATTCTTTGACCATCATCTGCAGATAATCGCCTTTTGTAATCGGAAACTTTAGGATTAGATTTTATCATGGTGTAGGTGTGTATTCTTTTTCTTCTGAGTTTTTGTGTTTTAAATATTGTATCATACTTCTTGTCTAATGATTTCATGTGTTCTCTCTTGGTAGGTTGTCTTATCAATATGGGCACTATTGTTAGTACTGGCTTTATGTTTTCTCTTTGCTGTGCTGAATTTGATGGCTTGAACTAGTGTACATTTGTTCCACATCATGCTTTGTCCATGACTGACTGATAATACTCATAATTTTGAATGCATTATCATAAGTGGATGTCTTTGGTTATTGCAAACTTCGCGTTTTTTCAGATTTTTCATTTTAGTCACGTCATATATTACTTTCTTCATACTTTTAACTACAGTTGCGAGTTTTCAATTACAATACTCTTGAAAGAATTCAACAAATAGAAGCACATTCTGATTATATACGATCCATTGTTGTGCATCCTACTCAACCATTTATTCTTACATGTTCAGATGATATGCTTATACGTTTATGGGATTGGGAAAATAACTGGACATGTGCTCAGGTATGTTTTAAATTTAGCTAGCAAACATTTTCTCTTGTTAATTGATTTGTCTGACAATGGGTAATTAGAGGTGTAATTCAGTAGACTAAAGGGTTTTTCACAGATTTAAACCTACTTCATTTACGTGGGTATGAGTAACAGGACAATATTGTTATCGTCCACTACTCCACAACTGTATTTTTCACGATTCCAATCTGTGTATAATGGTTTAAAAAGTATGAAGTAAAAACAGGATGATGGGAAAGGTCGATTTAGTAACACAACAACAGCCAAATGTGGCTGTAAACTTGGGATACAATAATCAATAAGCTGGATATAATTTAGGGACAGTAAATCATATAATAATAATTCATAGATCAGAATGAAGTTTACAATAAGATGAATATAGATATACACAATCTAATTACTCAATAGTTAAACAATAAGAATACATATGGAATAATAGTCCGTTAGTAGTTCTTAGGAGTTATCCGTGCTTATGTCTTCACCAGGATATAAGAAAGGGCTTTCCACCTTAAGACCTAATGATGTTCCCACATTTGCAAGTCTGTTCGGACTATCCAGTAAATCTCCTGAAAACTAGTGGAGTGAATCATACCAGCCCATTAAATTTGTCAGCTAAAGTTTGATAAATAATTGCACTTGTATTTCTCAGAAATGCGACATGAATTTGTGAGCTAGCAGCTTGCTACCTGTTTGACTTGACTTATATACGTAGAGAGGTCTGGCATTTATCTAGCCATATGATTTTAAGGGATCAAGAATCGTACTTCCTAGGCTCATTTGATTGGTAACAGTAATATAGTAATAAGATTTTGAAATAGTAGTAGTAATGTTGGTTTATTTATTTATTTATTTATTTAAACACATATATATTGGTACAAAAGGGCACCAGGTACATATGCGCCATACAAAATAATGAAAGTAGGAAGAGAAGGGATGAAAAGATAAGGCGGACTGAAATGTACAACCAGAAGAACTCTCTCAGTTAAGGAAGTTAGAACCACTCTTTATGAAGAAAGTAAAAGAAGGTTACAGCAGGATCGCCACTGGCTTCTATTCTGAGCCATATCTGATAACGTCTCTAGCCACTGTGTCGCACCATCTCTCGGACCCCAACCAAGGAGTCGTGAAGGACCAACAGAAGCTAGCCCTTTGCAGCTCCCTTTCATGCCACGACACCATGTCATACACTGACCTCCTCTCCGCTTTTTCCAACCAGTCCCAGGGTCGGCAAATAATGCACGACGTGGAAGTCTCTGGGACGACATTCGTAAAACATGTCCAAGCCACTGAAGTCGGTGTTTCAAGATGGTGACACCAATTGAATTATCGTCTCTGTGCCCGAACACACGATGCCGAACCTCTGCATTACTAACATGGTGTTGCCACTGTATGTCAGCAATCCTTCGGAGACAACGATGATCGAACACAGAGAGACGTCTAACATCCTCAACTCGGAGAGGCCAGGTTTCACAAGCATAGAGCAGAACTGCTCTCACCGACGCGTTGTAGATCCGACCTTTTACAGCCAGACTAACATCACGAAGGCGCCAAAGATGGCCAGGATTGGCATAAGCCTCTCTGGCTTTCATTATACGTGCATCAATCTTATCACTCACGCCACCACCAGCACTTATATAGCTACCTAGATACACGAACTTCTCAACTACTTCGATCTGCTCACCATCCAGGGTGAGTACAGGATGAGAATCCTGCCAGTCTTGTAGGAGTACTTTGCACTTGGAGGGTGCAAAGCACATGCCGTACCTGCGGACACTGATTGCCAACTGATTGAGTGCTGATTGCATGCCTTGGGCATTATCGCACAGTAAGACAATATCATCCGCATACTCGAGGTCGAGAAGTCGTTCTCCAGGCAACATATCCACACCGCCATTACTTACATCCACCAGAGCTGTTTCTAGGATGTCGTCGATGGCAAAGTTGAAGAGGAATGGTGAGATCGGGCAACCCTGCCTAACCCCACTGCTCGAATGGAACAAGGGAGAAAGGTGTTTGTATGCCCTCACTCTGCCTGAGGTGTTCGTATACAGGGCCTTTAAGATGTTAATGAACTTCTCAGGCACACCCTTCTTCAATAGACAATCCCAGAGAACAGTCCTGTCCAACGAATCGAAGGCAGCCCTGATATCAAGAAACACTACGATTGTTGGCCTGCGATAAGTATGACGGTGTTCTAACATTTGGCGGAGGGTGAAGATGTTATCAATGCATCCTCGACCAGAACGAAAACCAGCCTGCTCCTCGCGAGTCAATCGTTCTCGGGTTTTAAACAACCTACGAAGAATGATAGAAGCCAATAGTTTGGACGCAATCGGAAGTAGACTTATCCCCCGATAGTTATTGCAGGAACAACGTGAACCCTTTTTAAAGATAGGGACGACTATTGACTCATTCCATGATATTGGAACACTTTCTTGCTCCCAAACCTTTCCAAACAACACAGTCAATTCCTTAGTCAGAAAGTCACTACCATCTTTAAAAAGAGCCGGAGGTAAGTCATCTGGGCCAGGTGATTTGTAGCGCTTCAAGAGTTGGAGTTCCTTGCAGACTTCCGCCTCGTTTGGTGGAACAGTCGTCACCGGCCATGGGGGGCAGGACAAGCTGGTTGATGTTGCCGGAGCAGCAGGCCAGTTGAACTGCCCTTCGAAAAATTCCGCCCATCGTCCAAGACGTCGGGAGATGTTAGTGATTGGCATCCCATCATCCTCGTAGATTGTTTCACTCACACCAGACTTCTTGCTGCCAGTGGCTCGGATGAGTTGGAAGAGCTTCCGGCAGTTACCAGATGCAGCTGCTGCTTCCATCTCATTAGCACGCTCCGACCACCAGGTTTCCCGGTCCTTACGCAAGCTTTGCCCGATTTCATTACGTAACAGCCTTCGTTTGTGGTCAAACTCACGGTCACCCGGAGTAGACCGACGGGCTTCGATCAGTTGTAAGGAGCCAGAAGAGACCCAGTGCTTGTAAGCGGGACGTTTCGCGAAGCCGTAAGCGGCTTTACTCGCCATTTTCATGGCGTCGTGAAGATGCAACCAATGCTCATCTATACTTTTCGGTGGGGTGCTAGCTAGCCTAGAGGCTAGCTCCGCTCGATACTTACTTGCAACAGAAGTTGCAGCCAGTTTACTAATATCAATCCGTTGGTGGTGGTCAATCCTTCGGCCACTGAAAAGTAAGGTGAGATTGGCGCAGACCAGTGCATGATCAGACTCCAGATAGGTACTCCAAAAGGAGCGGCAGTCTTGTACACAACCACGCCAGCGGTAGCTGATCGCGATGTGATCAATCTGAGTCCAGGGTTGAGATGCAGAGGGAGGACGCCAGGTGGCACACCGGCATTGACTGCGCGTGAAGTTAGTGCTGGCCAGAAACAGGTTGTGGTCTGTGCACAGTTGCAGCAAACGGTCCCCGTTATCTGTCCTGCGACCAACAAGTCCCCATCGGCCACCTAGACGACTCTCTTCTGTGCCTAGACGCCCGACCTGCGCATTCAAGTCTCCGGCTAGTACTACAATATCTGTCGAACGCGCTTTCTGGAGAAGAACTGTTAACTGGTGGTAAAACTCATCCTTGATTGCATCCGGGCTGCAATCTGTCGGGGCATAGGCGGAGATGACGAAAAGACACCGTTTCTCACGCCGGTTTCTTCTCACTTTGATGGAACTTTCTAATCTAACAGCACATAACCGACTGTTAATGGGGATCCAATCGATTAATGCTGCCTCAGCCCTGACGCTTAGTGCGACGCCAACGCCAGCAAGACCAGACGAATATGCCACAGGGTCCCCGGATACGCTCACGTGGAACAAGCTTTTCGAGGCGACAGATGGAGAGCGGATTTGTAGTACTTCACTAGAGTCTTGAATACGGGTCTCGGATAGACAACAACATCAACATTAAGACCTTCCAAAGACATAGCCAGCCCTATCTGTTGTCTGATCTGCATTAGTGTGCGAACGTTGAAGGAAGCCAGCTTGAACGGCGTACGTGGTTTCAGAAAGACTGCCTCAGTATTCATTATCGGTGGAAGCATTCACTTTCAACCAGACAGTGACTGGAGATCGTTTAGATAGGACAGATTTTCCATCAAGAGCGAGCTGATGCATAAGTTGAAGAGTAAGGTTACACAAATTGGGGATAAAAGGGGTGAATTAGCAATATGGTAAGTAATAATAACAAATGAATGAAATGATGAATTCTATTGACGATTCTATTCCTGCTCATATTATAAGCAAGACAATTTACATTATTATTATTATTATTATTATTATTATTATTATTATTATTATTATTATTATTATTATTATTACTACTACTACTTACCAGTAATGTTGGTAATAATAGGCGACACTGAAAGCAACTAAATCGACAATGAATGAATATAACGCTTGATAAGCAGGATATGTATTTTTTCTGTTTCAGTTGTGCCATTTTATTACTACTATTGGGGATGATAACGTGTTCTTATAGTACCTAGAAAGGAAAATATGTTGCCGTTGCATTATCATATAACTAAGGGATACCTACCTTATTTAACGGAATGCTAGGATATTCGTTTATTTGTTTTACAACTAGTTCATTAAATGAAGCAGTTAGAATTTGTTAACGAGGACCATGTTATACAAGTCAAATTTTGGAGTAGTAATATTTATGTTTCACATTGACATGTGTTTATCATTTTGTTATTCCAGGTGTTTGAGGGTCACAATCATTATGTTATGCATCTAGCATTCAATCCAAAGGATAATAACACGTTTGCTAGTGCTTCTTTGGACCATACAGTCAAAGTGTGGAGCCTGGGATCAGGTACTCCAAACTTCACTTTAGAAGGTCATGAGAGAGGAGTCAATTGTGTAGATTATTCCACATCCGGTGATAAACCTTATTTGGCTAGTGGATCAGATGATAGAACTGTGAAAATATGGGATTATCAAACTAAAGCTTGTGTTCAAACTCTCGAAGGTCATGCTCAAAATATCAGGTAGTCAATTATAGATTTCCCATGCCTATTTTCATTTGTAAAAATAACTATATATATATACTTGGATGTTTGGGATGCGCTTCTCCCCCTCTAAATGTAAATTGTTACTCCAGGACTGGCCTGCGTCAACACCTGAACTAAGGATAGGGAGTGAAGTAGTCGAACGCGTCGACAACTCCACTTATCTTGGAAGTCTGATCAGCCCTAATGGAGATGTCTACTATCAAATTCAACTCTTAGGGAATCCTTCCTTTAGGAATTGGTACATCTTATCCGGTACGGTCCATACTACGTTATTCTTTTGAATAATCTCTTCACTAATTTGTATAATTGTATTACTAGCAGTTCAGTTACGTGTTTACTAATGACAAGTTCCCTTTCTTCTGTATCTGTTTTTCTTTCTCAGCTCTGTTTTATTCCATCCTGAATTGCCAATAATTCTTACCGGGTCTGAAGATGGCACTGTACGATTTTGGCACGCTAACACTTATCGTTTAGAGTCAACATTAAATTATGGCTTAGAACGTGTCTGGACTATGACATGTCAACGCGGTAAACAAATAGTTGGTATTGGTTATGATGAAGGTACTGTTGCTATATCTTTGGGTCGAGATGAACCTGCCATGTCTATGGATGCATCTGGAAAATTGGTTTGTGCTAGACATTCAGAGCTAGTTCAAGCTAATTTACGATCGTTGAATTTCAGTGGGGAAGGAAGTGAAATGATTCAGGTAGATACATAGATTTTTATGAGGAAAATTGTTCTCTTAGTATGAATGAATTGAAATACTGCGTTTGTAACTGTATATGTAGATATTAGTCGATATGCATTGGGAGCGTTATAAACTTGGGACTGTTGTATACAAATAAGCTACATGACTTATAGGTCATCATATCATCAGTATACTTTCCACGTACTACGATTTTTAGCTATTTCAAATAATGATTCATATAGTTGTACAGATAAATTATTGTTAATTGTTTATTTACCATTTAGTCCGTTTTCTATCACATGGGATGCTTGTGGATAATGAACAACTTCTTGTTTGGCATGCATTGCGATCTGGTTATTCATGTATGTAAGCTAATGTATGTTTGGGAGAAATACATCGAGCATCTAAAATATTAATAGTAGAAGCTTGCCTGGTGTGTCCTTTTGTCCTCTTATCAGAACAAGGTACACACGTCGGGGGATCAATAAGAGCTAGGATTGTCTTGGCCTCGTTTCGAGGTTACTTTTGCCAGTTGAGGTGTATCATTCATCAAAGCTTAGTGTACTAGTTTAGGAATGAAATAGTGCACTTAGAGTAGAGGCATTATAACTAGGATTCTGATTAACGAATCTTTCAATTATCGATGAACGTCTCATGGACAGTATTTATGATGGAAATTCTCACTATATTTTGAATTCTTATCACATGACTTCGCATTGAATTTATTTTTTTATCAATTCCAGGATGGTGAACGTCTTCCAGTTACTTTCAAAGATATGGGTACATGTGAAATATATCCACAAATTATTGAACATAATGCCAATGGACGTTATGTAGTTGTTTACGGTGATGGCGAATACATAGTTTACACTGCTATGGCATTAAGAAATAAAACATTTGGTCAAGGCTTAGAATTTGTATGGTGTCAATCCGATGCTGGAGTTTATGCTGTTCGTGAGAGTAATGCTGTTGTTAAGGTATATTTTAATCGTTTTATTGTTAAATACGTCAATAATTTACTTTATTTTAATATAAACCTTCTCAATCTGAGGAAAGAAATGTATGTCAGATGGTGGAAAAGATTTGTAGGTCATGTGGATGATTTTGATGGAGTTTTGTTGTCTGAACTAGATGGTTTGATCGTGGAGCTTTCATCGTTATTATGAACGACATCAACGGCAAAAATTTCAGGTAGAAATGAAGTGTTCGAAATTCTCCACATATGTCTTACAGCTTATCCATAATTATGGACAAATATAAGACCATAAATCAAATCAATGGGCGATACAATCAAACTAAAGTAGACAATGACTGATTAATGGTCAACAATAACCAATCAAGATCGAGGTCTACAGGACAAGCTGTGAGTCATATGTGGAGAAATTCGAACACTTCACCTGGAGTTTGTGCTGATGATGTCTTCCAGAAGAACGATAATAGCTTCACGACCAAACGATCTAGCTCAGAGGACAAACTCCATATATATATATATATATATATATATATATATATATATATATATATAGTTCCCCGAAGTTACCCATAATTTTGTCTTCTTCGGACTCGACAATCTTCATATATATTTGAACAAAAAGAAGTGTGCATCTAGATATATTGTGCATATGTTTCGATCACACTTGCACCAGTCACCAATTTTTTCAATATTCATGGTCACGTCATCAAGATTTATTGTTAGGGACAAGGAGAAAAACAACGGTTGTTTTAATGTCAGTCGGTGTTTCACTGAGAAGGTATGACTTGACTTATCTTTTACTTATAATCTCATAAATCACTGGTTATTATTCCCCTACTTTCAACTGTTGGGTTGTAGGTGTGAATTTACTGTGGTTTTAGACATTTTGGTAGTATAATAAGCACACACACACAAAGATGTACATGGTTGTATATGAGCTTCACTAACTAACGTCAAATATCTGTATATTCGTCTGATAGATCTCTCATGTAGCGTATTATATCCAGTAATTTTCTAGAACTCTTTATAGAAGTATATTCATTCATGATGACATTTGGGTAAAACATGTTTTATCTAAACGATCGGTCGGAGGATGAAATTCCAGTTAGATTTTCATTTTTCTTTCAATTCCTGTTAGTTACAGTGTTCAAAAGTAGTAACAGTTTAATTGTCAGATGGTCGTTTGCTTAAACTGTCTTAGGTAAACAATTTTATTCTTGGAGCATCATTATATTCATTGTTATTGTTTAATTTACAACCCAGTCATATTTATGAATGTGACGTCAGCTCACTTAAGTCATTGAATGTTGGACTGATCCGTGTTGGTAGGTGCAAGCTGCATGGCTTGAATTCGTGCGATTATCATACTCATTGGTTGGAGACTTTTGGTAACATGGTTCAGAATCGTTCACGAAGTCGTAGATGTTCTGAGTTTGCTTTTCCCTAGATCTTAAGCTTTACCGGTATCTTATACTTTTTATTCTGTGAATTCGTTCCCTCCTCGAGTCATACTGTTTCTGCTTAGTCCTTCGTTCTTCCACTGATATCATTACTAATTCAATTACACTACGACTTGTCTTGACAATTTCATCTCGCTGTACTAATATCAAATGGTTCACAAATTGATATATAATAATAAGAGGTACCTGAAAACGAAATTGGATTAGAAGTGGTCTTAGTGACCTGAGAGCATGACCTCAGTGCCCAAGGGACAACTGCTGAAGGTAGGTCACATACGACCTTTGTGTGTTAGATCCGTACTTGTTTAATTTTTACCGCCGGAGACGGATATCTGTGGGATTAGGCGAGGTGTGCATTTTTAGGGTCGACCTATTCTAATCCCACTTCTCCTTGTGGGAAGGCAGCGTCGCTGTTATGCTGGTTGTCTGAAGGAAACACCTTACTGCTGTCACACCTCTGTACAGTCGGTAGTACAACTTCGCCTTTGGATCTTGGGGTTGCTGCCTTTAGTCTTACCACTCTTCAACCGACCTGTCTGGCATGGTAGGACCTTGAGGAACGATCGTTCCAGCCAGTATAGCTCGATTGGTTCATCACGATAGAAAGGCCTGACCATCACGTCAAGGTAGCAGCGACAATCGGGGGTTCACAAATTGAACTAATACATATATGTCACACTTTCTACGTTGCTTATATATGACTGATTGATTGAATTTTTCTTGTGTACGATTATTATAATTTTTCACATAAACAAAAATATTATATTCCTATGAATCCTATTTCTAAATTCAATATCATTATCATCATCATCATCATCATCTCGACTACAGCCCCCAAATGCCTGGGGGGGGGTACGGCCGAGAGTGGGAAGAGTCCGCTCTTCCTCTCCAAATGCTCTCACATAGCCACACGTATATAACCTATGCTAGGGAAGTCCTATTCATTTCCTTCTCGTGGCGTGGCTGTTCTCTACGAAATTGAGAGGACGAAAAGCGAATGTCCAGCGCTTTAACCGGGTTGGTGGACACGGAGGGTCCATCTAGGGGAGTTGGAAAACCGTGATTCCAAGCCAATGGTGCACATGGGCTCCAGTATCCTGAGGGAACAAATGGCGTATTAATCAATCGTTGGTCACCGGCTACCATAGGACTGCATCTCCTTACGATGCTCCACTGCCTTGTGGATCGTATCTTTAGATCGAAGGCTTGGGGTATGGCCCCCTAAGAAAACCGCATCACAGCCCTCACACAAATCAAATGAGATTTGTGAGGCGCATATATATCTGGTATTTCCTTGTACCAATATTTATGTGTTTAATTAAATTTAAATAAATGACTACAATGTATAATATCATCTTTTTTTTATTAAGGTTTATAAACAAATGAAAGAAGTTCGTACATTTAAATTAGATTATGGTGCTGAACAAATATTTGGTGGATATTTATTAGGTGTACGTTCATTAACTGGTTTAACATTTTATGATTGGTTAACTGGTCGAATTATTCGACGTATTGATAATAATCCAAAAGGTGTTTATTGGAATGAATCCGGTCAATTAGTAGCATTATGTACAAATGATACGTTTTTCATATTACGTTATTCAGCTGATGCTGTGCCAGATTCTAATTTATCAACAATTAATAATAATCCTGAAGATATAGATGGATATGAAAAAGCTTTTCAAGTAAGTGAAATTTTAATTTTTTCTTTATTCTTTACTGTTATAATCAGAAGGGTTTTTGTGGAGATTTCAGTATTTCTCATAGTTGAAATCATGAATCAATTGAAGCTACTAGACCACCATGGAAAACCTGGAAGCACTGGATGGCTGTTTCGTCCTATAATGGGACTCCTCAGTGGCAGTACGCATTCACGATCCCGCACTCGCGAGATTTGAGCCCAGGACCTACCATCTCGCGCCAGAGCACTTAACCGATAGACCACTGAGCCGGTTGGCATCCAACGGTGTTACTGTCTAACTTCAACCAATCCAAGAAGTTTGAGAAACCGTTCACCAATTGTCTTCAGTGAGTTGTTATCTCACAACAGACGTGGTTGAACTCCACTGGTCACTGTTTCCCACTAGAGCCCCAGGACATGTATCTTGAAGTCAGTCACTAGTGAGCATATGATTATAATCAGAAGGGTTTTTGTGGAGATTTCAGTATTTCTCATAGTTGAAATCATGAATCAATTGAAGCTACTAGACCACCATGGAAAACCTGGAAGCACTGGATGGCTGTTTCGTCCTATTATGGGACTCCTCAGTGGAAGTGCGCACCCACGATCCCGCACTCGCGAGATTCGAACCCAGGACCTACCAGTCTTGCACCAGAGCATTTAACCTATTTGTGAATACAAAGATTATAAAATTAGGTTTTTGCTTTTTACCCCCCTCCCCGCTGTTTAACTTTAATATAATCACATTGGTAATGACAGACAAAATATAAATCCTACTTAACTAACTTCTTACATATTTTGTTGATAAGTTCTGTTGACAACAATATAGATATAATAGGTCGAATACTAATGTTTTGATTGTTTATATTTCGTACATTCATTTCGGCAGACAAACGAAGAGATAAGAAGTAGACAAGGCAAATGTGTTTACTCAAGATATTGCACATTACAAGGGTTAATTGAACGCAAAATAGATAACAGTGCGATAAGGAGATGGACGTTAGAAACAGGTGTAAGGTGGTGGTTGAATATAGTCCACAGGAAACTCTGATCGACAAACGTTTCGTGATATTTGGCACTCGTCAGCAAGGCATATGTGTGATCTTGGGGGGGGGAATGATGCTCTCTGGCGGATTCGGTCACTCAGATTCACAGTCAGTGACGTTACGACGGGCTATCCGAGTCGCGACTGAACTCTTAGAACTGAGATGTATTTACAATCTCGATGGATCACTGGTCAGTGACAACTATCATGTATGTCAGGTCGCTCCTAGCACAGATCGAATTCTGTCGACTAAGTTGCAATGTAGCCACTAGTCTAGGTGACTCGACATCTTGTGCATTATGCTGAGATGTAAGATGGTGTTTGAATACAGATACACGCACACAAACACACACAAGACCTATTGTTGTCGAATTATAAGGACATAAATATAGGGCATATACATACTAAAGGTCACAATTTCTTATGAAATGAGTAGGATTATTAAGAAGGTAAAAGTGACTCATTAGTCACAGGCTGTCTGAGTTATTAAAGTCTGTTTAAAAGTTAGGATAATTCACGTTGCTACAATTTCACCTGTTTGATCCAGTTGAGGTATGTTTACCTGCTTATCAAAGATGAAGTATCCTTTGCAGTAGTTTGCTCTGTAACTATTTGCAACTGTGAAATGTAGTCTTTTGTGGTTGAATACACGCATTTAACTTGCTTATATTTGACTATAGATGTCTTCAACGTATTGTCAGAAAAAGTGTGGTAGAATTACCAAGTGAATAACTTCTAGGGGAGACTATGAACCTACATCAGTCGAAGTGTTGAACAATATGTTACCTATGTACCCACTGACCATCCACCCTGACTTCCTATACTAGCTAGGATAAGAATAGAAGTATGTGGCTCCATTCATCGTTTGTTGTAAATTGTCGATAATTTCACTTATTTGAGTAGCTATATGAGTGATATTGGTGTGATATATCAAGCTGAATTAATCTGTATGTATTCAAAGTCAAAGTGGTTCATGCTGACTAGGACTCTCTTTGGCACTATCAATACGTCAATCTGTCTCAGTTTTGTTCTATGCTGTTAGCTTCTTTGTAACTTCATGACGTCATTGTCTCTGAATACTCTCTTTAATTTGTTTTCGACATGATGTAAGCAGTAGTAAAGTACGACAACCTGTGTTTTGGAAATTATTCATGTAGTGATAAATAAATAATCATACCTGTCTTGAGGTACCGATTTAATTGAATTGAACACATCCTACACGTGTCATCACAACGACTTCTATCTCTTACATCATTTAATGCTGTTGGGACTCAATGGAAAGTCCAGATATAAAGCATGAAGGATGCCTTTTCTGCATTAATGTTCATTACTATTGTGTGAAGTACTATAAATAATTAAAATTAGCGGTTTGATAAGGTGTCAACCATATTGCCAAGTAGAAACCACTGATAACCCGTTTGTCTTCTGTTTTTAACTACTACACTACTCATTAGTAGTAAGAAGCACATTCCTAACAAAAAGTTTTGCTTAGTTACTAGGATTATATCATTTAATACTTTCTACCATTGAAAAGAAGTGTTTCTTCACTCGATTTGTGTTTTTCAAAATGTTTGAGTACAAATTTCGTCTACCTTCCGTTTATTGTTTAAGAACGTAGTTTCTTCTTGTTTTTCTCATTTCTAATTCTTTAAAATATTGTCGTTCTGTATTTTGTTTGAGGTGTAGTGTCGGTTACTATGTTAAGCCTATATACCTTCTTCTAGCTTGTCGACAGGCCAATTTATGCATTCTTCTTGAGTCACGTTTCGACCTTGTTAATTGTTTAGTTATCAACCTTGACTGTTTTGATATGAGCGTATGTGTGTGCACTTCTTAGCCCGTTCAGATGTTTGTAGCTTATTTTTTGTGACTATAAATATCGATTAACGCTTGATTAAATCGAGTTGGCTCATCCTCCAACTCTATCGTGCGTCATTTCGCTCCGCTCTGTTCTCTTCGCTTCGTCCCTCTAATTATCTGTCCTGATCAATGAGTGTACAAAATATACCTATTGAAACATTCATTCTCGTATTTCACTTATTTAATTTCGTTATACACTAACGTGGATTAAGTCGATACTTTTATACGAAGATAGACGATATTTATATCTCATTAGCAATCAGAAACTATCAAACTGGAGTCAGATATAGGGCCATTAAAATGGTGAGCTCGTCGATAACATCGTCCGATCTAATGAAGGGTCCCACTAAGGAAGCATTTATGCATATGCATGTATAAAATTTTAATTCTATTCACCAAAATAGTTTTAATGTTTGTTCAAAGGTACTTTCTTGTTCTGATATTAATTTGTCAAGAAATTTGTGCTCGTCTAAGTAGTTTGATTTGATTTTTTAATTTTTAATTCATATATATTAGTTGTTTGAACCTTCCCAATGATGTTTAGTACTGTAATTAATCAGTCTATATATACATCCTGTGCGGATCGCCTCGATATTGGAAGTTATTCTCAAGCATTATTAGCAAAGATGAATGATGGCTAGCAGTGGAAACCAGGACATGCGTTTCATCCTATTTGGAAGTAGTCAGTTGAATATGTCTGCATACGGGAGTTGATGTTCACTCTGAGATTGATCAATAAGTGTCCTAAACATGATTGAGAAGATCCAAACAACTATTATATATGGAATAAAATTCATCCGATTGCACAAGCTTATGGTTATCTAGACTCAGTAGTTGAGTGGATAACGCGATGGTGTTAGAAGACAAAGGTAATGGGTTCAAGTACTGGAATGAACATCAACTCTGGGTTGCTAGTACATGCAGCTAATTAGCCCAAAATAGAATGAGACTTGCATCCTGGATTCCACTGCAAATCACCATCCATCTCTGGTGAGAATATGAAAAAAAGAGCGAATTGAGATCGTAAACATTACATATCTCCAAGTATGCGTTTATCCTGCTTATCATTTTAATTCATCTTTAGTGGTTTTTATAAAAAGGTGGATAAATTGATAGTCAACGTATTAGACTGTTGGCCACTAGAATCAAGAACGTTCAAACAACCTCAAGACCACTGCACGTATATCAAAAAAGAGTAGTGTTTATCAAACATAGCTGATTAGTTTTAATAATGAAAGGATCATTAGGCGATTAAGATTAATGTTCAGGGATTATGATCTGGGACTGGGACTGGGACTAAAATTAGATTAACCAGAAAATCTAATTTCATTTCTAAATCAAAACCCTGAATCCTTATCCTATTCCTAACTGTAATCATATGCTTTACGTCCTAATATAAACTTTAACTCTGAATCTTAAACACTGATTCCTAATCTTAAATCCTAACCGTAAACACCAAATCATAACCATAAATTTCAGACCTTAATCCTAAATTCCAGTCACATGGCCTATATCCAAATCCTAGCATTATAAGTTCTTTGTATTAACTAAGTACGATCTAAAAGATGTTAACATTAACCTGAGAGTTACCTAAACTTGCTTATAGCTCCATCAATATTTCTATTATTATAGATTTTGAATTCATTCTGGCTACGTGTGGTCTGAATAATCGGATTGAACGATTTTTTTCTTGTATTTCTACCTTATTATTATTTTCTCTAATAGCTTGTACCAAATGGTGAAGTTAATAGTCAAGTACTTAATGGTCGTTGGTTTGGTGATGCATTTATATTTACAACACAAGGGAATCGTTTATGTTATTTTGTTGGTGGTGAAGTAGTTACACTAGCCTTATTGGATCGTCCAATGTATTTATTGGGTTATTTAGCGAAAGAAAATCGTCTAATTCTAGGTGATAGAGATTTACAGGTATGTTTTTGCTGAAATCAATGATTTTTTTTTGCATCGTTTTCTTTTTCTATGTGCTTACCCAGTTTCAAGATGTAAGCTAACATTTGAATCTATATGGCTCATTAAATGAGATTCCTGTCACTTCTATATTTTGACGGTGTTTCATTCTCGGAGCTAGTTATTTTATCCAGGAAGCTTTCTGATCGTGTTCCCTAGACAACATTATCACAAACATAAATTTCAAAATGAAGTTAGATATTAGAATTTCTACACAATTATCCAAGAGTTCAGAGTTGGACAACCTGGATGCAGGTAGACGATTTGGATTTCGCAGATGACTTACCACTTCGATCCCACATACAACAACAAATGCAAATAGAGACAACCAGTTTATTAGCAGTCTCCGTATCAGTAGGCCTCAATGTACACAAGGGAAAAACATGATCCTCAAATACAACACAGAGAACACCAACCCATTCACACTTGATGGGGAAACTCTAGAAGATGTGATAACTTTCAGGTACCTGGAAAGCATCATCAATGAACAAGGAGAATCCAATATAAACGTAAAGACAAGGATTGGCAAAGCAGTGGTGGCATTCCTACAGTTGAAAAGCATATGGAACTCAAAACAACTCTCAACCAATATCAAAGTCACGATCTTCAATATGAACGTCAACACAGTTCTGTTGTAGGTAGCTGAAACTTTCAGAACTACTACAGCTATCATCATAAAGGTACATGCATTCATAAATAATTGTCTACTCAGGATATTCAATATCTGTTGGTCGAATATCATCATCAACAGCCTACTGTTTGAGAGAACAAACCAGGTTCCATCTGAGGGGGAAATTAAAAAAAGACTCTGCAAGTGGATGGGACACATATTGCCTAAATCATCACATTGCATCACGGGGTAACTCTTAACTTACAATTCTCAAACCAAAAGAAAGTGGCAGATCAAAAAGCACATTGATGGCAAACATCAAAAGGATGGATAACACTTTAGAACAGTTGCAATGGATGACCCAGGACGGATTTAGTTAAAGAATTCTGGTTGACGGTCTATGCTACACGAGGGGATACACTATATCACTTAGATTTTAACAATAAAGACACTTCAATTATGTCTTAACAAGTTAATCTTATCACTGAGATTAATATTATTCCGACCATTGGGTAGTAATTAGTGTAATGTTTATCTAGCCCTCCAATGCTGATGGAATTCTATCAACCAAGTTGCTGTATGGTTACTCGATCTCGCGTAAACTGTGTTTAGATATTACCTTGAGATTAGGTTTCTTGTTATTTAACACTCGTCACGTAGCTTCACAGTTTGTAAAAGAGTATCGTTTCCTTCAAAGATTACTTGTACACTTTGCTGACGAATACCAAGTATCGCCTAGGACTGGAGAATAGAACGAAGTCAGCAAACAGCAACAGGACAAGCTAACTATTCCACTGCGCCCCAACCCTGCTAAATAGAGGGAGAAGACCAAATTCAGCCTATGGAAATGTAGATTCCACAAGCAGTCGGAAGTATGAACGAACAAGCACACAACTCACGCATATATATACAACACAAAAATATCCTTGGGAAACGTCACAAAATAGCATATATAAAAAAGAAACGAACCAATAACATTTAAGGTCCTTCCAAGTGGGAAATACAAACTGAAGATATAAGGTGGGCGCGAAAATAAGAAATTCGAATTCCCATAAATGAGATGTTTACCAAGTAATTTCTGGGGATCTAGCATCCACAACGGAAACACTAAGTGATAGCTAGGTGCAAAGTTAATTATCATTTATAACTTTTTAAAACTATAAACTAATTTTTATTTTACCTCTCTTCCTCCTCGTTTTCTATCCTCTTTGGTGATCGGCCATAGATTGTTAGCTATACTCTATTACTAAGTGTATTAGAATATGAAACAGCGGTATTACGTGGAGATTTTACAACAGCCGATGCTATTCTACCAAATATATCAAAAGATCAATATACAAAAATTGCTCAATTCTTAGAGAAACAAGGCTATCGTACACAAGCTATGCGTGTTACTACAGATATGGATCATAAATTTGAATTAGCTTTACAATTAGGAGATTTTGAATTATGCCAACAAATAGCCATGGATGGTGATGCTAAAACAAATGAAGCTAAATGGAAACAAGTAAGTTAGTCAGTTTGTCACTTATATATTCACCTAAACAATGTATATCATTATGTTTTGCTGAAGTCAATTATTCAACCGGTGAATAGGATTTTCTACATTGATAGTTTGTGAGATTATTGTTAGCAAATAGGAGTTGTGGGGTTGTATGCACTACACTTTTTCATTCGATTTGTATGAGGGCTATGATACTTCTCAGTCGCCCAAATCGAAGCACGTGGTTTTCTTAGGGGGCCACACCCCGAGCCTTTGACCTACAGGTCTAATCCATAAGGCAGTGGAACAACGTAAAGAGATGCAGTCCTATGGTAGCCGATGATCAACAATAGGTTGTCACGTCATTTATTCTTTAGGATCCTGTAGTTCATTTCCACCATTGGTTTGGATTCAGGGTTTGCCAACTCTCCTAGGTGAACTTTCCGTGTCCACCAACCCGGTTAAAGCGCCGGACATTCGCTTTTTGTCTTCTCAATTTCGTAAATAACCCCTCTCAAGAGAAAGCAGTTAATAGAACTTTCCTGACATCGACTGCATACTCGTGGCCATGTGAGAGCGTTTGGAGAGGGAGATCTGACTTTCCCCACCCTCTATCGTACCAGGGCATTTGGGGCAGTTACAAATCAGTATGAGGAATTAAGATTAGGATTTAAAATCAAAATTTAGGATTAGGGATCAGAGTTAGGGTTTCCATCATTAATTGACATCGGCCATAATGCCGAAATGCTATCTAACTATATGGATAAATGAATTTCGCGCCAAAATCCAAAACTTGCTTTCTTAAATCTTATTGGTTCTATAAATTATAGTCTCACCGTAGTAGTCTGAATTATTCGTTTGCTGATAATCACCACTGAAATTCAATCAGTATTTAATTCTCTGGACTCATTATTCCAGTGGATAATGCATTGGTAATTTGAAGGGAAAAGTACTGGGTTCAAAATGTAACTATCAACACCAGGATACACGTTCATGCGCGTCCTGGATTCCATTGCTAGTCACAATCCATCTTGTTTATAAAAGTCTTGCGGCGAAATGGCAGTTTCTAGTCAATCCTTGCAGGATGTGCACTTATAAACTAAGACTGATCAAAATTTAGTTATGAATGTAAACAAAACTGTTATTCAAACCTCCGCGAATATACACTATAAGTACTCATGGTAAAACTGGATGTGAGAAATAAATGTCCCATTAAATTTCTGCCGCTATCAAACTAACGAAGAAGCCTATCTCTCTGCAAAACTAGAATGATTTTATTGCAATCTTCATATTATTATGGTTGATTGTTTGTAGTTAAACGTTGATCTCAACACTTCAGTCTTGGCACCTGGGCAGTATCATAGCCCACACACAAATCAAATGAATTGTGTGGCGCATGTATATTCAGTGCCCCTTTGTATCAATAGTTATGTGTTCAAATAAATACAATGTTTCAACACCATTTTTTAGCAAGGGAAATATTCAAACTGTTCATTCTACATAGAATAGATAGATTGTGACTTGCAATGGAGTCCCGGGTGTACGTTTTACCCTATTCGAGACTCATCACCCGGATGTACTTGGATCCCAGCATTAGCTTCCACACTGGGATTCTCTATTCTTGTTAAAATTAGCTGTTACATGCTTTAATAATAATAAATTGCCTTAATTAACAAATAAAACTCTCCTTCTTTACATTCCCAATTGTATTCAGTTAGCTGAAGCTGCTTGTAAAACTTGTAAATTTAAATATGCTGAACAATATCTATCACATACAGATGATTATGCTAGTCTAATGTTATTAGCAACAAGTTCAGGTAATCGTAAACTGCTTGAATGGATTGGTAAAGAAGCTGCTACAAAAGGAAATGATAATATCGCTTTTCTAGCACGTTTTCTTGTCACTGATTTAGAAGGTTGTCTTGAAGTAAGTTTATTATTAATACTATTATTTTGCTTTGTAAACATTTTTATTTCATTCAGCAGTCAGTCAACTGCAACGTAGGACCAGGCACATATATGCATCGGTCCAAGTTGCCATATCTCGTTAGCACAACAATATGAACACCGGATTCATAGAAGTAGTTATTTCAATGGTAGTAATATATAAGAGAAAGATTGTGCATAAGAATATAGTACATTTTATTTAATACATTTGTGGTTTTCTGCTTTTTTGTGTGAGTATGCTTGTGGGTAGGGGCGGTTTCTTGCACACTTTCAAAACCTTCCCACACCCTACCGTAGCTACTGCCCTAATTTTGATGATCGAGCTTCTATATTGTGATAATCTAATTATAGTTTATCGATTTGAACTTAGTGGCTCAATTGATGCGACATAGAACTTTATAAAGTATCATCATAACAATCTTCATCAACAGAGGTGTTTGGAACACCACCGCCACCATCTATTTCGATAGACAATGTTGTCTAGTGTTTTTAGTAAGTCGGAATAAAGTTAGATGCAGTTAAACCAGTCCATAAAGACATTGACTATTGGACTAAACCGTGTAGGTAGATGTAGACTACCTGATTGGGTTCCGCATGATTATCATAACCAGTGGTTAGAGACTTTGAATGACATGGCTCAAAATCGTTTGGAATGGCGCAGGTGCATCCATTCCTTGTCTTTCCTTAGATCTTTATTTTCTAAATTCCCCACAAACCTTGTAGTATTTCACTATTGTATGCTTATATTTATCTTAGATGCCTAATCTTTTCTGTCATTTTTAATAGTTCTATTACTATCTGTGCTTCTCCTGGATTCGACCTGACTAATCTCGCCGGGCCATGGCAACTGGAACCAGTGTATACATATGCTAAGTTCTACGTCGCCTTTGATTGACTGATAACAGACCCTGTTTTAGCTTGCTCGCAGTCGATTAAAAGCTTATGTTAAGATATGAATCTGTTATTATATAACACTAAGGGGTATCAACAATCTAAGTGTATTCGAGCTTAAGTGAATGTGTAGTTCAGATTTTCTATGAAGGCCACACTCCATATGAATAATCTGAATGCATATTTTTAAATTGTGCCTGTCCTGCAACCATATGAATAATTCTCGCTATTCCATATGGTTGCGCTTTTATTATTCAGTTTTGTTAACGTCCTGTCCAGTTCACTTAAAAACCAATAAATTAATTAATTGTCATCTGATAAGATATTAAAGAGTAATTGATAAGTTGTATAGCTTACCTGACTTAGAAACAATAATGTTACAGACTTACATCTCCTACTTCAATGGAACTACTCACTTACTTACGTCTGTTATCCCTCGTGAAGGAGCATAGGCCGCCCACCAGTATTCTCCATCGAACACTGTCCTGGGCAATCTTTTCCAGTCACTACCTATCCTTTTGATTTTTGCTTCCGTTTCTCGACGCAATATATGCCTTGGTCTTCTGCTTTTCATTTTGCCTTCAGGATTCCAAGTTAGTGCTTGGTTGGTTATACAGTTTGGTGGTTTTTGTAATGTATATCCTATCCACTCACAACGTTTTTTCCTAATTTCCTCCTCAGATGGAACCTGGTTTGTTCTCTCAAACAGTAGGCTGTTGATGATGATATTCGACCAACAGATATTGAATATCCTGAGTAGACAATTATTTATGAATGCATGTACCTTTATGATGATAGCTGTAGTAGTTCTGAAAGTTTCAGCTACCTACAACAGAACTGTGTTGACGTTCATATTGAAGATCGTGACTTTGATATTGGTTGAGAGTTGTTTTGAGTTCCATATGCTTTTCAACTGTAGGAATGCCACCACTGCTTTGCCAATCCTTGTCTTTACGTTTATATTGGATTCTCCTTGTTCATTGATGATGCTTTCCAGGTACCTGAAAGTTATCACATCTTCTAGAGTTTCCCCATCAAGTGTGAATGGGTTGGTGTTCTCTGTGTTGTATTTGAGGATCATGTTTTTCCCTTGTGTACATTGAGGCCTACTGATACGGAGACTGCTAATAAACTGGTTGTCTCTATTTGCATTTGTTGTTGTATGTGGGATCGAAGTGGTAAGTCATCTGAGAATTCCAAATCATCTAGTTGCTATGCAACTAGTTGGACAGTTTCTCTCTATCCCCCATACATTAGAAGTATGAGCGAAAGTCCCATTCATAGCACATTCCCCTTAATGAATGTGTATGACACTAATTATTTCTTAACTGATCCCAATTATTATTAAACTAATTTTATGCTTTTTGCTCATTATCATTGTTTTATTTTTACTTAGTTATTGACCAATGCTAAACGATTCCCTGAAGCGGCATTTTTTGCTCGTACCTATTTACCAAGTTATATGCCTGAAATAGTTGAACAATGGCGTAATTGGTTAGATAAATCAAATAAAGCCAGTGCAAAAATTGCTAATTCTTTAGCTAATCCAAAAGATTATCCAAATTTATTTCCAGATCTTGAGGTATGTTTACATATTTATTCTCCTATCTATCTATATATTTATTTATTTATTTGAACACATAAATATAGGTAGAAAGGGGGCACCAGATATATATACGCCGCACAAATCTCATTTGATTTGTGTGAGGGCTGTGATACTGCTTAGGTTCCCAAACTGAAGCAGGTGGTTTTCTTAGTAGGCTACACCCGGAGCCTTTGACCTATAGGTCTGACCCACAAGGCAGTAGAGTATCGTGAGGAGATGCAGTCCAATGGTATCTAGTGACCAACGACTGATTCATACGTGATTTGTTTCCTCAGGATCCTGAAGCTCATTTGCACCATTGGTTTGGAATCAGGGTTTTCCAACTCCCCTAGGTGGACTCGCCTTGTCCACCAACCCAGTTAAAGCGCTGGACATTCGCTTTTTGTCCTCTCAATTTTGTAAACAACACCCATAGTGCGAGAAGGCAGTGAATAGGACTTCCCTGGTAGAGGCTATATACACGTGGCCATATGAGAGCATTTCGATAAGGAGAGCGAACTCTCCTCACTCTCGGCCGTACCAGGGTATTCATGTAGAAAACACCTTTGATTAATATACTTTCTACTTCCCCTCATATGTTCACTGTTGTAATATCCTTTTCGGCTCTATTCCATTCACCGTCTTACAGTTTATACTTGAAAACAGGAATCACCATAATTGCCGTGATGGAAAGTTAAAATACAAACATTGGTACAGATGATGAATTATTGACTTTCTCTCTCTCTCTCTCAAATAATCCTAGAACAAGTCCTTATATAGTAATTTGTTCAAAATCAGGTCATCATTAAACTAATTATACTCATATTATAGTGAACAAGAACACGAGTGGGTACAATCGAATGTATTTTAGCACAACATTACAGAATATCTCATTAAAATATGAAAACCATATAGTAAATAAATTCATTTAGTATTGCTTGTTTGAATCTTCCCATCGATTTGTTAGGAGTGCAACTGGTCAGTCTCTAATTGGTTTATGTGCATACTGTGCGTATCGCCTCGATATAGCCTTAATTCGCAAGCATGGTAAGCAGAGATGGACTCAGTGGCCGAGTGGATAACGCGATGGCGTTTGAGGCGAAGGTACTGGGTTCGAGTCCCAGAGTGAACATCAACTCTGAGATGCAGGTACATCCAGCTAACGAGTCCTAAATAGGACGAAACGCACGTCAAACTGGATTCCACTACTAGCCACTCTCCATCTCTGCTTATCATCTAGTGAATAGTTAATTTGCAAGAGAACAATCAATTGTCTCAATCTCAACTGCTCCTTCTGCAACTATCAGTCCATCGTCTCTGATTTCATAGTTCATTCATTTTCATATTAAATGCGTGCCGTACTGGTCCTCTCCTTATCGATCTTCCACTGAAATATATTCAATGCCCGACCATCACCATGTACTACTTATGTAGATATCAGTAACCCACACCATAATATGACTTATTTTACGTACACGAATATCATATAAAAATGAAAACAAAACAAAACCAACAAACATGAAGTTCCTGTAAAACACAATACAAAGTTCATACAGAGTAATACAAAGAAGTTAGTTTTACTGTATTAGATGAACAACATTTCTACTTACTTGATACAAACAATATTGACATATGTTATATCGAGTTAGAGAAAACACATGAATTTACCTTCTTATCTCAATTTAACACCCATTTCATATGATCATTAGTTATTGAATTCATTGATAAAAAGATCATTATGGAAACCTCTTCGATACTGTGAAGTTCATGAGAAGATTGTCAACATTATCCGGAACTCTTGCGACGGACTACAGTGAAAAGTGGTACATGGAGGACAGCTGACAGATGCATTTCCAGTAAGGACTGGAGTCAGATAAGTCTGTCTAATCTCTCCCTTACTCTTTCTTCTGGTGATTGACCGGATTATGAAGACGTCGATATCTGAGGGGAAGCACGGAATACAATGGACATTTCAGAATCAATTAGATGATTTGGACTTCGCTGATGACCTAATCCTCCTATCTCATACACACGAACAAATACAAACGAAGACAACAAATGTAGAAGCAGCCTCTACATCAATAGGCCTCCACACTCACAAAGGAAAAAGCAAGATTCTCAAATACAGCACGGAGAACACCAACCCAATCACACTTGCTGGGGAAAATCTGGATGATGTAGAAACATTCGCATACCTAGGAAGCATCATTGATGAACAAGGAGGATCTGATGCAGATGCAAAGGCGAGGGTTGGCAATGCAAGGACCGCATTTCTACAGTTGAAGAACATATGGAGCTCAGAACAACTATCAACTAATTTCAAAGTGAGAATCTTCAATACGAATGTCAAGACAGTCCTACTGTACGGAGCTGAAACGTGGAGAATTACTACATCCATCGTCAAGAAAGTACAAGTGTTTATAAACAGTTGTTTACGCAAAATACTCAACGTTCGCTGACCGGATACTGTCAGCAACAGCGTTTTATGGGAGAGGACAAACCAGCTTCCAACTGAAGAGGAAATAAGGAAAAGACGTTGGAAGTGTATAGGACATACATTGAGGAAATCACCAAACTGTCTCACTAGGCAAGCCCCAACTTGGAATCCGGAAATGAAACGGATAATAGGAAGGCCAATGAACACATGATGCCGGGAAATAGAGGAAGATATGAAAAGGATAAATGTTAACTGGAAAGGATTGCCCAGGACAGGGTTGGATGGAGAATACTGGTGGGGAAAACTGATGTGCGACCTATACTCTTCCACGAAGGATAACAGGCGTAAGTAAGTAAGTAGATCAAGAGTTCACTAAATGAAATAAATAAAACTAACGATTACCTTTAATTTACTTGTCCCCACTAAGTGTTTTAATGCTGATTAATACATGAAAACACTTCCTGTCCCTTATCTGCCCAATCAGGATTCAAAAAAACGAAACCTAATTTACTTTCTATATGCATTACTCAAAATCTCATACATCAATTACAAAACTACAATACACCATAAATAAACAATCACAGTCTGTGTATAATTAGGGAATTTACGACATAGAATTCAATAATACAGGTACATAGCTGACTGATTACTATTTCTTTACTGTAAATTATGTAATAAAGACCATACAGGGATACTAAGAGTCAATCACTGAATAGAGTAGCTCAATTGTGTCTAGGAGTATGATACACGACACTCACGTTTCATCCTATATGTTGGATGTACACTTGCATCTCAGAATTGGTGTTCATTTCAGGATTCACACTTAGTAGTACCTCCTCAAAGTCTCACCTTTCCACTTATTCACCTCTAACTAACACCTACGGTTTTCATTTTAAAGAATTGTTAGATTCAGATTATCAGTTTCGATTGTTATTGACTTCTTTTAGGAGGCTTTATCTACAGAAAAATGGTTAAAAGCTGATAGAGAAGCACGTTTAAATTTACCTGCTTCAGCTTATCCAACTCAACAGTTACCAGGTGATCGTGATCTTCATGTTGAAATGCAAAATAAACCTATCCCCATGCAACCATCATCATTTGATGATAAATTACCGTTTAATGCTAACTTAATTCCAACAACTACCATTAGTCATAACGACTATGCACCATCCATTGAGGAACAACAACAAGAAACTATTTCATCACCTGTTGTTGTCGCTTCAACAATACTACAATCGAAAAGTAATAATCGAAATGATTCTGGAGATAGTGAATTAGACTCGGTCAAATTGATTGGCGATGAGGAAGAAGACGAAGAGGAGGAGGAAGAAGATGAAGAGGAGTTGGACGAAGATATTGATGATGATGACGACGACAACAACGAGGAGGAGAATAACAATAACGATCAAGTGAATCTTGATAAAGAACATGTTGAATCTTGGTACGATGATGATGATGATGATAGTGATGGTGACTTCGTCGACGCGAAACCTCGTAGTGGTTTAAATAACGAAGCGAAAACCACATTACTTGGAAAAGGGGAATAGTTTAAATATTTTCTGCTTTAATATTGTGATCCCTGTTATTTATTACGAATTGACTTATTTCTTGACTTTTTGTTAGTCTATTGTTTTTTTTGTGGTCTTTTGTATGTTCGTTTGTATACTGGCTTGTTTACTATTTTTGGTTGTCAATGAGGTGGTTATGCAGTTTAACAACACATATATACATAATATACACGTGTATGTATCCTCTATTTTGATATTATATCAAAATAAAGTATAGTCGGGCAATATATTGAATCGATTGAAACTAGACATGTACACCATTAGATGTCGACTTGTTGGTGTGGAGTTTAAACGTTCACCCTTGACAGACTAAAAAAAGATCCTCGGTTCGATTCCTTGTGGAGGAGTTGTGGGTCTGCTTTGGTGAGTAGTTCCATACTATGATAAAACAGTTATTCAGTGCTTCCGGGTATTAAGTAATGGTCTAGCTAAGATTAGTTCGTGATTTAAAACAACAGACGTAAGCAACAAACGATCTGTTCCTATTCAAAAAAGAATATTCATAATAAAAGTTCCAAGTATAAATACTCTTCAGTGTGTTATTAGTTAGCACATAGGTAATTCGATATTAATTAGATTAGTTAATTGCGTTGGCAACTTTGTGTGTTCGAATAAGTATTGTCAGTGGCGAGGAAATATTATTACGAAAAAAAGGAGTCCTTCTTTGGTTTGGGATTCTCCGGACTAGTGGGAGATTCCTATACTTACTAAAGGTGTGTATATGATGTTTGTCAGCTTGCTGTATGCTCTTTTGGATGATGTTATGCAATGGTAGATTTCTGATCATATACGAATTTTTCTTAGCATCGACTATATATGGTGAGTCTGTTGAATACTGAGTTCTCGGTACGGGAGATAAGCTAGTTGCTGGACGAAAGTGGTTGCATTATTCATGTTCAACTACTGAGCTCAGAGAACAAAACTCCATCAGAATGGTTAATGGTGAATAATTCCACAAGTGATCGGATAAAAACAAGTCATTGGGAAATCTTCAACTTGTTCAAAGTAGCTTTTCAGTGTTTTGGTGTTCTACTCTCTGAACTAGATCGTTTAATTGCAGATTATTCATTTTCTTTTTGGAAGGCATCACCAGCACCTACTTAAGGTCGAAACATCGGTTTGAACTTGCTTTTATACACTGAATCATTTAAGCGTGTTTCATCAAAGATGTGTTGACCTATTACAAGAACGTTTATTAGTGGCTACCCAATGTGTACCTCATCGACTAATGATTCGTGCTGTCTTGAGATGCTCAACTCACCAATCAGAATTCCAATTTTCCCAACGCTTGTCTGCCATTTCATCCATAATCTAGCGTTCTTGGCCTTGATACGTTCTGAACGACACAACTAACCCTTAGCTAATGTTAGCGTATTGTCCACTCCGCACTCGTTTTTATATTCCCAGCCCTGAGTTCGGAAGTGAAGTCACCCTCCAAACTTTTATTATTGGCACATGTGGGTTTATGTATAAATATTCTAGACCGCACACACCACATCATAAAATAGATGATAGTTATAGACAAACAGGTCAAAAGTTACTAAACCAGGCAAACCGTTAATCATTAATTAGCTATGAAGTAGAAACAATATGTATAGTAATTATTTGTACGTCGGATAAGCTTACAATGAACGGAATATAGAAACTCAGTGATCCAGTTATCTAGTAATTGCGCAATAGGAGTATATATAATAATAATCCATAAAATAGTTTCACTAGCTCTTCAACCATCGTCCTGATACGTTTTGCAAAGGAATACTGTAATTTGGGAATAGGCTAATCAGTACCGAGTTCTGGCAGACGACTCGCTCTCATTTTGAGTTGTTACAGTCCACTTTCCCTCTCGAAAGGCTTTCACATGGCCACTCGTGTACAGCCACTGACAGGGAAGTCCTACTCACTGCCTTCTCGCGGTGGGGGTGTTGTTTACGAAATTGAGAGGAAGAAAATGTCCAGAGCTTTAAACCGGTTGGTGGATATGGAGGAGGGGAGTTGGAAAACCCTGATTCCAAATCAATACTGCTTGGGGTGTGGCCCCTCAAATTAACCACGTGCTTCTGTCCGGGCAGTATCACAGCCAAAACTCAAATCAGGTGACTCATGTGTATTCGGTGCCCTTCTGTACCAATATATGTGTTCAAATAAATAAGTGAACAACCTTAGTAGTGTAAGCTAGTTTAATCTATATAAAAATAATTTTTTTTCGATAATAGCTGTCTCCAAAGCATCGCCAGCATTCTTTGAGAACAGCATGTGATGTTGCTTACTCTGAACTGAATTGTTGCATTGCAAGTTTTTTAATGTCTTTTTAGATATAAGCATGTCAGAAATTAACACAATCAATATTAATGCATATTTATCCAAATCGAGGGATACAACAGAGAAGTCATATGTACACCAATTGAGCAAAATGTTACGCTGGTCAAACGGGATACCATCTCACTTATATATACGCTAATTAATGTTAGAATTTCAAAAGGAGTTTTGAAATTTGCCATCTAGTTTAGAACACAATAACAAAATGGGGTTTTCTACAGTTTTCCAATAGGGTACAGTTTGTGATTTAATTATGTTGGATAATTTTAAAAACCGTAATGATTTTCAAGTGAATGTAGTATAAACATCTCCGACAGTTAGTTTACTTATTTAGGATCGTATAACATCCAGTGCCAAAAACGTCGTCACGTAAATTTGAATTTGGCAGATTATTTGAGCTACGCTCTCCTCCTCAAGATAAAGTAAATCTCGGTATTTGATGTTCCACCATCCATAAGCTTATTACTTTTAGATTTTTACTAATGTCAAATGTTATATTCGTAGGCTACTAGTATTTGACCATGTGTTTGATGCATTGCTTCCACATGTTGGGACTACCCATTGAGCATTTTTGAGGTTGGACGTACTCTTGGGGTGTTGCATTGGTTTCGAATCTCCATAGCTTGAGGCGGCTGGGATATGTATTACATATAATCACCGCCTACGTCGATGAGTAATGTTTTGGAGTAGGGTTGTAAGTATACTAAATGTTGCTCAAACTGAAACACAATCTCAATCTTTGAAGTTGTATTGAGCGACGTTAGTGAATGCAGACTGGTTAGTCGGTATCTGAGCAGTTGATATAAGGTGTTTTGTCAATTGCTATTCTTTCGAGTCCGCCAAAGAACATGCTCGTACTCCAATATGCTTAATCATTCTCTAATTATCAAGTATTGTATGCTTGAATCGAAATAGATTCGGAAGATATGAGAATTGGTTGCAGATGTTCAACGAGGTAGTTCACAACTGGTCGAGTTTTAAAATTATCCTATGTATGCTGTCGAATGATATTGTCTATGCTTAATTTGTTTCTTACTGTCGCTTATACTACTATTACTAATCTGATACTCATCTTGACAATATCATACCGCTACGTTAATGTTGTGGTATAAACAATTTGGATCGATGGACTAGTGTCTATTATTATTTAAACACATAAATATTGGTACAAGGAAGCACCAAATACATATGCGCCACACAAATCTCAGTTGATTTGTATGAGGGCTATGATACTGCCCGGATGCCCAAACTGAATCAGGTGGTTTTCTTAGGGAGCCACACTCGGAGCCTTTGACTGAAAGGTTTAGTCCACAAGGCAGTGGAGCATCGTAAGGAAATGCAGTCCCATGTTAGCTGGTGACCAACTGCTAATTCATACGCCATTTGTTCCCTCAGGATACTGGAGCCAGCCCATGTGCACCATTGGTATCGAATCAGAGTTTTCCAACTCCCCTAGGTGGACTCGCCTTGTCCACCAACCCGGTTAGAGCGCCGGACATTCGCTTTTTGTCCTCTCCCTTTTGTGAACAACACCCCCGTGCCAGGAGAAGGCAGTGAGTAGGACTTCCCTGATAGAAGCCATATAGGCGTAGACATGTGAGAGCATTTCGAAAGGGAGAGTGGACTCTTCCCAACCAGGGCATTTGGGGGCACTAGTGTCTATAGTTGTATATACATTATGATTAACCCATATTACTGAAATAGTTAAGAACGTACTTCAAGACAATGTGTAAAATTAATTTATTCTACCATAATATTGTTTACATACATACATACGTACACATACACAATAAATTAATCCACTATCAATAAACAATACAAAAGTAAACCAGATACCTTAGTGATAAATTAAAAGAATCTGAAGAGAGGGGAGACCAAAACTACAGTATTAACCAAATAATTTAATGCATTAAAAACATACAAAAAAAAGAAAAGAAAGTAGAGGGGTGATTTAAGGAGAAAAAAAAGAAGTCAGAAAAATATTACCACTATTACATTATTAAATATAAAATATACGTAAAATCAAGTCATCCTTCTCTCTCTCTCTCTCTACATACATATCAGAAATTATTGTACATTTACACAGTGATAAAGAATACGTAGTTGATCTATTAAATTAGTTGCCGTAATGAAGTAGCACAGTGATAGTGTTTTATTTTTAGGTAGGATGGGGGGGGGGTAAGACGTGAAAGCAAAGAAAAATAGGTTTTGTAGCGGGGGAGGGGGGGAAATCAAAACTTACAAAAGAAAAACATGGAGATGAGAGAAATGGTTTAAAAAAATATCTCCGTTTCTTGTGATCTGCTTGTCCCTAACCCCAGGGTAACCCATACCATAAATTAAATTGAAAGAAGGGAAGAGACAAGCCAATAAACATAGAGATAATAGAGACTTCTTTTCATATAATTGACCATTACCATTGTATGTGTGTATAATCATGGGGATATGAAACAGAACACAAAAAGAAAATTATTCATAATTGAGCATAAAACATACATAATTAATTCCCCCCCTTTTTTTTCTCTCTTACACACATATACACAAAGTAAATCTGATCAAAATTATGTAACATATTGAAATTCTTTCATTGAAAGGGGAATTATCACAGTTATTGTTAAAAATGATAAAGAAGAAAATAAACAGAGATGATGGGTTTCCATCATAGTTTACATGTTTTGTCATTTTTGTACTTCTTCTTCTTTTTCAACCTTCCTTCATTTGGAACCATTCAAAAAAATAGATTCATTCACATTTGTATGATTAAGAGATGATGTTAATGGTGAAGAAGATTTATAATTCAGGTATGGGCAATTTCGATGGAGTTTTATTCTCTGAAATGAGCTCCACGATGAAACCACCCAACACAGAGAACAAAACACTCCATTAAGATAATGTTAATCTTTTAGTCACTGGGATGAATTCTTATTATTATTATTATGAGCTATATAGAATGAAGTTATTATGATTATTGGATACCATTTGTATAATATTGAAAACTATCATATAATTTTGTTGTCATTGAATTTAATGAATTATGAACCATTTGATCAACTAATTGTTTTAATTGTTCTTCTGTACGTGATAATTGAAATCGTTGACGTAAATCAGTGATTGTACGATAACCATTACCACGTGCAAAACATGGTAATTGTGGACAAGTAGCATGAGCTATTTCAACTAATACACAAATCTACATATCCATCCCAATCAACAAAAAGAAAAGGTAATCAAATGAATGAATATACTACTAATGAGATAAATATTTTCATAATTGAAAGCGTGAGTCAATTGAAGCTAGACTACCAGGAAAAATTTGGAAGCACTGAACGGCCGTTTCGTCCTATTGTGGGACTTCTAAGCAGTGCGCATCCACAACCTCACCTTGCGAGATTCGAACCCAGGACCTAGCAGTCTCGCACCAGCGCACTTAACCGATAGACCACTGAGCCGCCATCCAATGGTGTTAATGTCTAACTTCAACCAATCCACGAAATCTGAGCAACCCTTCACTAATTGTCTTCAGTTAGTTGATATCTCACAACATAAATATTAATGATTTATATTAATATGAATTACATCTATTCACTGAATAATTTGATCAGATCGAACAAATGGGATCAAATCATAAAGTCATATGTAACTCATAAATGGATCAATGTTGGATTGTCTCGATATACCAATTAAAATACAAGTTAATATAGAATACATGAAATGTAACTAGCAGTGGAATCAGTGAAGTGCATTTCGTCCTAATTAAGACTTGTCAGTTTGAGGTGCTTACATCTCAGAGATGATGTTCACCTTAGTACTGAGATCATTTATTCTATTGCAAATGAAATTAAAACGAATAACCGTTGCACAAGTGAGCGATTATCTGGATTCACCAATTAAGTGGATAATACGATGGTGTTTGAAGCGGTCCCGGTGCATTTGGCTGATGAGTAGTCTTACATAGGGAAAGACACAAGACTTGAATTATACTGCTAGCCACATTTCATCTATTCTATGCATAATTTCTATTCAAGAATTCTAAATTTCATTTACGTATTCAAATGGCTAAGTGATGTGCTCAAAATTGGATGTAACGTTGTTGATCAGGTAAACATGTATGTTTACGTGAAAAACGTAATTGTATTACCGAACTGTTCAAAGTGAGATAATGAATGAAGGCAGGATAGTTCGAACCTGGGACTCAATGTCATCCGATCAGGGAGATCGACAGGCTAGATTAGTGTTTATACATACCACGTGTCTGTGGTAAAATACCAAGTCAAAGTTAAATGATAAGTAAGAAATTCTGAAGGAAACACATTGCTAGGGATTTCAACCAACATGAACTTATATGTTGAGATGGCTACGAAAACAACGACGAAACTTCCAGAGGCTCCAAAGCACCAAGGGAGATTCCATCTAATCAGAACCTGATAGAACCTTCTAGAATATCAACGTGGGATGCTATGATTGGACAGTAGCATAACTTGCCTCCTTAGAAATTGGCTGAATTATAGCCAACACTCAATAATCCCTTACCCTGTTTCTTCCTTCTGATTTGTGACTGTAGGGTTCTACACACTCGAGTACAGTTAGTTGTGTATCGTATTCTGTCATAATCAAGTACGGGACGTCAGAATGGTATACACCTATAATTTGATTCACTAATTAAACTTTCTTTTACATTTCAATCTTTTTATATGCATAATTAATTTTAGTATACCATAAGAAATGCATAATATTATTTTATTTAAACATATAAATATTGGTACAAAGAGGCATCAGATATATATGCGCCGCACAAATCCCATTTGATTTGTGTGAGGGCTATGATACTGACCAGGTGCCCAAACTGAAGTAGATGGTTTTCTTAGGGGGCCAAACTCGGAGTCTTTGATCTAAAGGTCTGATCCACAAGGCAGTGGAGCATCATGAGGAGATGCAATCCCATGGTAGTTGGTGATCAACGATTGATTCATACGCTATTTGTTCCCTCGGGATACTGGAGCCCATATGCAACATTGGTTTGGAATCAGGGTTTTCCAACTACCCTAGGTAGATCCTCCGTATCCACCAACCCGACATTCGCTTTTCGTCCTCCCAATTTCGTAAACAACACTCCCGCCACGAGGTGGTAGTGAGTAGAACTTACGTGGAAGAGGCTATATGGGCGTGGACATGTGAGAGCATTTCGAGAAGGAGAGCGGACTCTCCCCACTCTTGGCCTTACCAGGGTATTTAAGGACTATAATATCATAGCTGAACTGGACAGTAAACAAAATGTATTGAACTAAACTCTTTCTCTGATTAACCAAAACAAGAAAAAAACGGAAAGAAGGAAAAGAACTAACCTGTTCCATATGTTTACGTGCAGCTAATAGACCACGTAATAAAAGAAATTTAAAATATTCAAATAAATCACTATTTAAACCACCTATTACATCAACTTGTTCTAATGTTAATTTAAATGGACTTGTTTCAAAGCCTAAATTTTTCCCCGGTGATGATGATAAAATAAAACCATAATCAATATGGATAATATGACCTTGATTATCTAATAGGATATTACCATTATGTCTAGATAAAATGAAAAGAAAAAAAGGAAGATGGTAACCAAGGAGATATAACACAAATCATATCAATAATAATAATAACAGTGACGGAAACTTACATTACACCAGTTAGTGACTATTTCGATTCAATAGCTAAATGGATTATGTGAGGGGGGGGGTTAAACTGAAAGGTATTGGGTTTGAGTCTTGGAGTGAACAGAAACTATCAGATACAAGTAGATTCGACTGACGAGTCTTAAATAGAACAAAATGCGCATCCTAGATTTCAGTGCTAGCTATTATCAACCTCTGCTTAAAATTATATTAGTTGCATCCCAATGGGGACACGTGTTACGTATGCCTAACCACTGACTGTCCCGACGTGCAATGTTTTATGGTGTAGGTTGGAAGAAAGCTATGGGCGGCCAGACCAAAACGTGGCACAAATCCATGAAGTCACTGACAATCGAACTGAGCCATGTTGATAAGTGTAGACTACCTGGTTGGGATTCGCGAGATGATAGCATTCGATGGTTAGAGATCTTGAATGACATGACTCAAAATCGTTTCCAATGGCGAAGATGCATCCACTTTTTGTGTTCTGCCAAATTCAAATCTTCTGAATTCTTCATGTCCCTATCCCTTTTCTCTTTTCAAATTTATTTCACTGGATTATACTCCTTCAATAACAACTTCAAACCCTAATCTTTCTGATTGCTGTTTATGCTCTTACTACTTCTACCACTATGGGATTTGAATCGACAACTGCATCTCTGTTCTAATGTACGAAGTTCTACGTTGTGACTGACTGACTGACTGGCATCCCAGTGGATATAGAGTGAGTGTGTGAAAATATTTTACACAATAAATCGTTTACTTCGAAGTGAGATGTTTGTAGAGTTAAGAGTAGGTTGGAGGAAAGCTAGAAATGGTCAAACCAACACATATAGAGAGTAATGGCTTAGTAGTTAAGACGTCCAACTTTCAGTCATTATGTATCTTGGGTTCGAATTTGACTCCACCTACTTCAATTAAAGCAACCGAGTTGTATCATTATCCTTCACATACCCAAGTACCGTGGGGAATAAGTGTACATGTTTAAACCAAGATATGACATCAGTTCATAAAATTATTGACTGTTGATCTAAGTCATGTCGGTAGATACAAATTACCTAGTTAAAATCCTCATGATTACTAGTCGGAGACTTTGGGTGGCATAGTTTAGAATCTGTCAAAATGGCACAGATGCATTCACTTTCTATATTTTTGTCGATTTTGATTTACAATATTCTTTCATATATAACTTTATATTCTGTCTTTCCGCATCCGATTCTCAATGTTCCGTCTTTCTTCTTATTATTACTACTACACTATTCCAATCTCTTTCGGAACAGTTCTTATTATATTTATCTCGTCGTGGTGATGTAGTTAAACCAACGTGCATTTGTAAGTTGATTATAATTGAGATTTAGAAAAAAAACTACAGAAATATTTATCTTTCACAATTGCATGTGGATGTCTTGAAAGTACTTCTAGTAGATTGTAGAACTGTCCTGCACACTGCCTTCTTGCGGTTCGGTTTTTGTTTACGAAATTGAGAGGGTGGAAGGAGAATGTCCGGCACTTTATTCGGGTTGGTGGACATGGGAGATCGATCTAGGGGAGTTACAATACCATGATTACAAACTCATGATGCATATAAAATCTAGGATCTTCATGCGAAATGGCGTATGAACCTATTGTTGGTCATCGATTATCATGGGACTAGATCTCCTAAAGTTGCTCTACTACTTTGTGGATTTTACTTCTAAATCAAAGGCTCAAGAAACTGACCCTTTGAGAAAACCAACTGCTTCGGTTTGGGCGATCGAACAATAACCCAGCCTACACACAAATTTATTGATTTGTGTGACGCACATATATTACGGTGCTTCTTTTTAATATCTTACTTACGCCTGTTACTCCCAATCGAGCATAGGCCGCCGACTAGTATTCTCCAATCCACTCTGTCCTGGGCCTTTTTTTCTAGTTCTATCCAGTTTTTGTTCATTCTTCTCATGTCTGTCTCTATTTCTCAAAGTAATGTGTTCTTTGGTTTTCCGCCTCTCCTTTGACCTTCAGGATTCCATGTGATGGCTTCTCTTGTGACGCAATTGGGTGATTTCCTCAAAGTGTGCCCAATCCACTTCCAGTGCTTCTTGCTGATTTCTTCTTCCGCTGGAATCTGGTTTGTTGCCTCACACAGTAACTTGTTGCTGATAGTGTCTTACCAGCGGATACGAAGTATCTTGTGTAGACAACTGTTAATAAACACTCGTATCTTCTAAATGATGGCTTTCGTAGTCCTCCACGTCTCCGCCCCATACAGTAGAACTGTCTTGACATTCCTATTGAAAATTCTGATCTTCGTGTTAGTTGACAATTGTTTTGAGTTCCAGATATTCTTCAATTGTAAATATGCTGCTCTCGCTTTGCCGATCCGTGCCATCACATCTGCATCTGATCCACCATGTTCATCAATGATGCTACTCAAATATGTAAAGGTTTTTACATCCTCCGAAGCTTCTCCGTCAAGTGTAATTGGATTGGTGCATGCTGTGCTGTATCGAAGAGTCTTGCTTTTCCCTTTGTTTAGATTGAGACCTACTGTTGTTTAATAATATCTACATGTTTAAATAAATCGATTGATATTCCCAAATGATTATCAAAAAACAAAACCTCATTAACTTACCGATCTTTAACTTGAAGCAAATAACCAACTAAACAATAAGCAGCACAACTATGTAGAAAATTACGTTGAGCAGTTAAAAACTCTTCAGAATTATCTCCACCATGTTCACGATGCATATAATCTAATAATGATAAATGAGCATGTCGTTTAATTTGATGAAATGATACAGTGTCCGGGACAGGTTCAATAAAACCACTGTCGGATGATGTAACAACTACAGTTAATGGACGCAACCATAATGGAACATATTCCATTGACCAAATATTCTATTTGTAAAAAATAAATAAATAAATACAGAGTGTAATTGAATTATTGGGAAAAGGTGACATGATTAAAACTAATAAAAGGTACCTGTTTTCATTGAGATAGCAAATCAATCTAATTTCAAAAACCACTCAAAATCTGGAAGTACTAAAAACTGTTTTATCCTAGTATGGGACTGTTTAGAAAATGTGCATCTACAGGGATTCGAACCAGGGAGCTTTGGTCTATCACACGAACGCTTGACTTCGAGACCAGTGAACCGGAATCCAAAAGTGTGCAAGCCTAACCTCAATCAATCCGCGATACTGGGTTTTAGAGGTTAGGCGTTTACCATAGGACGGAAGGTTCATGTTCCGAGCCTCAGTGTTGGGGTCATGGATACGCACTGCATCCCATAATAAAACGAAACAGCTATTCAGCTAAGTTGGATTATGATCTCAATAACATTTAACAATCTCCACAATCTCATATTGTCCGAATTATAAGCTCTTAATAAATTCGAAATGTTGTGTCTTTGAACACTAACCAAAATCACATGCTTAAGTCATCAGTCAGAATTCTAACTTCAATTTTGTTTATTCCACGTTTACTATCTCTTTTACAGTCCAATGTCCTAGACTTGACCGATTACACTTCTGACTCACATAGTTATTCTTGAACCAGTGCAAGCGAAGCTAATATTCATCCATTATTCGAAAGCCTTTCTCTACATTCCTCTTTGGGCTATAAAGAAGTGGTCAACATCTAGCTTCTATCATTTTTATAATTCAAACATACACTGGTTTATATACAAACATACTAAACAGTAACACACTGTAAAATGAAAAAAATATCAACAAGGTATAAACAGATCAAAAGTAGCTGTGAATAACCGACTGAAAGCTGACACTTTATTGAATGTTTGAAGAACTACGTTCATGACTAGTCTTAGAGGTGTGCCGACATCAGTCAGTCAGCTACAACGTAGGATCAAGCACATATATGCATCGGTCCAAGTTGTGTACCGGCATACAATAAACTGACCAAATTTCGAAATCTTAAAAAAACGTTTATTTTCCATCTCAATACCCATCTTCATTAATATGCCCCCAAACGCCCTGGTATGGCCAAGAGTGGGGAGAGTCTGCTCTTCCTCTCGAAATGCTCTAACGTGATCACGCGTACAAAGCCTCTGACAGGGAAGTCCTACTCACTGCCTTCTCGCACCACGGGTGTTGTTTAAAAAATTGAGAGAACGAAAAGCGAATGTCCGGCGCTTTACACAGGTTGATGGACACGGAAAGTCCACCTAGGGTAGTTGGAAAACCCTGGTTCCAAACCAATGGTGCACATGGGCTGGCTCCAGTATCCTGAGGGAACGAATAGCGTATGAATCAAACGGTGATCACCATGGGATTGCATCTCCTCATGATGCTCCACTGCCTTGTGGATCAGACCTATAGGTCAAAGGCTCCGGGTGTAGCCGTCTAAGCAAACCACTTGCTTCGGTTTGGGCATCTGGGTAGTATCATAGCCCTCACACAAATCCAATGAGATTTGTGCGGCGCATATGTATCTGGTGCTTCCTTGTACAAATATTTATGTGTTTAAATAAAATAAAATAATTATGGTTGGTATGATCCGGCTGTTTATTATGCGAGCAGTTGTATTTTTTTAGTCCAATTATCGACTTATTTTGTCTTTATTGAGTGTAGGGACCAGTGACCTTCACCTTAAGTCATAACCTTCTCTTAACTAATGTCTCAGTGGTAGTGAGAATTTTAATGTTTATTAGTTATCACATTCTTTTCAATCAGAAGATGAAGATAGCAAATAGAATAACTTTCTGTTGTACTCCTAATCATCCATGACTCAACATGCATACAGTAATGCACGTCAATTGTCTGATCACAAAAACGAAGTTACAATGTGTATACATCATAACGTAGTCATAAGTGTCTAATTGTTACATAATAAAACTATGAATAATGATTATTCTTATTATCAGTATAGAGTTGTGGAGATTATAAGGATTTTAATTGAGATCATGAATCAATTGATGTTGGACCACCATTGAAAACTTGGAAGCACTGGACAACCGTTGCGTCATGTTGTGAGACTTCTTAGTAGTGCACATCTACGATCCCGCTCGCAGGATTCGAACCCAGGACTTTCGATCTCACGCGTAAACGCTTAATCTCTGTCCCACTGAGCTAGCATCCAACGGTGTTAATGTCTAATCTCACCCAATCCACGAAATTGAACGACCATCTTCCATTGTACTGAGGTAGATACCTGTCTCTATCTGAAATGGATTAGCTCCACTGGTCAAGGCTTCTCATTAGAACTTCAAGAATTCCTTCACGAAGCTAGTCCCTAGTGAGCACATAAATCTTGAAAGTTCAACGTTTCTTGTATCATATTCAATATGATTGAAGACAAATTAATAGTTAGTAAAACCTATGATCTCGTGATCTGATAAAAAGTTTAAGATCAATAATGAGAAGAAATTTAGGTGAACTTAGAAAAAAAGTAGCAGTAAATTTGTTAATTGATTTTCAATCATAAAAATCAATCAATAATGAGATCAAGCGTAAAACTGTCTTTATAGTATTAGCAGCTATGAACTTGGGAAGTGACGATGGTTGATTCTAGTACTTCAGTTTATCAACCTTTATAGGTGTTAGATTTCTGGATGTGATTACAATTGAGGGCTACAATAAGTCCTAATTCTAAACAATTAATAATCACTGATTCATTTTTTTAATTGTTTGTTTGAATCTTTCCATTGACGTTTAGGACTGTAGCTGATCAGTATCTTATCGGGAGTGAGAGGACGAAAAGTGAACATCCGGCGCTTTAACCGGATTCGTGGACATGGAAAGTTCATCTAGGGGAGTTGGAAAACCCTCATTCCAAACCAATGATGCACATGGGCTATCTCCAGGATCCTGAAAAAACAAATGGCGTATGAACCAATCGTTGATCACCGGCTACCATGGGATTGCAACTCCTCACGATGCCCCCACTGCCTTGTGGATCAGACCTTTAGGTCAAAGGCTCCGAATGTGGCTCTTTAAGAAAACCATCTACTTCAGTTTGGGCATCTGGGCAGTGTCATAGCCCACACACACAAAAATGAAATGACGCATTCTATTGGCTAGAGACGTTATCAGATATAGCTCAGAATAGAAGCCAGTGGCGATCCTGCTGTAACCTTCTTTTAATTTCTTCATAAAGAGTGGTTCGAACTTTGTAAACTGAAAGAGTCTTCCGGTTGTACATTTCAGTCCTCCTTTCTTTTCCTATTTTGATTGTTTTGTGTGGCGCATATGTATCTGGTGCCCTTTTGTACGAATATGTATGTGTTTAAATAAATAAATAATTAATTATCGGAATATATGCATACTGTGCGGATTGTCTCGATATTGCTGAAGTCACAAGCATTATAAGCAGGGATGGATGATGGTTAGCAGTTGAATTCAGGACACGCGCCTCGTTCTACCTCGGACTCGTCAGTTGGATGTACCTGCATCTCAGAGTTGATAATCAGCCCAGGAATCCAACCAATCTCGTTTAGTAAACAATAACGCGGTAATCATCAGTTGAAGAAAAAAATATGGGAAAATATAAATATAAAATAGTTGGTATAAGATAAAACTTACCTTTAACACAGTAAGTAATTGATAAGCTAATTGTTCTTGTCTTAAATCGTCACCAACTTTTACAATTGCACTAGTTAAAATCCATCCTGGTAAACTACCCCATGGTGATGTGGCACGTATACGTTCACATTTCACATGCCATGGTTCTTTTAGAACTGCTGCACTTGGATCTTCTGGATCACACTAAAAATAGTGAAAAAAACTATATAAATACATAAATACAGTTTTATTGTAGAGTTTGGAAGAAGAAATATGTGTTAGCTCAAGCTACTATATCATTTCGAAATAGCAGTAGCAGCAGTGACACTGACAAGGGTAAAACGTTGAGAATATGGTTGAAATCATGAACCGATCTAAGTTAGACTACCATTGAAAACCTGAAAGCAATAGGCTACCGTTTCCTCTAGTATGAGACTCCGTAGTAGTGAGTATCCATGTCCCTGTTCGTGTGTGAGATCGAAGGCCTTAGGATTCCAACCAATGTTGATTTCACTATGAAGTTCAAAAGTATTACATCTAACTCAAAAAAACATAATTAGTTCTTTTCAATGCAGAACAAAATATAACACATTTATTAATTAAGGTATAAAATGGTAGTGGAGAAAATCAACACAGAGCGGCGAGACTATCAGTTATAGATGAACTAATCCGATTTAAGATAACAGGTCACGGATTTTTGGCGCGAAATTTATTTACTCATTTGGCTAAATAACATTTTGGCATAATAGTTGATGTCTGCTCGTGATGAAAACGTTAAATCTAATTGCTAACCCTAAACTGTCAAGTGTAAACCGTAATCTTTAAATTAAATTGACAATCAGTTTGAACATCTGGATATGTTTTTGCCTTCTAGATATCTTCACATATAATCTATTTTAATATATACTTGAAATCATGAACCAATTGAAGATAGACCACCATGGAAAACCTGGAAGCTCTGGACGGCCGTTTCATCCCATTATGGGACTCCTCAGTAGTGCGCATCCACGATCCCGCTTCGCAAGCGAGATTTAAACCCAGGACCTAACAGTCTCGCGCCAGAGCACTTAACCGATAGACCACTGAGCCGGCTGGTATCCTACGGTGTTAATGTCTAACTTCAACCGATCCACGTAGTTGAGCAACCCACTTATCTATTTTTGTTTGTTTTAACATCATTCTGCTTATTAATCGCATAACCCATTAAAGTGCGTTTATGAAAACTTTACGAACTTTCATTGTACAAGTTACAAAAAAGTGCAATCTGAGACATTGTGGTTGCTAAAATATATGCAACAAAAAGAATGTACATTATTCAGATGTCGATTCTTGGACTGCTAACTTCTAACTGGCGACCACCCCAATATATGTCGTCAGGATCGATCAAGAAGTAAAAAACGGAAATTTCTTGAAATAATTTGTGCTGAGAATTCTATAGTGTACCGAAAATATAATACTGAATAAAGCTTATAGCAATAATCCTTATTCTTTACATTGCTTTATAACCCTCATTTATCTCTAGAAAGTAGGTGGACATTCTCAAGGTCAGTTTAGCACCGCTCAAAGGTCATCCACAAATTACAGTTTCACCTTCTTTCCTAAGGATTGGTGTTTATATTATTACTTATAGTCTCAGTCAGTCAGCTACAACGTAGGACCAGGCACACATATGCATAGGTCTAAGTTGCCATACCTCATTAGCACAACAAGATCAACACCGGATTCATAGAAGTAGTTAATTTAGTGGTGGTAATATATAAAAGAAAAGTTGTATATAAGGATATAGTATAGGAAGGAAGACAGATATGAATCAGTTTTAATCTCAAGGTTTAAGGGAAGATAAAATGTGTATATACCCACGCTCTTGTGGTCGATTCTGAGCCATGTCACACACAGTCTCCAACCATTGGTTATGATAGTCGCGCAGACCCAACCAAATAGTTTGCATCTGCCAACATGACTCAGACTAGAAGTTAGTGACTTCATGCTCTGATGCCACGTTTTGGTTTGGGCGCCCCTAACTTTATTATTATTATTATTAATGGCTTTATTCAATATCATAAACTGGTACAATATAGAATTCTCAGCACGAGTTATTTCAACAAGTTTTTTGCCGAAAAAAACAAAAAAACAAAAGGAATGAAAAAGGTTTAAGAAAAACTGAGTTTATACAAATTATCAAATTTGAAACATGCTTAAGAAGACAAGTTATTTACTAAGTCAACTCTAACAGCCTGTTCGTCACAAAGTAAATTTGCTAGGTAAGATATTACAGAACTTTTATAGATTTGCTTGCGTGCATGGATTTTAATGTATTTACGTCTCGTTCTACCAGAAGATATACAAAGAGAAAGATATGAATGAAGCGGATGGTTAGTATCTGATAAGATAACACATGCCAAGAGTTTGCAAGACTAAAGATGTCTATCCACAAGCATATTAACAATGACTTGGAAAGATTCACAACATACCTTGCAAACCGCCTTCAGCACTCTACGCAAAATAGCGAAGTCTTTTCTCAAAAGCCCGGGAAAGAATAATGGAGAACAATATAAAATAATAGGTAATATGCAGGAATTTACAAATTGTAAGAGTAAATGGCGAGTAATCCCAAAAGCATGCAGCCTCTTTATGTAGTATGTCAAGCGGTAAACTTTTTTCGATAACAGTGAAACATGAGAAGACCAAGAAAGATCAGAGGAAAAAATGACACCAAGATATTTGACCTTCGACACTGTGTTTATTAAGGAGTCTCCAATGGCACAAGCATTATGGGATCCCAACATAGAGTATAGGTTCTTTTCATGTCTCAAGCTAAAGTTAACAGCTTGACATTTAGATGGATTGAGTAAGAGACCATTACCAACAGAACACCTTCCAATACGAGATAAAAACTCATTCATTTCTATAGGATCTAAGGAGGTAGAAATTGGCATACATACAGTGAGGTCGTCCGCATATTTTACAAAAGTGTTTTCTGTGGAAGATGGCAGATCATGCAGAAAAAAAGAGAAGAGCAGAGGTGAAAGAACATTTCCTTGTGGCACACCTACATTAGACAGTAGAGATGTTGAACACTTTCCTTCAAATACAGTGTACTGTTCTCTTCCAGAAAGGTAGGAACATAGCCAATTGGTTATCCAGCTGTCAGTGTCGACGCTGATCAGCTTGTTAAGTAAGAGGTGTCTTGGAATAGAATCAAAAGCAGAAGTAAAGTCCAGGAAAGCGCATCTAACATACTTCTTACCCTTTTCCAACCCGAACACTATATTGTGATGCAGAACAGCAACGGCATCTAATGTGCATCTTTTGCATTTGTAAGCAAATTGATATGGATCACAGTGCTCTTTTATTGCAGGTTGAAGTGGTTGTATCAGTAATTTTTCCATTATTTTGAGGAAAGGTGAGGTTATTGCAATGGGTCTAAGTTTCACATTTTTATCACCAGAAGCTTTCTTTGGTATAGGGATTATCTTTATCTTTCTCCACATTTTCGGTAAGACATTAGTTGAGAAGAATCTGTTAAAGATATTCGCTAATGGATAACATAAAACATCAGCACATTTTTTAAAAAGGAGGTTTGGAATACCATCAGGTCCTAAACATTGGGATGAATTAAGTGACTGGAGACATTTTCGGACATCATTTTCAGTGAAACTGGGAACACAATTATTCTTCAGACCCTTGGATATAGAGAGCATGATGTCAGATGATTGACGTATAAAGGACTTATTTAAGTCACAAACATTTAGCTGGTTATCGCTTCTAGTCTTCCTGTTCCCTGTAATTTCTTTAAAGAGTTTCCACATACTTGGAGGGCTTTTACAAGATAGGAGTTTTCGAGTAAACACAGAGTTGAGACATCTAATCTCTTGGTTTATTTGATCATTTAACTTACGAACTTCAATAGTGTTTTTCTCCTTGTACATCCTTTCTTTTACCCTCCGTAGTCGTTTTAGTTGTGGAGATGTAAGTCGATCAAAACTTAAAAAGAAGGTTTCGGTAGGACAGCAAATATCAAAACAGAATTTAAGATAACAGGTGATAACATCAGTTGTATTTTCTATTGAGTCATCTGTAAATAATTCCCAGTTGGTCGTACGAAACATGTTTTTTAGATTTTGTAAATTTTCTTCTGAGTAATTCCTGTATATTACTTTTTTGGTATGGTGTATGTGTGTACTCTTTCCATGTTTACCATATACTTTAGGTAGGACACGAATTATACAGTGATCCGAACTAGACAATGGAGCACGTTTGCGAGTCACATATGTACCCACATCATTAATGAAAACCAAGTCTAGATGAGCATTCAAACGAGTAGGAAAATCTACTACATTTAGGTGACCTAGTGATGTAAGGAAGCTACAGTCACATGAATTGAAATCACCACATACAATTGAAAGTGAATCACTGAAGGCAGTAACGGCGAATTCAGTAAATTTATCAGTGAAGACAGATAGCGCAGATGATGTGCAGTCTGGAGTCATGTAGATATTGGTAACATAAATATATTTGTATTTATTCAGGTGTTTTGGACGGCACCTTAAAGTTAGACAGTCAATAAAGTCGTTTGAAAACTTGAAACAGGCAAAAGTAGATCGACACCAGTTAACGTTTACAAAAGTAGCTACTCCGCCACCACAAGTCTTTTTATTGTTTGATCGATCCTGACGATAGATATTAAAATCACGTAATGACACTAAGCAATCATCCTGTAAGTCAGTTAACCAAGATTCTTGAATTGTGATGACACCACAATTACAATACATGTTTTGACTTAGCAGAAATTGGAGATAGTCCACCTTGTTAATTAGTGATCGACAGTTAGAGTTAAGTAGCTCGGGAATCGACATTTGATTGATGTTTATTCTCTTTAAAGCATATTGCCAACCACCACGATGTCTCTTATTGTGCTTGTTTGTAATTTTTGCAGCGAAAGGACGTAAGCTTTTTATAAACGCGCCTGTATAGGTTATGCGATTAATAGACATAACGATAAGTTAAAACAAAATTAAAAAACCCAGAAAACTTGTTGAAATATTTAGATGGCAGAAACAGGTAGCCCAGGTATTCGAGCAGGCCGCCTAATCCAACCATCCCCAACACTAATCAACATAGTGCGTCGTGGTAATCGGTGTTCAGGAAACGTAACACGTGGCCCAACCATTTCAGTCGATGAAGATTCATGACCTCATCAACTGATTTACCATTATTTCCTAATACCCTGAGTCTATCCTCACTATTACTTACCCGGTGATCCCAGTAGATGCGAGCAATATTTCTAAGGCATCTGTGGTTAAATACTAGTAAATTACGAGTATCTTCTACTCTTAATGGTAATGCTTCACAGCCGTTAAGTAGAACAGAGCGAACTGATGAGCAGTATACTCGTCCCTTAATTGATAGACGGATATCTCGTGTTCGCCATAGGTGACGTAAGTTGGCAAAAGCCAAACGAGCTTTCTGAATCCATGCTGAGATTTTGTCAGACATAGTCTGATAATGTTAGTACATTTATCATTTAGTTCTTATCAGAGACTTGATGCATTTTACAGGTCAGCATGGATAATAACTATAATAAGTCCATTCGACTTTTGTCAATTTGTATTACTTGTGGAGTGGTAAAATGTTCGTCTACCTATTAAAGTATGGATCTTCTATGGATTACCTGGTTCTATTTTACTTAATCTTTTATAAGACATGTCCTTTTAAGGTAAATGACATCTCTTACCTAGTAGTATTTTATCATAGATATTTATGAAGCATGACCTTGATTATAACAATGTGCAGTCCACCAACTGAATAATACTGAAATTTGCTAGGTATAAGGTACTAGACAAAGATATTAAATTAGTTGACAAGTATTCCAATGTTTAGTTGTATAAGGATATGGATGTTACACACACTCAACACACCTCGATACCCAATGCCAGATGTCGTAGGAGTGTAGGCTGTTAGAAAGTTACACATAGGCAAACAAGATATAATATCAGTTCATGAATGGAATCGCCTACCTTGAAAAAAGAGATGTTAGCTCGTGCACTTGGTGGAAAAAAGACTGAGGGCGGGCGTCTGAATTAAAAAAAGTGAAATCAACCTATCAAGTCACTGATTGTTGACATGGAACCATATTGGCAGATACAAGCCATCTAGTTTAGTGTTTATATGATTATTGTAACCTATGGTTTGAGAATAGCACTTTGTATTTTCTTAAATCGTACATTTTTGTATTTTGCGAATTTATTCTTTCTTTTCGAATTATATTTACTTACTTACGGTAGTTACCACTCGCGGAGGAGCATAGGTCGTCCACCAGCATTCTCCACTGAATTTCACCCTGGAAAATACTTTCCAGATGTTTACAATTGCTATTCATCCTTTTGATGTCTGTTTCCCATTCCAGACACAATGGGTTCCTTCTTCTTTCTCATTTCTTTTTCCCTTCAGGATTCTAAGTTAGGGCTTGCCTCGTGATCCTCTCGTATTTGGATAACTATTTCTAGTCTTTTTCCACTATCACTGACACTGTAACTATACATATTACCCTTAAATTTGTCTTCATGATTTCATTTCGTTGTTCTAATATCATGTAAAAACTTGGATCGATACAAATATTTGCCAGGTTTCACATCATTTAAAACTCCCTGAATAACATTAAATCAGAACTATTTTTTTCTTAATAATTTATATGATGTATATCACGCAAAATACTCAACATTCATTGGCCAGATATTATCAGCAACAGCGTTTTATGGGAGAGGACAAACCAGCTTCCAGCTGAAGAGGAAATAAGGAAAAGACGTTGGAAGTGGATAGGACATACATTAAGGAAATCACCAATGTGCATTACAAGGCAATGCTTAACTTGGAATCCGGAAGGGAAGCGGAAAAGAGGAAGGCCAAAGAACACATTACGTCGGGAAAAAGAAGCAGATATGAAAAGGATGAGTAACAACTGGAAAGAACTGGAAAGGAAAGCTCAGGACAGAGTTGGATGGAGGATGCTGGTAAGCGGCGTATGCTCCACGACGAGGGGTAACAGGCGTAAGCAAAGTAAGTAATATCACAATAAATGAGTTATACAATGATTACATATTTACATATACAAATGTACTTACTCTAAACGACCTATGAGGTTGAAGTTCACATTGTTCTTTAAGTCGATTACGTATTTCACCAGCTCCAATATAAATAGGAGATTTAGATCTAGTAGTATTAGTTACTGTAATTGAATCAGTAGTTGTGAAAGAATCATCTTTAATGATAGTTTCATTAACTTCGTATTGATTACGTGTTGATTTGGTTGTAGGATCTTTTTCTTCATTAGTTTCATCTATAGTTAAATGATAATGATGATGTTGATGATGATTCAATTCTGTAGAATTTATTAATTCATCACTTAATGAAACATTAGATGATATTGATGAAGAACGAAGACTTAGTTCATCTGATGTATGTGTATTTACATTGATTTCATGATTTTCTGTCATTTCAGCAGATGAAAGATAACCCTTTTTTTTCAAGAAGGATTTAAAAGAAATAAGAAATAAAACACACATGAATAAAGTTATGTAACATAAGTTATACACAAACAAACGATTTGTAATAAAGTATACCCATTGTGGAAACGCAATGCCACTGAGGAGTCCTATAATAGGACGAAACGGTCATCCAGTGCTTCCAGGTTTTCTATGGTGGTCTAGCTTTAATTGACTCACACTTTCAATTATGAAAATACTGAGTCTCCACAAAATCCATGCTGATAATACTCAAATAAGTTAGTTGAAGGTAGTAGTAGCAACAGTATAGATAAATATCTAATCAGAAACGCGACACATAACTATTCACTTTCTAGGAGTTTGTAAGAAGCTTCCATTGAACGCTGGTTGGATAAAATGTTCCCAGTGTTTTTTGGGTACTAATGGACTTTTCCATGGAATACTTTGGAACTCCTTAACATAAATTTAAATATCAGTTTTTTCATTTACCTGTCTAGACGTGTTTTTTCAAAACTTTTCTTCCAAATTTTCACATTACAGATGAATATTCATGGCTTATATGATGAACTAATCTTGGTTAGACAACCATTAAACAATTGTTTCGCCCTAGTGTGGCATTGCTATGTAGTGGGTATCTCCAACGGCATCGGTAATGGAATTTAAGACCCTAGACCGTTTGAACACCACTTTAATATTCATTGTTTTCATTGGTGAGAACATTTCTGATAAACATCGACTTTTAATGATTAATACTATTGAGTTTAGGTTGTATGGGTTTAGGTTGTATGAGCTGCTAAAGAGAAATCATGAAGTAAAAATGAATTGACATTATTCTACCGAGTTCATTGTTCTTGCTTCAATCAAATTTAACAATGAGATAAAGCAATGTATAAGACCAATTCATTTTTACATAGGTTGTTTGAATCTTTCCATTGATGTTTAGCACTGTAATTGATCAGTCTCTTATTGGGATATATGCATCATGTGCGGATCGCCTCAATATCACCTTAAGTCCCATGCTTTATAAGTAAAGATGGATGGTGGCGCTATCAGTGGAATCCATGACGCGCGTTTCGTCCAATTTGGGATTCGTCAGTTGGATGTATCTGCATTTCACAGTTGACGACCACTTCGGGACTCGAAACCAGTATGGTTAGCTTCAAACGCTATTGCGTTATCTACTTAGCTACTATACAAACTAGTGACTATGTGGACTTAGCAGCTAAATGAATAACGCGATAATGTTTGAAGTGACAGGTATTGAGTATGAGTCCCGGGGTGAATATCAACTCTGAGATGGAGAAACTATCAGCTGATGATTCCCAAATTGGACGAAACGTGAGTCCTGGGTTCCATTGCCAGCTACCATACATCTTTGCTTATAATCATTGCACAAGACCATTTTAGAAAACCTTGATATTTACCTAAGTTTCATGCTTGTTGGACAAAGTGAACGTGAAATCTTGAATGGAATGATACTACTTCCGAGGATTGGAATGTATACTTTTGAACAGATTGACAAGTTAACATTAAAGTAATCAAAATAGATAGGATTTATTGATACGATCATATTAACGAAAAATATCAACATTAAGAAAGAAGAAACATTGGAATAGGGACAATAAAATTTTATATTGAAATTAAGACAATAATGAGATTATTTTATATAGTTGAGATCATGAGTCAATTGAAGCTAGACCGCCATGGAAAATCTGGAAGCACTGGACGGTCGTTCCGTCCTATTGTGAGACTCCTCAGCAGTGCACATCCACGATCCCGTCCGCGGGATTAACTCTAACAGTATCGATGATTCTAGATTTTGACATTTCCATGACAAAAATTCTCCCTTATTTGGACATGAACTAGTTCTATGTTACCATAGAATAGAACTGACTAAATGTCAAAATTGTCATATCATACTAATCAATGAAATCAGGAATATCTACACAATGACAAGCTTATTAATATTTTCGTAAAATGTTTTAACAATGTAATAGATATCTTCTGGGGAATGAATGGGAAACTAGAGAGAGAGTTAGGTTAGAACGATATTTTATCTAATTTTGTACCCCCCATTAATGAGTATTATTAATCCCAGCACTAAAGGTGGAGTCATTTACCAATGAGAAGCAGGGATGATAATCATTGTTATTGCACCTTTGTGATTAGATTAGTTGGTTTTTAATCAGTAGGTTTATGGTTCGAACCCCACTGAAAATACGTAGGTTTGGCTAACCATCAGGTAGTAATATTATTAATCTGAACAGAAATAGTGAGCTTTAAAGCTTAGTGAACATAAACAGGAAATTGGGAAAACAAATTACGAATGAGAGGAGTAAAGTGAACAAGAATGATTATATTCATGAAAAAAGTGTGGCTATAGTAATCTATCCTTATACATTAAACGATATTTCTAATCTCCTAAGAATCTAGTAATCGTTAGTGCAAAAAACCAAAGCTTACATGTCATTGGTTGGTGTATATGCACAAGAAACTCGCTAACAAAACACAAATGTAGTCACTAACTTAAATATCCTTGACCAGTTTAGTGAACCAAGTCCACTTGGAGTTTTTCTACGGTTATTATCGATCACAAACCCGGAAGTAAAGGATCTCGTACATCTACTTATAGATGAATTAGGCGTCCGAGATGCTGCACACAACGACAATGAAAGCTCTGTAATTGAACTATCTATTAAAAACAACTCATCACTTGAGGTGTAGATTTTCTTCATTATTTTAAAATCTTACGTAAGTAGTAGCTTTTTACAACAACACTCAGTCAAAGTATGAACTTCTAAACTACAATTTCACATATATACTATCGTGTAGAATGAATCGGTGGCAGAAAAAAAATCGAGAAAAATCTAAATATGTAGCAATGTTTTTGACAGAGTAAAAGGTGAGTTTTTCGAGAAGCTTTTTAAGGTTTAGCGCGTACGCACAAGACTGAGTGTCCTGAGTCAGATTCTTGTAGTGGGGTCGTGGGTTCGCATTGTTAAGGAGTCACATACTAGAACAAAACGACCGTCCAGTGCTAATTGGTTTCTAACAGTGATCTAACTTAAATTGGCTCGTGATTTCAATTGAATTATTCAATTTGAACATTCTAGTTTGGTGTAGAAAATGCATTTATTCAACAAATGCTTACTGTATTTAAATTAGAATTCCATGGATAGACAGCAGATAATGAATTGGAACTTTTTGAACTGGCCGCTGTTAATGGTCGACTAGGTAAAGAAATAATTGATGGATCATCACAGCACAATATTTCCACATAGATTAAAAATGGTGCCTATATTTGTAGGGAAAACAAACATTAGTAAATATCAAAACAAAATAGAGATAAGATATCATACGCCGTGTCAATCGGTTATTCTTTTACAGTGTATAAGTAAGAAGTTGTTATGTTTATTTATTTGAACACATAAATATTGGTACAAAGGGGCATCAGATATATATGTGCCACGCAAATCAAATGAGATTTGTGTGGGGGTTGTGATACTGTCCAGGTACCCAAACTGAAGCAATTGATTTTCTTAGGGAGCCACACTGGGAGCCTTTGACCTTAACGTCTGATCCACAGGGCAGTGGAACATCATAAGGAGGTGGAGTCCCATGGTAGCCGGTGACCAACGACTGATTCATTCGCCATTTGTTCATTCAGGATACTGGAGCCCATGTGCACCATTGGTTTGGAATCATGGTTTTCCAACTACTCTAGGTGGAATTTCTGTGTTCGCCAACCCGGTTAAAGGGCCGGACATTCGCTTTTCGTCTTTTCAATTTCGTAAACAACAACCGTGGTGCGAGAAGGCAGTGAGTAGGACTTCCCTGTCAGAGGTTATATACGCGTGGCCATATGAGAGCATTTCGATAGAGAGAGCGGACTCTCCCCACTCTCGGACGTACCAGGGTATTTAGGGGCCTTTCTTAATTTAATGTTCATTTATTACGGACCTGTTATTCAGTTCTCTTTCATTTATAGTCTACTAATTGTACATTGTATGTTCCCTATTTATACTAACGTGCAATTAAGTAATTAGCCCATATTATCATTAGATGGATTTTAAGTTTTAGATTGAACTATTCAAACAGAAGTTATCTACCTTAAGAGTAGTTGATCTACATCGGCTAACGGGAAAACTGTATCCTAGCAAATACCTGTTAAGATTATCTCAGCTTCAAGTTAAAGTTATCAATGTTGTATCCGAAGAAGATTAAATTATGAGTAGCCTGCAGGAACTATTTATGGACTGTCAATATATATATATATATATATATATATATATATATATATATATCATAAGCCTTCATTTCATCTACTGGCTACTACTGTATGATTTATCATTTTTAATTTATTTCAAATCTGTTAGCTACTATCTCCTATACTCACAGCCATTTTTGAATGGATCTTGTATAGTATTTTCGATTTTGTGGTGTGATTCAGTCTAGTCGGTTTGTATATAAACTATATATATCTATATATATGTCTACAAAAATATTATTCTAACAATAGAAGCTGAATACTGTGTTCCAAACGGAACGAGTTGGGCTAGGCAAGAAGCTACTTTATCGAAGACTAATAAACATTTACAGTTGACTCAAGTCTGTTAGTGCTGGATAACTTATCATCGATTCTATTGCATGTAGCGCGTATAACTGTCTCATACTCGAGTATGGTTGACCTCTAATAGTCAAGGTTTTTCATTAGAACTCTTGAATTTGGTTTTATCAATAAGTACATAATTATCATAAGTGTAAATAGTTTGTGGAGATTGTAGGATTTCTATAGTTTCTTTCCCCTTGGTGTTGTTTACATGTATCTTCCCATGTTTACTTAAGACTGCAATTGATTAGTCTCTTGTTGGCACATGTACATCCTGTGAGAACTGAATCGATATGGCCTGAAAATACAAGTAAACAACACCAAATGAATTTAAACGTCACCACATTGCACAAGCAGATGGCTATCAAGACTCAGTAGTTAAATGGATAACACGATAGCGTTTTAAGCAGATGGTACTGGGTTCGAGTTCCAGGGTGAACATCAACTCTGAGATGTAGGTACATCCAGCTGACGAGTTCCAAATAGGACGAAACGCGCATCCTAGATTCCACTGCTTATTTATTAAATGATACTTTGAACGAACAGATTCGAATAAACACCTTTTTTTATTTTTAAAATTGTGTAAAATAATATTGACATTAAAAAAAAAAGAAAAAAAGAAACTTCAGTAAAATAACATTCGATGGTTGTTGTTGTTGTTGCTGTATTTTTCCTGTATCAATATTACCTCATATTCTATTTTTATGATTACATAGATTACATAATATGAACTTGATGAAATGAATATATATACGATGTATGTGTAACATGTAAATAGTGTTGTTATACCCATATAAACATACATACACACACACACCCGTACATATACAAATAAACAGTGGTAAACAGATAATTACAAAATTGAAAACATTAGAATTATAAGAATATATGGAAATAGTAGAATCTATTATATGGGGTACTCAATAGTAGTTGTTACCTTAATGTGGTGGTCACAGGTTTTTTGTATATAGACCTCAAATGCCCTGGTATGGCCGAGAGTGGGGAGGGCCCGCCCTCTCTCTTGAAATGCTCTTACACGGCCATGCGGATACAGCCTCTGTCAGGGAAGTCCTACTCACTGCTTTCTCGCAGAAGAAGTGATGCTTACAAAATTGAGAGGACGAAAAGAGAATATCCGGCGCTTTAACTGGGTTGATGGACACGACGCGTCCACCTAGGGGAGTTGGGAAACCCTCATTCCAAACCAATGGTGCACATGGGCTATCTCCAGGATCCTAGGGGAACAAATGGCGAATGAATCAATCGTTGGTCACTGTCAACCATGGGATGGCATCACCTGATGTTGTCCTACTAAACTGTGGATCAAACCTTTAGATCGAAGACTCGGGGTGTGGCTCCCTAGGAAAATCACTTGCTTCGGTTTGGGCATCCGGGCAGTATCACAGCCTACACACAATTAAATGAAATGACAATTTTTTGGGTGGCGCATATATATCTGGTGCCCCTTTGTACCAATATTAATGTGTTTAAATAAATAAATAAACATCATGGTGATTAAAAAAATTAGTTCCCTCTAATCCAACTGTTAAGTCGGCTTCCATCGAACACCAACAGAGCCTCCAGAGGCTCAAAAAGAGCCCCAACCAATCAGAGTACGACATAACATTCTGGAGTTCCAACGTGGCACGCTACCATTGGTCAGTAGCAATTTATGTCGTTAATTGGATTGGCTGAATTAGGATGTTGATTTAACTTAAGCAAACATCTATAAATACCTACGATTTTCTGTACAAAGACGATCCTTGCAGTAAAGGTTTTCTCTGATACCCGTGTCTTCTCTCTGGTCTTCAAAATTCTGAGTAGTGCTAGTCCTGGGGTTATCGGAATAGCTTAGGATCCGAATAAACCTACAAGACATATCACCAACCTTATCAAGGAGATCAGTTGAAGAGTGATAAGACTTAAAGTAATAGACTTAAGGTCTAACGGAGAAAATTTATAGTTGACTATACTGGAGTGTGATGATAGTAAGATATTCCCTCCAAATAACTAGCATCTGCAGAAGTGTTGCCCTTTTATGATGGAAGTATTGATATTAAAAAAATCATATCTCACCTAGTCACATGAATTTCTGTAATCAGCCGTAAGGTCTCATAGGTGCTGAGCTAGTACGTCTGAGATTATACAAAAAATGTCTGTATGTGACCGGCCTCAAGCAGATATTCTTTGGGATCTGTGTTATATCTCCCAACACTGCTAATTTAGTTTCTTTTTCAGAGATACTCCGAAGAAGAAATATATTTCCATAATGTGAGCAACAAGGCGGTAACTTTCATTCCTGAACCTTAAATAGCACTCAGGACCGCCTCGAGTAATAGTGTGATGATTATAGCGGTAACTTTTTATTTTTCAACCACTACTAAGTTGCAACTTTAAAACAAAAATCTCTGTCGGGTTATTAATATGAGTGGATTTGAATATAATTCTGTTTAAACAGGTAGTTTAAACAAGAAGAGAAAAATGAACAGATTTGCATTCGACCACCGTTGAAAACGCGGAAGCACTGGACAGTCATTTCATACTAGTATACAACTCCTCGTCAGTGCACATCCACAACCTCACACAAGGAATTCGAACCCAGGATCTTCAGTTTCGTAAGATATACACAGTTATCTTTTAATTAACTTCAATTAGTGTAAACGTCTTCTGATATGTCGTTGACACCTGGACAGGTCGCATATTATTTTGAAGACACAAGGTAAGTGAAGGATTCAAGAGAGAGAGGTCTATTTTAAGTAATTGAATTGCTCATTTCATCAAGACCACATAAGTCTCTGCCGACATCATTCTACACATATTTTATCACCACAAAGACACATTGGTTAGGCATTAAGAATGTGCACAGGGATTAAATCTAATCCGAATTGATAGAATCTGAAAGCCACTATTTCTTATTAATTCACGTTAATATGAAAATTCCAGTAAGTCAGTCAATCATCATCAATGTAGAATCCTGGCAAAGATGTATGTTGGCCTAAGTTGGCATATTACATTAGCACGAGGTGAGTACAACAGAATGAATACCAAAACAGATAGAAATAGTGTATTAGCAATGGTAATAATAAAGACTGAACACTAGGAATATGACTCGGAAATACACAGTTGAAAGGTAAGTATGAATGGATACTGGAGTTCAAGATTTAGAAAAAGACAAATAGTGATTATTCTTATGTCTTTGTGAATGATTCCGAATGATGACACACGAAGTCTTTATCCACTGATTGCAGCTGTCAAACGGATCCTAACAAGCTAGTATGGATCTACTAATACAAATCAGGGTATCTAATAATGACTTCATGGACTGATACTATATGTTGGTTTGGCAACCCCTAGCTATTTTCCAACTTACTCCTGCATTAGTAAACATCCTCAACCTAGGTAAACAGCGTTTGGGTATAATGTGACTACGTCAGTTGAAGGAGATTCACAACCTCACCAACCGATTTGTCATCTATGTCTAATACCTTATCCCTAACGTCAACATTATTTAATCGGTTGTTCGACGAAGCGTGAGCAATGCTTCGAAGACACCTATGATCAAATTCTTGAAGCCTACGCATGTCTTTTAATTTCATAAATTATGTTTCATAGCCATATAAGTTGATAATACGTACTGGTTAATCTACAATAGATTCTTGTAACATAATTCTACCAGCCAGCATTATTGTGTACGTCTGGATAGATCCCCAAATGCCCTAGTATGGTCGAGGGTGGGGAGAGTCACCTCTTCATATCCAAATGCTCTCATACGACCACATGTACACAGCCACTGACAGGGAAGTTCGAATCACTTCCTTCTCACAAAAACGTATTGTTTATGAAACTACGACGACGAAAAGTGAATGTCTGAAGCTTTAACGGGGTTGGTAGACATAGAGGATCCATCATTTATTGCAGTTAGAAAACCCTGATTGCAAACCACTACTGCACATGGACTTCAGGATCCTGAGAGAACAAATGGAGTATCAACCTATTGTTGATCACCGACTACCATGGGACTGCATCTATAAACGTTGTTCCAATGTCTTGTGAATTAGATCTGTAGGTCAAAGGTTCGGGGAGTGGCTCCATAAGAAAACCACGTGTTTTCGTTTGAGCACTTAAGCAGTATTCCAGTAGATGAGTGGATAACGCGATGACATTTGAAGCGAAAGGTACTGGGTTCGAGTTATGGAGTGAACATCAACTCTGAGATGTAGGTACATCCAGCTGGCAAGTCCCAAATAGGACGAAACGCGCGTCAAACTGGATTTTACTGCTAGTCACTATCCATCTTTGTTTATACAAAACGGGATAGTTTTCCAACAGAAACTCAAACAAAACAAAAATAACAACGACAACAGATCACACATACACAGTTGACTTACTTTGTCCTTAGAGTTTAAACATACAGCAGCAGTTGGTGGAATACGTAAAACAATATGACCAGCTTTATTTACTGGTAACCATACACGTGCTGGTAAATGAAGATTTAAATTTGCTAATTCTGCTTGTAAATGAGCAGCTAAAATTTGTTTTAAATAAAATGCACAGACAAAAAAAGAGAAAAGCGATTACACTGTGTTATTTGAGTAAATTGTATATGAATCAATTAGTTATTCTGTTATCAATCGATCATAATCAATGTAGAACTTGGTAGACAGTTGTGTATCGGTTAGTCAGCCATAACCGACGTACAACATGACACATGTATAAACCGTTTCAAGGTGCTATACCCCACATTAGTATAGTGAAATGACATTGTCAGAGCCATAGTATTAGTGGTAGTTCATAATTCAAAATCATCATTTCGCTCTTCCTTGATCATTGAAATGATTCTAAATTTATACTACTATTTCTTATTGATCCCCCTCAAAAAAACATCAATTACCCAGTGTTAAATCTCGCAAGTACGTTTAGGATTTCTAGTTGACTTAAGATAAATTCTATAAACGGACGAATGAGGGTTCTTTTAATAAGTCGCAACTAACAGGCAGTCGAACACACTGAACACCTGTATCACACAACTGCCCCGACGAGCGATGTTTTATTGTTGTAGGAGCAGGTTGGAAGAAAGCTATGGGCGGCCACACCAAAACGTGGCACAAATCCATGAAGTCACTGACAATCGGACTGAGCCATGTTGGTAGGTGTAGACTACCTGGTTGGGATTCGCGAAATGATAGCAATCGATGGTTAGAGACCTTGAATGACATGACTCAAAATCGTTTCCAATGGCGAAGATGCATCCACTCTTTGTGTTCTACCAAATTCTAATCTTCTGAATTCTTCATGTCTCTATCTTTTTCTCTTTCGAAATTTATTTCATTGGATTATACTCTTTGAATAATATCTTCAAACCCTAATCTTTCGGATTACTGTTTATACTTTTACTACTTCTACCACCAAGGGATTTGAATTGACAACTGCATCTCTGTGATAATGTGGTATGTCAACTCGAACTGATGTACGTACGTACGAAGTTCTACGTTGTGACTGACTGACTGACAAAAACACTTTAACGTTAGTAATCTACACGATAGGAGAGAAGATAGGACTTTCAATGTAACTTTATATTTCGTGAGGAAGTGAAACCCTGAGCAGAACAACTCTGTTTTTGTAGTAAATTGCAATAGCTCTGGACAATTGTAATAAAGTTACGAAACTAAAAACGATAACAACCAACCAGTTGATAGTAAATGTTATTGATGAAATGTGAATTACGAAAAAGTCATTGATGTTATCTCTTTAAGAAAGAACTAACATGTAATAACAAAAAAGCCTGATCTGTTATGAACGCTATTAGTATTTTTAACATGAGGTTGTAGAGATTGTTACATTTCATTGAAATCATGATCCGATAAAAGTCAGATCACCACTGAAATCATGAGAGCACTGGTAGAGTGTTTCGTCTTAGTATGGGACTCCTCAGTAGTATGCATTCATGATATACATGCTTTCTAAGTCTATTGCTGCCCCGATATAGTCATTTCGACACATGTTTTCAGTTCTCAACATTAACAACAGGATAATTCAAACCTTTTCTGATGATAACATAAATATAATATTCATTCAATAGGTTAGTAGGTGATTGCAAAATTTGCTAGCATTTGAAGTAAAACCGATTGAGTTAGAACATTAACACTTTGACAATGGTAAATTCAACTAAGAAGTCTCAAATAAGATATAACGTCTATGTTTGATTACGCTGTTATCCATAAACCATTTATTCTATCTTTATTTGATATATTGCGTCAATTAGATATCAGTTAAATAAAAAGTTTATTCATTTATTTATTTAAACACATAAATATTGGTACAAGGAAGTACCAGATAAATATGCGCCTCACAAATCTCATTTGATTTGTGTGAGGACTGTGATACTGTCCAGGTGCCCAAACTGAAGCAGGTGGTTTTCCCAGGGGGTCACAACCGAAGCCTTAGATATAAAGGTATGATTCACAAGGCAGTGGAGTATCGTGAGGAGATGCAGTCCCATGGTAGCCGGCGACCAACAATTGATTCATACGCCATTTGTTCCCTCAGGATACTGGAACCCATGTTCACCATTGGTTTGGAATCAGGGTTTTCCAACTCCCCTAGGTGAAATTTCCGTGTCCAGAAACCGGGTTAAAGCGCCGGATATTTGCTTTTTGTCTTCTCAATTTCGTAAGCAACACTCCCTACTCGAGAAGGCAGTGAGTAGGACTTTCCTGGCAGAGGTTATATATGCTTAGCCATATGAGAGCATTTGGAGAGGAAGAACGGACTCTCCCCACTTTCACCTTGGCCAAGGCATTTGGGGACTAAATAACAGGTATACACAATGGGCCAAGATTATTATTTTGTAGGTATTATTACCAAGGTATGACTTGATGACTTCAAATAAATTGAGTATTTGAGTAGATTGTTATAAATAAAAATCATATATTTGCCGATATCCCAAGAAATAAAAAAGATGAAACTTTTTGATGTTTCGTGACTCCGTTTAAGCTGCTTCTTCAGAGAATGAATACCAAAATTAAATTCATTTGGTTCTTTATTCTTCAAAGAAAAGGTTGACATGAAGTCACGAAAAATCAGAAAAATGTCATTTCCCTTCTCCATAAGATACGACATATATATTATTCTTATTTATAATAATATTGTTAGTATCCAGGTACTATGTTGGGAAATTAATTGGAAAGGAATCTACCCCACCCCGAGTTAAATTATACTTTTTTAGTGATTTAGTAGTATTGAAATATTTATTTTTATAATAGCACAATAGAATATTAAAATGTCAAACTGATCATTTTATTATCTTTGGATTCTAGTGTATACAATAGTAAGTAATCCATTTAAAATAAAGAATGATGAATAGTGTTGTGATATATAAATACGTATGATAAACGAATGATATAACCTATGCTGATTATTAAATCGTTGTAAATAGGATGAGATGCGAATATGAAACCTAATAGTTGAAAGTAGAATCATTTACTCATTAGTAAGCTATAGTATGATATTAAACCCACAATCCCTTCAAGTGCTCTCACATGACCACGCGTATACAATCGTTGTCAGGGTAGTTCAACTCACTGTCTTTTCACGAAAGGGGTGTTATTTAAGAAATTGAGAGGAAGAGAATGTCCATAGCTTTAACCAGATTGATGAACACAGAGGGTCTAGCCTAGGGGAGTTGAGATACCCTGATTACAAACCAATGTTGCACATGGACTACAAGATCCTGAGAGTACAAATGGCGTATCAACCTATTGTTGGTCACCGCTACCATGGAACTGCATCTTTTAACATTTCTCCACAGTCTTGTGAGTTAGACGTGGAGGTCAAAGGCTCGAGCTGTGATTCCCCTAAGAAAACTACGTGCTTCGGTTCGAGTGACCGGGCAGTATCTCAGATTTCACACAAATCGAATGATTTATGTGGCACATATTATATTTGGTGCCTCCTTAAATCAATTTTTATGTGTTTAAATAAATAAATAAGATATCGTACATATAAAGATTAGTAATAATATGTGATATGTTGTTGATGAGGTATTGAATATTCATCAATTGAAATGGTCGAAACCTATTTTATACATGCCCAACCACCACCTATGTCAGAAAACGTACTTTGTCTAATGTGAGGATTGGTTGAAGTACAGTTAGAGACAGTCAAACTATGATGTGGCACCAGTTCATGAAATCACTAATGATTGGACTAAGTCACGTTAATAGGTGTAGACTATCTGATTGAGGTCCGCGTAATGATTGTCACCTATTGTTCAGAATCATTTGAAACGGATCAGGTGCATTTGCTCTTTGTCTTCCATTAGAACATTTTTTTAATTTTCTATAATTAGTCTTTTATAGTACTATTGTTATATCTTGATAACAATATTGAATGGTAACTTTGGGATCCATTGTGGACCAGTATTGTGCATACATTTTTTATCATATATTTGCTAAATAACTAAACTATTCATATTCGTGTCCCTCTTATTATAAGCTTCATTTTGACCGATAGACTATTATTAGACGATTTACCATTATTGAGTTATCCCTAGACTATTAATTACCGCCTCCCACATTCACAGACACATTTGGCTAAATATTGTACAAATATTATTTTCTATTTTATAGTACGATGTGGTCAGTTTGGTTGATATATAAACTCAGTATGTTTGAAATATAATGATTCATACCTCAGAGGTTGTTATTAATGTTCTAGACTTAACTGGCTGGATTAGACAGAAAGCATGACCGATACGTACTCGAGACTATTCATACGGTTTTCGTGTGTCACTGTTCCAATCGATAATTGGCTGCTCTCTGATTGACGGTCTTAACACGTCATACATTAACTGGGTATCCACTCGGCCACAAGTTATAACAACTATTGATGCCGTTATTAATTCTACTACTCTGGAATGTATTACAGAAATATATCACATTATGTTAATGTTTCCTAACAATTTGAACCAATGCACATAGACGTCACGTTCTACGTTTTATATGACTGTGATTGGTCTAATGTATGTAATGTAATCTAATACGAATGAATTGATTGTTATGGCAAAAGTTTAGAATGATAAAAAAAAATAATTTCCATCGATTTGATCACATACACTGAGAATGAATAATAATGTCATGATTAACAAGTGCATTTTGTAATACCTGTTCCCTTGATTAGTTGCTAAAATTATAATTTAGTGTTTACTGGTGTCTCTGTCTTTTCCATATTTCTTACTTTCACCGTGAACCATTGTTTGAATTGTCCTTGTTCATTACCATACTACAAGTCTGTTATGATAAGTTTCAGAGTAATCAGCAATTCAATAGACCAGTGGAGTTCAAACCACGTCTGTTGTGAGATATCAACTCATTGAAGACATTTGGTGAACGGTTGATCAACTTCATGGATTGGTTGGAGTTAGACATAAACGCCATTGGATGCCGGCTCAGTGGTCTATCGGTTAAGTGCTCTGGCGCGAGACTGCTAGATCCTGGGTTCGAATCTCACGAGGCGAGGTCGTGGATACGCACTGCCACTGAGGAGTCCCACAATAGGACGAAATGGTCGTCCAATGCTTCCAGGTTTTCCCTGGTGGTTTAGCTTCAACTGACTCACGATTTCAACATATTCAATAGATGCCATTGAAATACACTAGTCCCTTTTAAAACTTTATTTAAATTCGTAGCGGATACCACTGTTGTTTTCGCAGGTGTGTGAATAGAATGCCAAGCTTTTTCAGGATGAACTTATTCTAAATGATCGACTAGGTACATTGCTAATTCTCTCCTGAACGGATTCTTGATCTTTTAATATTCGAATTGATAAATAAGGAATCTTCATAAGCAAAGATGGATGGTGAAGCTAGCAGTGGAATCCAGGACGCGCGTTTCGTACTACTTGAGACTCGTCGGCGTCCCAGAGTTGGTGTTCGATCTGAGACTCGGACCCCATACCGTTCACTTTAAACGCCATAGCATTATCCGCTTAGCTACGGAGTCCTGACAGCCACTAGCTTGTGCGATGAGGTGAAGTTTTAATTCATTTTTAATGTTTGTTTGAATCTTCTCATTGATGTTCAGGACTGTAATTGATCAGTCTCTTATAAGCATATGTGCATCTTGTGCGGACTGTCTCGATATTACCTTAAGTGGATAACGCAATTGCGTTCGAAGCGAACAGAGTAAAGTGAGATCGATAAGCGAACACACCAATGATAAGTGAAACGCTCATCACCGCACTAAATTCTTTGACCTTGTATGACTGTCTTTGTTTTATCACCAATCACAGTTTTATGTTCATTCTAACACAATATTCTCCCTTTTGACTCATTTTTTCTATACTCCAGTTACTGTTCGGTATGTCATTTATATTTCATCTTTTCCCTATGTAATAGACTACTGTTTATTCGCATACTAATGTTGTTAATTTACGTTTCAGAAACAGATAAAGTTTATTAAGCCAAATAGATTACTTGTTGCGACTTTGGCGAAACCAAGACTCTGTATTCAACAGTTTAGAGAATAGCTTAAAGTTACCCCTGTAGGAAATTGCTTCCTACAAACAGTACTAGGTCCGAATATTGGAGTGAACATTATCTCTGAGACGCGGGCACATCCAGCTGACGAGTCCCAAATAGGACGAAACGCGCGTCCTGATAGCCACCATTCATCTTTGCTTATAATGCTTGTGACTTAAGGCGACAATGAGACAACCCACATAGAATGCAAATATGCCAATAAGAGACTGATCAATTACAGTCCTAAACATCAATGGGAAGATTCAAACAAATAAATATAAAATGAACTATGGAATATTTGTGTTGTAATTTTCTATGGCTAGTGAAAAATATGAAAATGTGCGATCTCATCTGGATAAAATCGGATTCCAAGCATAGAAGGAATAGCAGTATCATCTATCGAGCTTCTACAACGATGGTTGATAGCGACATTATCGATCTGTGCTCATCATTGTGTTGGTACCGAGAGTTGCCAGGTCAGGCAATGTCTCTGCATTTGCTTAAAGTTTGAATATGCTAAGAATAAGCGATTGTACGTGCATAACTGCAACAAACATTTACCGTTATCCGTTCGTGGGATGAGACGCCATAAGACTCACCTAAGTGATTTTCAGTTTGGCTTCGCTCAATAACTTGAGTGTTAAAATCATCTTGCACGATCACTATATCTGAGCGCCTGGCTTTCCAGAGGTTAGAAAGCTTCCTGTAAAACTCATCTTTTACTCCATACGAGCTTCAGTGAGTGGTGGTATGGACAGAAATGACGAAATGGTAACGATATGCGTCAACATGTCAAAGGCTTACTCCATGGAAGTTATGTCTTCGTTTAGATGACCCATAAATTTACACCTATATGAGTCATTATGGCACGTCAGGTATCACATGCCTCTATTAGCTCTGTCAACAATTTACAACCTTATTCACTGAGTTAGCATTTCTAATTAGTATTCTACATCTAACCTCAGTATTGCTAACTTCGTTGTTCCGCCATACGCGTGCAATCTTCTGAAGAAATATCCAACAGAATAAGTGAGACACACATGTTACCAAGCGTCAAATGTTACACTCCACAACCATACAACAATATTAGGTGGACTGTTTTTATAGTATATTTGCAGACAAGCATTTCATCTGAACCACAAGTTGTCTAAGCGAAAAGGGACTGAAGGAATATTTCACCAACGTACTGTGACTGAATGATACTTTGAAAATATATGTTTTTCAACATGATCGACTACTCCACTCACTACAGTCAAGCTAGACATTAAAGTAGAGGTGTCCTAAAGTAGCACTTTTCATCCAGAGAAAAATGAATGTATCTCGGAATAATTTTGCATTATAATCCCATTAGTCAACACCTTTAGTGAACAAGATCATCAGTCAGTCAGTCGGTCACAACGTAGAATTTCGTACGTACGTACGTACATCAGTTCGGGCTGACATACCACATTAGCACAGAGATGCAGTTGTCAATTCAAATCCCATAGTGGTAGAAGTAGTAAGAGTATAAGCATTGATGTGAAAGATTAGGGTTTGAAGATGTTATTGAAGGAGTATAATACAGTGAAATAAATTTCGAAAGAGAAAAAGATAGAAACATGAAGAATTCAGAAGATTAGAATTTGGTAGAACACAAAGAGTGGATGCACCTTCGCCATTGGAAACGATTTTGAGTCATGTCACTCAAGATCTCTAACCATCGGTTGCTATCATCTCGCGAATCCCAACCAGGTAGTCTACACCTACCAACATGGCTCAGTCCACTTGTGAATGACTTCATGGATTTGTGCCACGTTTTGGTCTGGCCGCCCCTAACTTTCTTCCAACCTGCTCCTACACCATAAAACATTGCACGTCGGGGCAGTCGGTACTTGGGCATACGTAACACGTGTCCAAGCCGTCTCGACTGATGAAGTTTCATTACTTCATCAATCGTTTTGCCATCCTTACCTAGGAAGGAACAAGATCATATTATCTAGATATTCTGAGTTAAAAAGAGAATCCTTGAAAATTACTTGGTAAACAAATTCAGACGAAGAAGTAATCATTCAGTTTTCTGTCATCCGTTGTTTCTCATACACAAACCACAGGTTTATATATGAAATCGATTAGTGAATGAAACGACTCAATGTATAATAAAATTTTTGAAAAAAACACTTACTTCTTTGCTCTTTGGGACTAATTGGTACTAATCGACGAGCTATTCTCAAAAGACCATCAACAAAATCCCATTCAGGAATTATTCTCGGGACTAAATAATTACGTAATGTCAAAGTTCGATACATCACTGATGAAGTAGTGTGATAATGTGGACAATGTGGTAAATGAAATGAATTCTCTGGTGATTGCAACTTAATATCATGATTATCGTTATCATCATCTTCATCACCATGGTCAACAACACCAACACCATCGCAACTACTATGAATACAACGATTGGGAGCTGTCATATACAAACCACTGTCAAATGGACTTGACGATTCTGTCGTGGAACTACAAGATTCCATAGTGTGAGTTGGATTGTTTCTTCCTTCATTTATTGACTTTGTTTTAGTGAATGTTGTTGTTGTAACTACAGGTACTCCTCCTCCTCCTAAAGACCCAAGCATTAAGTCGGAAGTTATGTTATTTGTAGAATATGAAGATAAACTGCGATCAACATCATTACGATTATTACTGTCACCAGGAATACTGGCAGTTTGATTTAAAGATGATGATGATTTAATTTGTGCAGAAGTATCATCATTCATGATACATAATGATGAATTTAATCGTTTTAAATTAACTGATGAAAGAGAATGTTTCGGAAGACATGATTGTGGTAGAATTTCTTTTGTAATAATCTATAACCATTTATAGAAAGTGAAGGGAAAACAAAAACAAAATGAGTTTGGAATGAATTAATTTAGAACGGAAAATGGAAAAAAAGCCTCTACAAAGCTCATGGAGAAAAAAAGTCATCTATTGAACAGAATTTGAACACGTACAAAGAGGTATTGTGTAGCGCTATGGAAATAAAATGTCTAATAATATGGAGTTTCTTCGATTCACCTTCTTGCAGTAGATCACTTTATCTATTATCCTCTACAACCTCACCGGTCAGTCAATCATAATTGTAGTTCCCAATTCCCAAAGATGGTGAGTCGAATTTCGGATAGATAAAAGAAGCAACTCTTCGATTTGAGTACCGACTTGCAACTTTTATTATCACAATCATATAATTTACAACTGGTTGATCACTAGGTGGTGATCAATTTCACGTATGTCAGGTCCTTCTTAGTGCATATCGAATCCTATCGACCAAGTTGCAATGTGGCCACTAGTCTAGGGGACTAGACATTGCGTCCACTATGTTAAGATAATATGGTGGTTGGAGGTAGTCAATAGGAAACCCGGACCTAGGTTTCGAGCTACTTGGCACACGTCAACATGGTGTACCTGTAATTTTGAGGGAACTGATGCTCCCTGACGGATTCGATCCCGTGTCACCTAACCTTACAGTCAGAGATGCTACCACTGAGCTATCCAGGCCGCGACTGACCTCCTGTAGGACTGAGATGAATTTACAATTGATTGTTCACTGGTTGGTGATCGATGCCATGTATTTCAGGTCACATAATCTTAGAGATTTATCCGAAACATCGAAGCTGATACTATTTTTCGAAAGGTGTTTGTGGGTATCAAATTTCCAACGGAAGACAAAGGTTTCCATAGAGTGGAACACTTTCAAATTCAGACCCATCCCATATACCGTTGGCAAGTCGTAAGTCGAAACACAAATACAGGGTACATCAATCACGTTATGATATAAAAACTATCATTTTACACGGCACAGATAACAGACACAGTTTATATTGATCTCTATATTGTAATTCGAGTATCTTGATCACATGAAACAATATTAAAATTATAGTTTTCTGTCGAATAGATTTTTGTTTGTTTGTCTAAGAGATAAGTTTGCAAAAAACAACCTGTAATGAATAATGTATGCAACATACAGAATGACACCAGAAGGTCAATCAGAAACTACCAGATGAAAAGTGTATGCGATTGTCCAAGGGATGAGACAAAAACCATTGAAACATTTAACTACCTAAGGGATATATATCTAGATTGTACATATATAAACAAGTATACAGTTATTTCTTGATTCGGTCAGCCAATAAACTCTCTTCTCACTCCAACTCTTAACTCGAGTACCAGGTTTGGGCTCGGATATAGAAAATTGCTGAGTCAGTATTGGCTCACAGACACCGCGCATCATGACATGTTAATGTGAATAAAGAATGTAACTATTTATGATATGATCACCCTAATCATTGTTATTTAATGCGGTTTGATAAAAGATTTGGTAAAGAGACTACCGTTTGTAAAGCTTTATAATATAGTGCAGTTCTCTGTTTTATGCTCTAAAAACAGTTTGAGTGAATAATAACTGAGATTAGGTGGAGTAATAACCTACTCTAGTAGAGAACAAGCAATTTCAAGTTGAAGGGGGAATTAGGAAAAGACGCTGGAGGTGGATAGAACACACAATGTGAAAACCATCAAACTACACAAAAAACAAGTCCTAAATAGGAATCCTCAAGGTAAAAGGAAAAGAGAAATATCAAAAAACACATTCCAACGGGAATTGGAAGCACGTATCAAAAGCACAAATAGCACTTGGGAACAAATTAAGAGTCCAGGATAGAATAGGTTGAATATTCCTGGTTGTCGACCTATGCTCCACAAGGTGTAGCAGGCGCATCAGTCAGTCAGCTACAACGTAGGACCAGGCACATTTATGCATCGGTCCAAGTTGTCATACCTCGTTAGCACAACAAGATCAACACCGGATTCATAGAAGTAATTAATATAGTGGTGGTAATATATAAAAAAAGGTTGTATATAAGGATATAGTATAGGAAAAAAGACATATGAATCAGTTTTAATCTCAAGGTTTAAGGGAAGATAAAATGTGTATATACCCACGCTCTTGTGGTCGATTCTGAGCCATGTCACCTAGAGTTTCCAACCATTGGTTACGATAGTCACGCGGACCCCAACCAGGTAGTCTGCATCTACCAACATGGCTCACATTAGAAGTGAGTGACTTCAAGCTCTGATGCCACGTTTTGGTCTGGTCGCCCCTAACTCTTTTCCAACCATCCCCAATACTAGTCAGCATAGCGCGTCGTGGTAATCACTGTTCAGGCATACGTAATACGTGGCCTAACCATCTCAGTCGGTGAAGATTCATCACCTCATCAACTGATTTACCATCATTTTCTAATACCCTGCGTCTAACCTCACTATTACTTACCCGGTTATCCCAGCAGATGCGAGCAATATTTCTAAGGCATCTGTAGTCGAATACTAGTAACCTACGAGTATCTTCTACTCTTAATAGCCATGTTTCACAGCCGAAAAGTAGAACAGAGCGAACTGCTGCGCAGTATACTCGTCCCTTAATTGATAGACGGATATCTCGTGTTCGCCATAGGTGACGTAAGTTGGCAAAAGCCAAACGAACTTTTCGAATCCGTGATGAGATTTCGTCAGACACCAACCCATTAGGGCTGATCACACTTCCAAGATAAGTGAAGTTGTTTACCCGTGTTATATTATTATTAGTGTTATAGTTATCACACCCTACATTATATTGATCCGTAATAAGTGTAGTTTATTGTGAAGTGTGCCAACTTTAATTTATTAAGCTGTATGTTGTTTTCCAAGTTGTCTACTGAACTTATAACATTATCTGTTCGTCTGTCTGTATGTATATGTGCACGTTTGGTGAAGTTAGTTGTATATAAACAAAATCAAAAGTGTTTTTGATCATTGGCAAAACAAGAATATCATTAAAGAAACAAATAGATTAGACTAAAAATTAAAGTAGTTAGTAACAGTAGAATTCAGACTGTGTTTCATCTTATTTCAGACATGTGCAGAAGAATTAATTCCTCTATATCTGACTCCAATAAATAAATAATATCCCGCTAACTGATTATTTACTGCAAGCTAAATCTCCTAGTAGAATTACGGGTTTACTCGAGGTTATTCAAAAGCCTGAACACCAGTTATAGAGATAGTTTATTGATGAAGCACGGTAAAATCCGCAAGCGTACAGATAGCAAGCACACAGAGAAAGCAAGTGAGTGTCTGTGAGTGAGTGCTAAAAATCCATATATATTTTTGAGTGTTAATGGATTGTGGATAAATTATTGATTGTCTTTGTTTACAACCACTGAGAGAACAAATTAGGGATTGATGTGCAGACATGCGCCCAATCAGACTCACACATAAATTTACAGTGGGTTAAATGTTAGGATTACAGAGAGCACACAAAAAATACAGTAGTTGAATGGGCTTGCTACACATGTCAGTCGGATGCAAGCGCATTCCAGTATTAATGTTCTTATCTATTTATTTGAACACATAAATACTAGTACAAAGGGGCACCGAATACATATACGTCACACAAGTCACTTGGTTTGTGTGTGATCTGTGATACTGCCCGGGATCCCAGACAGAAGCAGGTGGTTTACTTAAAGAGTCACACCCGGAGCCTTTGACCTAAAGACCTGATCCACAAGGCAGCGTAATAACGTCAGGTGATGCAATCCTATGGTAACCGGCGACTGACGATTGGTTCATACACCATTTGTTCTTTCAGGATACTGGAGCCTATGTGCACCATTGGTTTGGAGTCAGGGTTTTCCAACTCCCCTAGGTGGACTCTCCATATCCACAAACCCAGTCAAAACACCGGACATTCGCTTTTCGTCCTCTCAATTTCGTAAGCAACACTCCCTACGCGAGAAGGCAGTGAGTAGGACTTTCCTGGCGGTGGCTGTATAAGCGTGGCCATGTAAGAGGATTCTCCACACTCTCGGCCGTACCAGGGCCTTTTGGGGCGATGGATGTTCTAACGTAGAGTGACTCAAATTAGTCGTCATTCTCTTCAAATGTTCAATGCATTATCCACTGAAGATCCTGACTTCGATCCCTGGTGAAGTTGTGGATACGCAATGTTAGCGTTGCCGTTCCAGGTTAGTTTTATTGGGTGTGCGTTTGTATTAAGACGGACATTGTGAATATTCCCCAGGAATTAAGGTACATCCAACTGATGAGTCACGAATAGAGCTTGAGTTCCATTCTTTGGATACCCATTTTTTATACGGCACCCTTTATAATGAAGTACAGAAAGTACAGAAGAAACAACTGTCAACAAAAACTAGTCCTTATCCGTCTTGGATTCAAAGGTGAGAAGATATCAGGCAGGGTCGATAAAAGGATTAAAATAGCTTCCCTCCTATTTGTTTTTTGATGTTTAACACTAGATTTTCCTTAGAAAAATTAAGAGTGGATCTGAGGTCACTGCCAAATTTATTTACAGATTTACATATAGTTGTGGAAGCATGTATATTCGAATGAATGGCAGAAGTGCATCAATAAGGTTTTCGTAACATATTCACCGTCAGTTGTGTCTGAAAGGAAGTATATACGAGTGTGATCACCGGAAATTCAATAAATAGTGGACATAACGCAGATGATTCAGGAGCGTTTAAAATAATTAACAAGCAGAGAACATATTTACTTCGTTTTACAGAGGTCATTAGCATTAAACGCCTACGTCCTGACATTAGTATGCCGAAAAAAATTGTGGTAAATCTCTCGTTACCATAGTAAAATAGTTCTATTATTTTAACGTTTGTCAGTCACATTATCTCTTCACTGTCGTTTACAAATTCAAGTAAAAAAATTCCAATGATACTCCATCATGATGTTAACTTGCATTTTATGTCATCTGGGCTCCTTGATTATCAATCATTTGATTTATTTTATTTGAACACACAAATATTGGTACAAGCAAGCACCAGATAAATATGCGCCTCACAAATCTCATTTGATTTGTGTGAAGGCTGTGATACTACCCAGGTGCCCAAACTGAAGCAGGTGGTTTTCTTAGGGGGCCAAACCCACAGCCTTTGACCTGAAGGTCTAGTCCACAAGGCAGTGGAGCATCGTGAGGAGACGCATTCCCATGGTAGCCGGTGACCAACGATTGATTCATACGCCATTTGTTCCTTCAGGATACTGGAGCCAGCCCATGTGCACCATTGGTTTGGAATGAGGGTTTTCCAACTACCCTAGGTAGACACTCCACATCCACTAACCCGGTTAAAGCGCTGGAAATTCGCTTTCCATCCTCTCAATTTTGTAAACAACACCCGTGGTGCGAGAAGGCAGTAAGTAGGACTTCCCTGTCAGAGGCTATATATTCGCGTGGCCATGTGAGAGCATTTGGAGAGGGAGAGCGGACTCTCTCCACTCTCGGCCGTACCAGGGCATTTGGAGGCCAATCATGGCTGCCTTCCAATAATTTGATAATAGCGTATTGTTATTTATAGTCTCTTCATTATCATCTATAATTTCACCCCCTTTCTTTACAAGACCTAATACTAATAAATCTTAACTATTATGTTAAAAAGATTGTTTCGTCTTTTTGTTTTGCGTATCATTTCGGACTAAACTCCTTGGATCTAGGTTTCATGTTATTAGGCACTTGTCAGTAAGGTATATTGATAACCTTGAGATAACTAATGACTCACAGTGGATTCGACTACTAATCACCTAGTTTCATTACCATCAAGCTATTCACGTTGTGAATGATTTCTTTTGTGGAATTGATACGTTCGCAAAATTGATTTATTAGTGAGCAGTCGTTAAGAGTTTCCTGTCAACTACTCACAACCATCTAATATATCAATGTGGTGCACAAGATATCGAGTTACTTAAACTAGTGACCACATTGCAACTTGATCAGTAGGATTTAATCAGCCCTCAAGTACCAGACAAAAAATGACCTTGATCACTATTACCCAGTGATTAATCAATTCGAAAAAAATATATAATGAAATATCATGAACGATTGCCAAATATTACTTTTGAAAGTCGCTAACTCTGTAGTGAATTAAGATCTTGTTGACCATATCATATGGTTCCTTTAAACTACACTGTATTTTGTGAGCGCTTAATGTATACACACATTAAGGAAGAGGAAAAAAGTGGGAAATCGCTTCATTTTAGTCTGCGACTCTTAACGAATGCCCATATCTGATTCAATTGAGAAAAGATCTAGGATCATTAGATCTCAAAGTATGTAGAATACCTTCAAATTATCCAAATATATCCAAAATATAAACATAATCTCTATATGATAATTATTTAGTAAAACTACATCACCAATGTGCATCACCATACAATGCCTAACTTGGAATCCGGAAGGGAAGCAGAAAAGAGGAAGGTCAAAGAACACATTACACCGGGAAATAGAAGCAGATATGAAAAGGATGAATAACAACTGGAAAGAACTGGAAACGATTGTCCAGGACAGAGTTAGATGAAGAATGCTGGTGGGCGGCCTATGCTCCTCCACGAGGGGTAACAGGCGTAAGTAAATAAGTAAGTACATTTTTTTAACCAGGAAAAAAACAAGTTTCAAAGCACTTTCACATACCTTATTCATACTCATACTTGATTTAAGTGGATTTTCATCAAGATTATTCAAATGTAATTGATGTAAAGAATGTCGATTTTCATTCATTAATAAAGAACGATTTATTATAGGACATATTGAATTTAATGATATTTGATTGGTTACAACATTAGAAGTAGTTGTTATTGGATTGTTTACAACATCATCATTTATGACGTCGACAGTTGATAAACAAACAGCTGAATCTTGTGATGAAGACCAACGATTTTGATTAGAAGTTATTGTTACTATGGATTGATTAGTTTCAGGATTATTAATTAGATCCAATTGATCCATGACAACACGATGTCTGGACTTATCAACATAATAATGATAATTTCTTGAACCTGTACGCGTGTATGTATGTGTGTGTGTATTGAAAAGATAAAACATAATTAGAATGATGAAAAGCAACGGACTATAAATGAAACATGGAATGTAATTTCAATTAAACATTGAATTAAACTTATAGGAGTCCCACAATAGGACGAAACAGGCGTCCAGTGATTCCAGGTTTTCCATGGTGGTCTAGTAGCTTCAATTGACTCATGATTTTAACTATGTAAAATTACTAAAATCTCCACAAAACCCCCTTCTGAAAAACTTATAATCAGTTTAGAGAAAAACATAAATAGATCAGAGCAGGTTTTGTGAAGAATTTAGTATTTTCATAGTTGAAATCATGAGTCATTTGAAGCTAGACCACCATGCAAAATTTGGAAGCATTGGACGGCCGTTTCGTCCTATTATAGGACTCCTCAGCAGTGCGCATCCACGATCCAGAACTCGCGAGATTCGAACCCAGGACCTACCAGTCTCGAGCCAGAGCCCTTAACCGATAGACCACTGAGCCGGCATCCGACGGTGTTAATGTCTAGTTTCAACCAATCCACGATTTTAAGCAACCATTCACCAATTGTCTTCAGTGAGTTGATATCTCTACAACAGACTTGGTAGAACTCCACTGGCCACTGCTTCCCACTAGAACTCAAGGAAATATCTCTTGAAGTTAGTCACTAGTGAGCATATGATTATAGATCAGAGGGAGTTTTGTGGAGAACTTAGTATTTTTTCACAGTTGAAATCATGAGTCAATTGAAGATTCAAAGCACCAAAACAAATGAATCGAAATTCAACCTAGTGCATAAACCAGTGGCTGTATGAAATAGGTGGTTAAGTGGGTGAATTGTTAGCATTTGGAGCGAATGGTGCTGGGTTCGAGTCCCGGAGTGTAGATACAGCTATATCCAGCCAGTGAGTCCCAAATAGGACAGAAAGGGGAGTCCTGGATTTCACTGCTGATCACCATTCAACTCAGCTTACCATTGAGAAATTAGTTTGAAGTAGATAGTGACGATGTTGTGTAGGATGATAATCAGATCATCGTAATTCTATTAACCAGCTCAGAAAATGCAGCGCTACTAGTTACTAGTTTTTAGAAGTCACTTCCGAAGTTATAATAAGGAGCAGTAACCAGTGGAGTTCGAACATATTGTAACGAGACAGTCAATTACCAGTGATATTGAATAATGGTTGCGCAATATCATAAATTGATTGAAATTACACATGTAAACTATTGGATGTCGGCTCGATGGTCTGATGGATAGGCGCTATCTGCAAAACCTGAAGGTCCTGACTTCCATACCTGGTGAAGTCATAGATATGCGTTGCTAAGGAGCCTTATACCTGGGAAAAACAACTGTCTAGTCCGTCCTAATTTTCACTGATTGTGCCCAACTGTAGTTAATCTGTGATGTAAAGCTACGAAAATTCCATAATCTCCACAGAATATCTGCAGGACAAATTAAATCCTAAAGTGCTATTTGTCGCTCGTCAATAAGGTGTACCTGTAGTTTTGAAGGAACTCGTCCCATCGATGGAGTTTGAACCCGTATCGTCCAGATTCAGTCGAAGATGTTACCAATGAGCTAATCAAGCTGCTACTCATCCCTCATAGGACTGATATATTTAAAACTGAATAGTCACAGAATAGTTACCAATCTCACATTTATATGATCTATAGTTGAAGACAACGAGTGATATGGTTCAATATCAGTTACTCGAGGTACAGGTGCATCCACTCTTTATGCTTTGAAATTATGTTCTCTATCATTAATTTCTTCAACTATCATTATTCTTCTACGGTTTCTCTTTACAAGCAGTGGCTTAGTAGTTAAGGCATTCAAACTTTATCCATTAAACCTCATATTCGAACCCAGCAACATTTACATCAGATGTGAGTAACTGATTAGTATTGTTACCTCTTACACTTAGAGTGTCGTTCATATTCGAAGAATCGGTGGGCTAGCTTTCCCTGATAAGATAACAATGATCATTCAATGTTCGAGCGCTACACATAGATATGTGTAGAATTATTTTAAATTACCACTTCATTATCAGGTGATTGTCTAATGTCGATAAATGAAGATTGAGGTTTACTTTACCGTCACAAATATACATAAGTACGTATGTATGTTTCCTAAATACACAATAATACAAATGTGTTTATTACTTTCAATAAAATCGATTCTTCACGTTGTTACCACACCAACACAAACACACACACACACACGAATAACAAACAATTAATAAGAAGAAGAAGAATAAGAATGAACCAGTGTGTTAATGACAATAATTAAAAAGGTAGAAGGAATACGATTAACAATAATAATGGTAATTAACACACAAACGTTTATTGATTTTTTTTTTTTAAATTTTAATTTCTCTTAGTGATTTTTCCTGTTTCTAAGTGGATAAGCTTGTGTTATAGATCATAATAAAACGTTCATAGTGAAAAAAAACTAAGAAAAATATTTATTGTATGTGGTGTTTATTCCTCTAAATATCCTGCTATGGTCGAGGGTGGGGTTAATCCACTTTCCCTACCTTGAAAAGTTGTCATGCAATCATGTATTTATGTCAGGGGAATTCTACTGACTGACTTTAGATGGAGAGGGTGTTTTTTTAGAAAGTAAGAAAGCGAACAGTGGACGGACCGGCGCTTAAGTCAAGTTAATCGATTTAAAGGGTTTGTAAGGGAGGAGTTGTGAAACCCTGATTTTAAATTAAAGGTATACAGAAGCTCCAGGATACCAACGGGACGAATGAAGCACGAGTCTATTTTGGCTACAGGCTATCATGGTATAGTATCTACTGACGTCGTTTTATTACTTTGTAGATTAAGCTTCTAGGTCAAAAGTTGTAGGAGTGACCCACCTAAGAAAGCCACCAGCTTTGATTTGAGTACCTGTTACGTAGATCAACTATAAATTAGGTTAGCTTATATAAACCCCATCGACCAAACAATAATAACAGTTTACCTAAATATTTGTAGAAATTACATCAGTTCTATGATGGTTTTCATCAGAGACTAACCGCTGTCAGATGAACGTTACGACTGAAATTAAAAATGTGGAACATTATGGTCTAAAGTTATGATATTCAGCAATAATATAAGAAAGCCTTGTGTACGAAACCTAATTAACCTGTGTACGTGTACTTGTTAGAATTTTAAAAATAGGACGGGAATTTACTAACACAAACATACATTCTTGTTCGACTGATTAAAAGTGAAATCATCCACTTTTAAAACAAGTGCCCCCAAATGCCCTGGTACAGTCGAAAGTGGAGAGAGTCAGCTCTCCATCTCCAAATCCACTCACATGGCCACGTGCATACAACCACTGACAGTAAAGTCCTACTGAATACCTCACCGACAGGGTGTTGTTTACTAAATCGAGAGGAAGAAAATTGAATGTCCATAGCTTTAACCGGGTTGGTGGACAAGACGATTCAGCTATTGGACTTGGTATACCCTGATTACAAACTAATACTGCATACGAACTACAGGATCCTAAGACAACAAACGGCATGTCAACCTACTGTTGATCACCGACTATCATGAGACTGTATATCCTAACATTGCTCAACTGTTTTGTGGATTAGACGTCAATGGCTCAGCGTGTGGTCGCCTAAGTAAGCTACCTGTTTCGGTCTGGGCGATCGAGCAGTATTCCAGTCTTCACAAAAATCAAATGAAGTGTGGCACATATATATGTTTAGTGCCTCCTTGTACAAATGTTTATGTGTTCAAATGAATAAATAAATTTAAGACAAGTTTTAGCTTTAAACATCGTCGTACTACCTACTGAAATTAAACATAGATGGGTAGTACAACCAAGTGGCGTACAATGATTTTAAAAAACTAACTAATTATTAATCCACATATAGTCAATAGAAATAGTTATATTTGAAGCGATTACTAGTTCCCTAATCTAAAAACAATCAAAGACTCTGTGATCAAAGACCAATAAGCTAGCTATTCTGACGCTTCCTAGCCCCGTTAACTGGAGCAGGAAGTCCAAGTTCGAAGTGAGGAAATATGTTCCGAAAGCAGTCAGAAGCACAAGCAATCACAACAGGCACAAATCAAACGTATATATACAGCATAAAATTGTCCTTGGGACGTTACAAAAATAACATACTAAAAGATACAATGAACTAATAGCGTTTAAGATCCTCCCAAGTGGGAAATATGATATGAAGGTCAAAAATGAGCACTTTTGGCACGAAAACAAAAATTCTTAGTTTACAATATCAGTCTAACTAAGATTAGTTTTTTCATGTAAACTTCGAAAGTTAACAATCTTCAGCAATCTCATATATCAATAATGGTAGTTATTATGTCCACGTTAGTGGCTGACTTTAAGAGATAATTTCCGAAATTTTACTGAGAAACTGTTACCAGTGGATTTTAATTATGCCACGTGTGAGACAGTTACCGATCAGTAAAATTAGAAGTTGGTTGTACATTATTGCGCCAGACAAGTACACCATTAGATTCCAGCTTAGTAGTCTTAAGGTCGTATTCGCCGAGAGGCCTGGATTTGATCCTTGATGAGGTTATGGATGCAAGCTGCTGAGGATTCCGTATTAGAACGTAACAGCTATCCACTACTTCTTAGCTTTCAATGATTATCTAATTAAGATCAGTTAGTGATTTAAGTGACAGAATATAACTCATTTAAGCATTGACTATAAAATAATTCATCAATGGAATAAAACAGGTTAAGTAATTGAATAATATCTTACTTACTTGTTACGTCAGATGTACTTCGTTTATGCCCGATATTATAATGAATATTTGGAGATAATTTACAATTAGATAATGGTGAAGTATTATGTGTATGATGAATATTAACATTATTATACGATCCCATGTTGGAGCTAAAATAAATATATATACGAAAGTAACATGGTAAAGTGATCTGTATGAAGTGAACGGTTTGCTTAATTCACTCTTGCTTTATTTTATAATAATCAGTAATAGTATAGACCAACGTAATATGTTGTATCCGTCAGTTAGATACTATGTAGAAATTAGCCTATATGTGCATCGGTTCTAGTTCCTACTAGTCAGTATGGGGAGTAGAAATCTCCAAGATGAATACCATAAACTCTGACTCATATCATCATAACCAGATAGTCGACATCTACCAAAAGGGATTTGAATCGACAACTGCATCTCTGTGCTAATATGGTATGGCAACTCGAACTGATGTACGTACGTACGAAGTTCTACGTTGTGACTGACTGGCTGACCAACAGGGCTCAGTTCAACAGCGAATGAACTCATAGACTAATTCCAGTCACTTTAAACTTCTTGCACCAGCAAGCATTGCACTGTGAGATATGACGTGTTTGAGCACACATAATACATACCTCAATCATCTCAGTCGATGAAGATTCATTACACTGACGATTGATTTCCTATCTTTATCTAGTCTTGTCCCAACAATCGCTTACTCGATAGTCCAAACGTATTCAGGCAGTACTAATAAACTACGAATGTCCTCTAATCCTAAAGATTACGTTTTACAGCTCAGTCAGTCAGATACAAAGTAGGACCAGGCACATTTATGCATCGGTCCAAGTTGCCATACCTCGTTAGCACAACAAGATCAACACCGGATTCATAGAAGTAATTAATATAGTGGTGGTAATATATAAAAAAAGGTTGTATATAAGGATATAGTATAGGAAGAAAAAAAGTTATGAAGCAATTTTAATCTCAAGGTTTAAGGGAAGATAAAGAGTGTATACACCTACGCCATTGTGATCGATTCTGAGCCATGTCACCTAGAGTCTCCAATCATTGGTTACGATAGTCACGCGGACCCCAACCAGGTAGTCTGCATTTACCAACATGGCTCACATTAGAAGTTAGTGACTTCAAGCTCTGATGCCATGTTTTGGTTTGGCTGCCCCTAACTTTCCTCCAACCATCCCCAATACTAGTCAACATAGAACGTCGTGGTAATCGGTGTTCAGGCATACGTAACACGTAGCCCAACCATCTCAGTCGATGAAGATTCATGACCTCATCAACTGACTTACCATCATCAATCCCTAATGCCCTGTGTCTAACCTCACTATTACTTACCCGGTGATCCCAGCAGATGCGAGCAATATATAATACTAACCTGGAACTATAATGTATCGATACACTTACTACTTCTTAGGTTAGAAAAAACGTTTAAATGAACAGAAATTAGTCAATAACATAGGAAAAATGGTAACTTTACATAAACACACACACACACCTTCCATTGACTATCGACTGTGGAATAAAACTACCCCATGTAGTCTCATCAATAGGTAGTAATAAATCCCGTAAAGTTTGTGCAGTATACACAAATCGATTATCATTGGATAATTCTGTCGAAGTTGTAATAGGAGTGGGAGTTACAATTGTATTGTCATTTTCACCACCAATGTTATCATTATGATGACAATCTAATTCTTGTAAAGGTGTAATAGCCGATGAACTGGATTTTAATTTCATAGATTTACTATTGTTGATTGATTGAGAATGATCATTGGAATTCATTAAATACAATTGATTAGATACATAAGAGAATATTGGCACTGATGATGGACGATTAAGTAGAATTGATGAGACACGTTTCAATGGATTATATGAATGTGAACTGAATGTGTCCAATAACCAAACAAGATTTATTGCAAATGAAACAGATTTTGTACATCTGAATAAGATGTTTAGAAGGTAGAAAAGAAGAAAAAAGAAGAAATAGTGGATTAAAAAAGACAATATATACATATATACATGGAACTTGACAGAGAAACCATGACTAGTGGAGTTCAACCGTTTTAGATGTGAGGAAGTAACCATCAAAATACAAAGGAAGGTGGATGAACTATGACATCAATTTATTGAAATTAGACAAGTATATCATAAGACACCAACTCAATGGTCTCAAGGTTAGGCGTTCACCACAAAACTAAAGGTCTTGGGTTCAATCTCTCCTATGGTCATGGAGGCTCGCTGCTAAGACGTTCCATGCTAGCATGAAATAGCTGTCCATTGCTTACATGTTTTAAATGTATGTCTAACTTAAATTGGTTCATGATACCAATAACATTCAATAACCCCTATGTTGATCGACAGAATTTGATCAGCACTAACGGAGTGCATGCATTTAGAAATATTAAAGCACTTTCATTTTAACAGTCAAATATACAAACAAGCTAAAAAAAACATTAACTGAAGGTATCAGGGTAAAGTAGGTTTTGAATCTAAAAATAGCATACTTCAACATCCCATATGGATTTTTGTCGCCATTCTCCACCGTAGCTTCTAGCTTGACGTGGTGGTCGGGCTTGCCTATCGTGATGACCCAACCGAGCTATATTGGCTGGAACATATGTTCCTGTAGGTTCCACCATACCAGGCAGGTCGATTGGAGAACGGTAAGACTATAAGCAGCAACTCAAGGTCTGAGGGTTAGGTCGTACTGCTGACTGTAGAGGGGTGTGACAGAAGTAAGGTGTTTCCTTCAGACAACGTGCATCTGCAGCGATGCTGCCTTCTCATAAGGAAGGAAGGCGTTAGAAAAAGTCGACCTTAAAAATGTCACGCCTAACCTTACCTCACGGATTACCGTCTCCGACGGTAAGACCCTTTGAAGAACGGAGCTAACACGTCAAAAAAAACCCACAGAAAGGCGGTGCGAGATCGGCCTCAAGCAGTTGTCCCTTGGGCACTGCGGTCACGCTCCCGGGTCGTTAAGACCAACATTAATCTAACTTCCTTTTCATGTCCCTCAAGAAATACCCTTCAAGCAACAAAATATTTTATCTCTAATACTGATCCGTGCAGATGTTAATTTCATCGAAACAATCGGTAAAGATTCTGATTCATAGATTCAGTTTATACAATGGAGGTCAACCAGTTGAATAGCCAGATGTTAAATTAGTGGAGCAATCAATTTGGATACTTTTAAGGACAACTAGACGAGGTCATTAGAATGAACTAATTTAATGTTTATGGAGAAAGAGACTCAATGACCTTATTTTTCGGCTGCAATTAACAATGACACCTGAATAGATAATGATAGCTTCACAATAAAATCATCCGGGTCAGAGAGTACACCACTAACAGAAAATTACTCCTGACCACCCCTCTCGATATCATGTTTTTTGCCACACCATAAAATATGACGTGTGTTATCGCCAACATAAAAATTAGAAAACACTTACCGGTATATGAAATAATTAGTTAAGTGTTCTGCTAATGAAGGCGATTTTTCATAAAGAGAGACAAGTTGTAATAGATAAAAGTCTACATCAGATTCTGGAAAACCGAATAATCGATCAGCTGTTAATAAAGTGAAGAAAAAATGAATATGAAAAATGTATATGGACTGATAACAGCTGAATTTTTTCATATACAATAGAATATATACTGAAACCTTTAATGGATCACTGTAATAGTATTTCATTGTTTTGGTAATGAAAGTATTTATATATAGTCCTACTCACTGTCTTCTCGTGGCATTACTGTTGTTTACGAAATTGAGAGGACTGAAAGCCAATGTCCAGCGCTTCAACCGGGTTGGTGGATACTGAAAGTTCACCTAGGGGAGTTGGAAAACCCTGATGCCAAACCAATACTGGCGTATGAGTCAATCGCTGATCCCCGGCTACCATGAGATTGCATCTCCTCACGATGCTCCACTGTCATATGGATCAGACCTTTGATTTAAAGGCTCGGGGTGTGGCCCCCTAAGAAAGCCACATGCTTCAGTTTGGGCACCTGGGTAGTATCACAGCCCTCACACAAATCAAATGAGATTTGTGCGGCGCGTATATATCTGGTGCCCCTTTATATCAATATTTATGTGTTTAAATAAATAAATAAATATGGATACATATCCTTGTATTTCGGGCTTGATAAGCGTATATTTTAGACAAATGAAGAGATTTGACACTTAAGTGTACATTTCCATCTTTTGCATGTTTTATTCATTAAAACTTAAAGTTGTTTCTAGTACTTAAGCCACTTGAATAGTAAATGGTATGGTAATAATGAAGAATGGATAATTTGTAAATCGAATAAATGTTTCACATTTATAAAGTGCATGTTTATCAATAAGGCTTTGAACCATACCTCACTGCCCAAACCGAAATAGATAGAGCGATGTTAGAACCTGCAACCTAGTTATTAAAAGCCAATTACTGTAATCACACAAACAACAATCCTTTAATTTACAAATCATTATGATACAATCGGCTTGAACGTAAAGTTTAAAACAAAATGATCATTGGGCAGTTAATATGACTAGAGATAAATAGATTGTCACTATAAATTCAGCTACTGGATCATGAACCAATCTAAGTTAGACATCCATTGGAAACCTTTGATCACTGGATGGTTACCTCGTGGAGTGGTGACTTATTGGTCAGGGTGCTTAACTTTCGGTCAGTAAGACAATGGTTTGAACTCCACTCCATCAGCTTCCGTTAGGGGAACCGGGTAGTGTCAGTAGTCCTTGCACTTTTAACGTGGCTTATACCCAAATGCCTAGTAAATGAGTTTTTAGTATGTTTCCATGACCCTACTACTGATTATTATCAATAAACCACACTTACCTAAATACATTTGTACATTTACATCATCTGATTTAAATAAATATTGAATTGTCATATCTAAATTAAATAAACTTGACGTAAATAGACGTCGCAACCAAGATGATGAATTTGAATCATTGAGTATACCGCATTCATCTGCAATAATAATAATAGTAGTAATAATGATAACAATAGATATTTGGGGAATATTTAAGCTATTATTTTATGAGTGTTTAAAATACTTCAGTTTCCAATTCAATATCGTGTAATTTATCACCAGACCACATATCAATGTCCTTAAATATAAGCCGAAATTCTTTTGAAGTCGACTAAAACTACCACCGAAAACCTGAGTCGATCTGGTTATTCAGCAAGTATAATAGCCCATGCAAAAACTCTAACCCCAAATAATATTAGCGGAGCTCCTGAAACAGACTTACGGTGTCAGATTATAGTTTTATAAGCGAGTTGGTTTCGCATGTTTGTACTATTGTTATACGTGAAATTAATGATTCTTTTCACGTTAATCTTCAACTTAAACTCCTCTCAGTGGTTCGTTTTTTCTACAGGTTTCGATATGTGCAAACAGTATTAGGATCCTAAGAGGTTGGCTTTGAAGAGCCGTATATCGACGTGCAACAAGCTTAACTTAATGAATACCAAAATGAATTAAACAGCTTCAGAGTTGGCAACTTCGTGTCTACAAATGCCTTGGTATAGTCGAAAGTGGAGAGAGTCAGCTGTTCATCTTCAAATACACTCACATCGCCACGTGCATACAACCAATGATAGTAAAGTCCTACTCACCGACAGGGTGTTGTTTACGAAATTAAAGGGAAGAAAGGCGAATGTCCATAGCTTTAACCGGGTTGGTGGACACAAGGATTCAGCTATTGGACTTGGAATGCCCTGATCAGAAACTAATACTGCATACGAACTACAGGATCTTGAGAGAACAAACGGCATGTCAACCTATTGTTGATCACGGACTACCATGGGACGGCATCTTCAAATGTTGTTCCACTGTCTTGTGGATCAGACGTGTAGGTTAAATGCTCAGGGTGTGGCCGCCTAAGTAAGCTATCTGTTTTGATTTGGGTGATCGGGCAGTATTTTAGTCCTCACACAAGTCGAGTGAAGTGTGGCACATATATATTTGGTGACTGTTTGTAGCAATATTTATGTTTAAATAAATAAATAAATCATGAACACCAAACAACAAATCGATCTGGCTAACACTGAAAAGTTTCAATACTAATATGCGATGTACCCCGTAAAATAACATCGAATACTGAAAACAAATACTGGAAATCGGACTTCAATTTGTTGATTCTGAGGGGTGAATTTCTGTGCACAAGTGAGGGACCTATAAATTTTTGCCTCAGTGTGTTGGGGTGGGTAGTAAGGCAGCAAAAAAACTAGATATTGCTTAACAACTGCTTATATGGGGCTAGGTTATACAGTTCAAAGTTAGCAGCCAGTAAGATAAACCGTTCCCATTTGCTACGGATGTTTACATTCTTACAAACGGAAGATGGTGGTGTTCTCCCTCGTTGACTCGTCACAAAGCAAAAACATTAAATTATGATCAGTAATACATGATGTTCAGAGGACTCCCATGATGAAAATGACAGTTAAGGTCATCTGTGGTTTTTAAAATAAGTGGGGAAAACCTAATATTCAATGAACACCTTACATTTACAGATCAATGGCAATTTTCACAAAATCGGAAACATAAAAACAAAAAATGACTTTAGCAATGAACATTCGCCTGTCCACTTCATAAAACATGAAACGAAAAATATTTATCATTCTAGAAAATTTTCATTGTATAACAACTTCTTACTAGCATAAATGCACGAAAATGGAAATTACATAATCAGTAAACAGTGTAGCACTGTGAAACGAAAATACATCTTGTTTCTAAACCCACCAAAAACTACGTTAGAGCCCCGAGTCCAAGTGACTTATTAGTGCCGAGAATTCCCTAATGAACTCTAATAGTAACTAAAAGAGACATGATCGTTAATAACCCTTAAATATCGGAGGTATACTCGTATTAGTGAGTGAGCACACAAAGTGCTGGAGTAACAGTATTACCGAGCATGCACTACGCGTAGGTACGAAGTTTAGCTAATGTAAAATGAAATCCATAAAAGAAAAGACAAAGTCATAAAAACACCGGGTTCAGAAACGTTAGTATAGTCAGTCAGTCAGTCAGTCACAGTGTAGAACTTCGTACGTACGTACACCAGTTCGAACTGCCATACAACGTCAGTATAGGTATAATATACTGACGACCTTGAACGATCTGTCAGCCAGTCAGTCAGTCAGCGACAACGTAGGACCAGGCACATTTATGCATCGGTCCAAGTTGCCATACCTCGTTAGCACAACAAGATCAACACCGGATTCATAGAAGTAATTAATATAGTGGTGGTAATATATAAAAAAAGGTTGTATATAAGGATATAGTATAGGAAGAAAGACATATGAATCAGTTTTAATCTCAAGGTTTAAGGGAAGATAAAATGTGTATATACCCACGCTCTTGTGGTCGATTCTGAGCCATGTCACCTAGAGTTTCCAACCATTGGTTACGATAGTCACGCGGACCCCAACCAGGTAGTCTGTATCTACCAACATGGCTCACATTAGAAGTGAGTGACTTCAAGCTCTAATGCCATGTTTTGGTTTGGCCACCCCTAACTCTCTTCCAACCATCCCCAATACTAGTCAGAAAGCGCGTCGTGGTAATCGGTGTTCAGGCATACGTAATACGTGGCCCAACCATCTCAGTCGATGAAGATTCATCACCTCATCAACTGATTTACCATCATTCCCTAATACCATGAGTCTATCCTCACTATTACTTACCCGGTTATCCCAGTAGATGCGAGCAATATTTCTAAGGCATCTGTAGTCGAATACTAGTAACCTACCAGTATCTTCTACTCTTAATAGCCATGTTTCACAGCCGTAAAGTAGAACAGAGCGAACTGCTAAGCAGTATACTCGTCCCTTAATTGATAGACGGATATTTCGTGTTCGCCATAGGTGACGTAAGTTGGCAAAAGCTAAACGAGCTTTTTGAATCCGTGCTGAATTGGTCTTAATGACCTGAGAGCGTGACCGCAGTGCCCAAGGGACAACTGCTTGAGGTCGGTCACACACGACCTTTTTGTGGGTAGTTTTTGTGTTAGCTCCGTTCTTCAAAGGACCCTACCGTCGGAGACGGATATCCGTGGGATAAGGCAAGGTGTGCATTTTTAGGGTCGACCTTTTCTAACCCCACCCCTCCTTGTGGGAAGGCAGCATCGCTGTCATGCTGGTTGTCTGAAGGAAACACCTTACTGCTGTCACACCTCTGTACAGTCAGCAGTACGACTTCGCCTTCGGACCTAAATGGAATGTCGCTGTCAGCCAATCAGGGAACAGAGACTATTTACAAAGAATTAACAACAAAAAGCAATATTACAACAGTGAAATAATAATTCTGGTCTTAACAATTAATTCTTAAATGTCGACTTATTTTTTGCAGTAAAAGAAAAAGGATAGGTTTTGAAGAATAGGACTAGGGAAAGTGTTATGAGTTAGGATTAGCACCCCATGGGGTCATCATCACCAATTAACACCTGAGATAATGAAAAAAGATTAGGACAAGGTATAACGAGTTAAGCTTGAGGTCTGAGATAGTTTCACACCTTAGGGTAATTTTTCATCACGAACTGATTTCATTTGTAATGAAATGCTTCGTCAACCTAATGTTCACAAACTTAAGAAACGTGGAATTGGAATTCAAAGGATTGGGGTGAAGGAAAACAATCTAGTCTCACGAAGCGAAACTGACTACGTATTGAGTCACATTAAGCACTTTACCGCATATTCAAGCTTGAAAACATGTATATATTGTTATCTAGCTTAAGCACGATTTCAAATCTACTTCTGATATTTGTTTAGTTCACTATAACATAGCAATCTGTCACTGAGCTTCAAATCTTGCGCAGAGGACACGAGGCATAACCGCAAATTTGAATGGTTAACTGAAGACTGTCTGTATGTTATACTTAGCAAAAATGTCCAAGACAAGAGGAATATATATTGATTTTTCCAAACTTAATGTAACTAACTTACTTTTAACGTCGTGACAACAGCAAGTGACCTCCTCCATATTTGAGTTATTGTTGCTAGAACCGTCATCGTCAGAAGATGGTTTATCACTGATTACATGTTGCAATTCTTGAACTGGAACTGTACACTCTCCAAGTTTCAATGCATTTGAACTAGATGGATCCGCCGTAGCAACCTCAGAATCTACTTTTTCTGAAAACTGATCTGAGTTATTTATTCTACATGCACTTCCGAGTCGGTATTCCGAAATGTCTGGCATTGACAGATACTAAATAAAATAACGTCGATGTTTTCAAAGTTAATAATAATCACGCACGATGAATAATGCTACTATGTAGTCATTGCCTGATAATTACAGAGATAAAATATGGTAAACATGACATTAAAATGATGATAGCACAATACATCCACAGGAACAATAGACAATGGTTCAGCAATTGGTCTTCAAATAACCCACGCTTAGTGCAGCCTTGAAGTTTTTTTAATGTGGTTCGACCAAACACTGATCCATAGTAAATTGAATATATCTCGGTGGCTGTTTTGAAATTTCCGGGATGTCGTTAGAATACGCTCGAGTTGGTAATATTGAAGATATCACGTCAAGTAGTTTCATTCTCATATATTGATTCATATTTAGTCGGTTCAACCACCAGCTTTCTACAGGCTACAGCAGCTGAGGTTAGATCAACACGAGTAAACTGGCAATCTTACCTTCAGTAAGTTCTTAAATGTGTGTATGTACAATTTGGTTTCAGAGGACAAATAATTAATGATGAACAGTACTCATTCATAACACGACTTGATAATGCTCCTACTGCGGAAGCACGAAATCATGTAATTAGGGCTGATGAAAACATGGTAAGTGAGCTTTTTCAGCCCTTATTGTTCGAAAGACCGCTAGGGTTTTTATATTCATCCTAAATAAAATTTCGAAAGAACAAACATTACGATATATCCTTACACTTATTGATGATATGCTTCAGGTATGTTATTAATTCACTAGCCATTGAGTTTTAGGAAGACAAATTGCGTGTTGAAATCTTTCGTGATTACTTCTCCAAGTCAAAAGAATCACTTTGGTCTCATTTTTTCGGATTTTTTCAAAGAGGGGATCCTTTCTGTATGTACCAAGCTTCTCGGATAATAGCAAAGTTCGCATGTTGGTCTTCTCAACTTATGGAGGAAAATGACTTAATTTATTATTTAAATTGGCTACGTGAACAACTGACAATAACCGTAAGCTTCTTTTCACCTTAGAGAGTATCACCTGTACACAGCATTTTGCTCTGAAGCTTAAGCTGATTTTCAGCTTTTCAGCTCGTCCATAAATATTCGTCACTTGCTCCTGCAGTTCTGTTTAAACTGCACCGTAGAATCTGATAGGTAAATCTATAGTTCAAGTTATCGAAGCTATTATACATCAGGTTAAAACTTACACTTTGAGAATAGAAGTTCAGGAGCCTGTGTTAGTCCTATTCTAGTAACCCTGTTTGTGTCTAACTTCCTGAATAAGTGATCATGGGTCCGAACACCACTTCTGGTTATAGGTTCCGAGAGTTAATCACGCAGTTGGAAAACCTGTGTATCATGAAAATTCTGTTCCTTTTTGACTTTTAAACTCTCCTTCCCTGTTTGAATTACAGAGAGGATTCTTCTGATCCAAATTCTCTACTTACTATCCTATATACCATGATTAAATCACCTTACATGCGGTAAGGTAATGTAAATGTGTCTAACTTCCCAAGTCTTTCGGTGTATAGTAAACCACACTAGAGATGCTTCAATTATTCATGATGAACGTAGATTCTGATACAAATATCCTCTGTCCATGCAAGTCATGGTTAATATATCTGTATGTAGTTTATCGAACCTTCGTTTTAACTCCTATACGCTTCTAAACTCTTTAGCCTGAACCGGTCAGCAGTTAACTTATGGTCATGGCAAGTCATTAATTTTGCTGTAGAATAAGAAGGAAAAAGTACTGAAAATAAGGGTCTGTGATGCGTTTAAAGCAAAAACCTCACATTGGTGCAGTTTTTCAAATCGTTGATTACTATAATCTTTGGAACAAATATTTAGACTAATAAATTTAACTCATATCATCAGTCAATAAGCAAAACAGTAGTCTTATAGTCTCCCTGTTTTTAATATTTCATCTTAATTCCCCCTTCAGTGATACTTTAAAGGCAGATTGTGTTCCTTTGTTACAGATAGAGGAGGATATATCTTACTTATATTTCTCCATCGTAATGTACATTCTACATTTTTGTTCATGCTCGGTGCCACACAACACCCACTTCGGTTCAAACAGTCAAGTAGTTTCACTAACCGTACAGCCATTAGTTGGACCTAAAGCCAAGATAATCTTGTACATAGCAAATAATTCGTATCGTTACGTATTAAATTAAAATTCTTTCTGACTTGCGCAATGAGCTAATGGTTGTTTTTCTTATTCTTTACAGAATAATCAGTATGACCAAACTGTGGCTCGAAATCTTCAAATGATGCTTCGTATCAGAGAGTATCGTACTCAATTCGCTAAGGTCGGAGGAATCGAGACGTGCGTTTGTGCTTCATTCTTTGTTACTGCTTGTATAACAAACTTTCTATTTCTTAAATGTTTTCTGAGTTTTATTCTACAGAAAGACGAGCTTACTAGAAGTTTTTGAATGTATTTAATCTGTTTAATGGTTAATTGCTGTGTTAGGAGCACTTAACTTTTAACCGGTAAGCTCCAAGTTTGAATCACTTTTCATCTACTTCGACCTGGATATGTTCGTAATTACACTATCCCTCACACAGCATAGCTTAAAGCCGAGTACATAAATCTGTTTATGGCAAAGAGATGACGTCTTCCAAAAGGTCAGAGACTGTTGTTAACAATACTACTATATGTCAAATCAATAGATAAGCATGTTTGTATTTGGTTAGTGAGTTGTATCAACTACACAATTGAATTAATTATTGTTACTAATTAAAATGCATTACTTTATTTGTAGAGGTTATCTTGTCATGTTTGTAACTAAGATCAATTGCTTAAAAGTAATTTTTCGATTCCTTACTGAATTCCTTGCAAAATATCTCAAGTCTTACTAAAATAATGATATTCTAACTATTGCGATGTCTTTTTAATTATAATAATCATTGACCCGTTACGATAATTTTTCCCTGTACATATCTTATTAAGACATTTTACTACCTCATTTACCTTTCTTTTCCATCGGATATATACCTATAAACTCTCCAAAACGTCGCACAAATCCATGGAGTCACTGACAAGTGAACTGAGCTATGTTGGTAAGTGTAGACTACCTGGTTGGGATCCGCGAGATGATAGCAATCGGTGGTTAGGGACCTTGAATGGCATAGCTCAAAATCGTTTGCAATGGCTAAGGTGCATCCACTCTTAATGTTCTATCAAATTCTAAACTTCTGGATTCTTCATGTCCCTTTCTTTTTTCTCTTTCCAAATTTATTTCACTGGATCATACTCCTTGAGTAACATCTTCAAACCCTAATCTTTCACATCAATGCTTATACTCTTACTACTTCTACCACTATGGGATTTGAATCTACAACTGCATCTCTGTGCTAATGTGGTGTGGCAACCCGAACTGATGTACGTACGAAGTTCTACGTTGTGACTGACTGACCTCTAAACTCTCGTTTTGAAGTAAAATAATTGAATACCTTCTCGCTATTGTCCAGTATTAATGATTTTGATTATAATTGTTTTGTTTTTTCTTATTTGTAAAGCATTGGAGATGTTTTGCAAGAAAAATCAACTAGTCGTCAATTACAATATCAATTAATTTTTTGTTTATGGTGTATGAGTTTTGATTCAATTCATGTAACTGTTATATGTAAGAATTCTGCATTATTGGCCACTGTAGCTGATATTTTCCTTGAAGCAGATCGGGAAAAAATTACTAGAATTTCATTGGCATTCTTTCGTGTAAGTTAGTTGATTCTGGCTAATTTATAGTATCTTATTGTTGCTATGTGATTTATTTTTTATGCTTTATATTATTATTTTATTTATTTAAACACATAAATATTGGAACAAAGGGACACCAGATACATATGCGCCACACAAATCTCATTCGATTTGTGTGAGGGCTGTGATACTGCTCAGGTGCCCAAACTGAAGCAGGTGTTTTTCTTAGGGGTCCACACCCGGAGAATTTGACCTAAAGGTCTGATCCATAAGGCAGTGGAGCATCGTAAGGAGATGCAGTCCCATAGTAGCTAGTGACCAACGATTGATTCATACGCCATTTGTTTCCTCAGGATACTGGAGCCCATGCGCACTATTGGTTTAGAATCAGGGTTTTCCAACTCCCCTAGGTGGACTCGCCGTGTCCATCGACCCGGTCAAAGCGCTGAAGGAGATGCAGTCCCATGGTAGCCAGTGACCAGCAATTGTTGTAGGCATATCCCAAACTTTAATCCAATAGTTGGGATCTATGTACAGTAATAACTCTTAAGCTAACGCTCTATGCTTAATGTTCAATACATTCACGACCCTAATTAACCAAAATGATTTTATCTTTTTTTTATATTTAAGCTTTAAGAAACGCTACTTATTTCTTTCCTTAATGTCCTCTTTCATATAAAACTATTTTTACAGAGTATTTTAGAAAAATTGCCTACAAACGCTGAACAAAGAGATTGTGGTTTACGTTTAGTTCAATATAAAGTCTTAAAAGAATTAGAATTACTGAATCAAAAAGACTTTAGTCATGATCCTGAATTAACTGAAGATATTTCATTCTTAAATGTAAGTTAATTCTTTCTGTTACTGTGAAGTCTCATGCTATCTTTGTTGTGATGGGCGAGGTCCGAAATTTGATATTGATACACAATGTGCTATGCGCTAACTGCCCCTCCTAGATGACTACTTGAGCGAGAAAGTGTATTAGACTACCGAATAAAATGTACAAATACTCATTCATATGTAGACCGCTCCAATCTTTAGGAAATTAATCCATTTTTTAACCAAGGAAATGCATTTTCCCATCAGGTCACTTCTGATTGGCTCTCCTTATCAATCTTTGTGGCTTTTATGTCAAGTAGTTTTAATATTTCTAGTACTATTTGTATACCAACTATGTAGTTATATACATACTTGGTTTTTGGGTGAAACCAAGGTGTGTTATTAATCTATGAAGTCATGAACTGTTGAATTGGGCCATTTAGAATTAGGTTCATACTGATTGGTAAGGAGTATGAGTAATTATTGTAATTAATGATTAGAGAAGTAGATATGAAAAAGAGAATTCAGCGAAGAAAATTTTCTTTTCGACGAAATCATTTACTTAAGCTGTACATTCGTATATATATAGTAATATGGAAAATAAATGTCTATAGGAGGCTAGAAAAGATTGCATTACAAAATTGATTCGACAATAAATAACAAATGAGGTGGCGTACTAATCAAGGGGTAAGGGAGAAAATAATTTATGGGTCAGATAATAGTTCAATTGACAGATATGAAGAAAAGTGACAAGCACAAAGGTCATAATAATAATCTGAGTAATAATCAAGAAAACTTGTATAAGGTAATAATAATAACTGATTAGAGATTAAATGTAAAGTAGTAATTTAAAATTGGTATACAATTCCCATTTAAACATTAAAATTAAAACACAGATTTCAGCGAAGGGATCTCTTTTCAACGAATTTATTATCAAGCTGTACAATCGTATATATATATGAAAATGTTTTGTTAAAGTAGTAATTCCGTGAGGAAATGTGAACACTAATAACCAAGATTATAATACTGGATTACGTAATACGAATAACAACAATAGATTTAGTGTATATAGTAAGACGGATAAAATGTTTTGGTTACAATAATTAAAGGTCATTAAAGGTCATAGAGGTGTAAAATAAATAAATAAATAAATAAATAAGGTGATGAGTATTCATGAATAAAATAATGAGAATATAAAACATAAGTAAAGGGGGAATGGAGTAATAATAATAATAAAAGAATGATAATAATAATAATAATATTAAGGCCATGGTAACGATAATGATAAAACGTACTTCTTTTGTACTTATAGTTCTGGTTTGAGCTCATGGATGGTAAGAGCTTCGGCTATTTTTAAAAGTTTGATCCGAAGAAATCTTGGTAGATTTGAACGAATCATATAAACAACCTTAAAATCAGACTGTGGATTCGTCGAATGATTACAGTCGATTAGGTGTTCGAGTATAGAACTTCGAACTGCTTTCTTTCCACCATTGTAGAACCAAGCTGGTATATGTTCTCGTATCCGGGTTGAAAGCGAGCGCTGGCTACGGCCGATGTACCTCGCTCCACAAGAGCAGGTGAACTGGTAGATGCACATGGAGGCGACCAAACGCGGAAGCTTATCTTTTATGGATACAGAAATTAAGTTCTTACTGGTGAAGGTTATTCGTAGTTTTGCAGCGTTAAATGTCCTTTTAATCGTTGTTGTTAAACGATTTTTAATTATGTCTGATGTTCGATCACCTTTAAATCCCAGACTTATATAAAGGCTTTTCTTTGGGACTAAATAACTAGGATTCTTACCGACGCTACTTCTATTGATATTCTTTTCTATGAACCGGTCTGGGTAGCCATTTTTCAACAAAGTTTTTTTGAGGAACGCTAGTTCTTCGTTGATGCATTCTGTACTACATATCCGATGTATACGATAGCATAAAGAATGAATCAAGTTTCTCTTTCTAATTAATGGAACCCAGCTGTAGAAGTTGGTTAGTTGGCCGTTCCATGTTTGCTTTCTAAAGATAGATCTTTTTCAAGTTCACCATACCACCGAATAGCCCAATGGTTAGCTGAAAAATTGGAACCAGTTAGAAGGCAAGTATCTAAATATTCTATTCATGATACTTTTCAATTTATTGATCGTATTAAGGATGTTAATACTTCCGGAAAACACATGTTCTCACTTGATGTTAATTCTTTATTCACTAGTGTACCGTTAACGGAAACTATATGTTATATTTGTGAGTATATAGACTCCAACAACATAGTTCTAGGTATTCCAACTGAACACTTAAAAGAATTATTGTTACGTTGTACCTTTAATGTCCAGTTCAGTTTCAACAATGAAATATATATATACAAAGAGATGGGATCGCAATGTGATCTCCTTTAGGTCCAATTCTAGCAGACTGCTTCATGGCAAAACTAGAAAACGATCAACTCAGTTCAATGATAAGTCGATTTCAACTATACGTAAGATACATAGACGACACATTTATCGTTTGTGACGATAATATTGATTTGGACGATATCTTACACTCCTTTAACTCATGCCACCCTTCCATAGACTTTACATTAGAAAGAGAGAAAGACCAATCAATCTCTTTTCTTGATGTACATCTATTGAGAAGAAGAAATGGTTTTTTAAAAAGATCTATCTTTAGAAAGCAAACATGGAACGGCCAACTAACCAACTTCTATAGCTGGGTTCCGTTAAGTAGAAAGAGAAATTTGATTCATTCTTTATGCTATCGGATATGTAGTACGGAATGCATTAACGAAGAACTAGCGTTCCTCAAAAAAACTTTGTTGAAAAATGGCTACCCAGACCGATTCATAGAAAAGAATATGAATAGAAGTAGCGTCGATAGGAATCCTAGTTATTTAGTCCCAAAGAAAAGCCTTTATATAAGTCTGGGATTTAAAGGTGATCGAACATAAGACATAATTAAAAATCGTTTAACAACAACGATTAAAAGGACATTTAACGCTGCAAAACTACGAATAACCTTCACCAGTAAGAACTTAATTTCTGTATCCATAAAAGATAAGCTTCCGCGTTTGGTCGCCTCCATGTGCATCTACCAGTTCACCTGCTCTTGTGGAGCGAGGTACATCGGCCGTAGCCAGCGCTCGCTTTCAACCCGGATACGAGAACATATACCAGCTTGGTTCTACAATGGTGGAAAGAAAGCAGTTCGAAGTTCTATACTCGAACACCTAATCGACTGTAATCATTCGACGAATCCACAGTCTGATTTTAAGGTTGTTTATATGATTCGTTCAAATCTACCAAGATTTCTTCGGATCAAACTTTTAAAAATAGCCGAAGCTCTTACCATCCATGAGCTCAAACCAGAACTATGCGTACAAAAGAAGTACGTTTTATCATTATCGTTACCATGGCCTTAATATTATTATTATTATTATCATTCTTTTATTATTATTATTATTATTACTCCATTCCCCCTTTACTTATGTTTTATATTCTCATTATTTTATTCATGAATACTCATCACCTTATTTATTTATTTATTTATTTATTTATTTTACACCTCTATGACCTTTAATTATTGTAACCAAAACATTTTATCCGTCTTACTATATTCACTAAATCTATTGTTGTTATTCATATTACGTAATCCAGTATTATAATCTTGGTTATTAGTGTTCACATTTCCTCACGGAATTAGTACTTTAACAAAACATTTTCATATATATATATATACGATTGTACAGCTTGATAAGTAATTTAAAAAACAAAAAACCGATAATAATCAGATAAAAGTACAAAATACAAAAAACGTACCCAATGAGGGAATTAGGGCCAAGGAAGGGTAAGAGGTTGGACAAATCGTTTCTGCACGCAAAGTTCAGGCTTGAATTCATGAATTGTCAATGCCTCAGCAGTGCATAAAATATTGATTCGACCTCCCTTTGATCCGGTTCCTTTAACTCTATAGATTATTTTAAAAGACGTGTCTTTTGGAGCAATGTGTCCACAATTGATCAAATGCTCTTGTATCGAACTGGTTATTTTTTTACATTCACCTTTTAGGAGCCAAGCTGGATAGTGTTCAGAGATACGTTTGGAAAGCGATCGCTTTGTGCGGCCTATATAACGTGCTCCACATGAGCAAGTAAATTTATAAATACACATCGATGTGGCCCAAAGCGAAAGTTTATCCTTGACACACCCCCGAATGGTAGGCCAGCTAGAGAAAACGATTCGGAGCTTGGCTGTGTAGAAAGTTTTATTCAACGTTTTTGAAATCCGTTTATTCAGGATTTCAGCAGCCGTGTCTCCCTTGAATTCCATATTCATAAACAAGGTTTTCTTCTGCACTGTCAAAGTTATTTCTTGCTGACGTCTAGATGTTAAGTTGCTATCGACGAACCTCGGTGGATAACCGTTTTAGATGAGGGTCTGTCGAAGATGAAGTAATTCTTCATTTATTGTGTCACTAGAACAGATTCGCTTAATCCTAGATAATAAAGAGTGAATTAAGTTCCTCTTTCGACTCAGTGGAACCCAACTATGGAAATTCGTGTATTGTCCATTCCAAGTGGGTTTTCTATACATAGATCTCTGTAAATAACCATCAGGCAATCTTTTCAAACAGACATCAAGAAAATGGAATTCGTGGTTCGATTCTGCCTCTAAGGTAAATTGAATTGCAGGGTGACAGTTATTGAAAATATTTCATTGTGGTCCATGTCATCATCACAAATAATGAAAGTATCATCCATATATCTCTTATATAAATGAAATTTCTCGATTATTGGACGAAGTGCTGAATTTTCTAGGTTGGCCATGAAACAATCAGCCAAAAGAGGACCCAATGGAGAGCCCATTGCAACTCCATCTGTTTGTCTATAGAAACCATCACTAAATTTAAATTGTACGTTGAGCGTGCATCGTAGGAGTAGTTCTTTAAGATAGTGTTTTGGGATACATATCTCCAGATTATTATTTTCAATATAGTCACATAAAAAACAAATAGTTTCTGTGAGAGGAACATTTGTAAACAACGACGTAACATCTAATGAGAGCATTTTCTTACCCATTACGTTGATATTTCTGATTGAGTCGACAAATTCAAAGGAATCAAGAGCATTGTATTTGTTGATATGATTTTTAACAGGTTGTAAAATGTCTTAAAATATCTTAAAATTGGTCACAATGACATGGACATATTCTACGAATGTCGTCCCAGAGAATTCCATGTCGTGCATTATTTGGCGACGCTGGGACTGGTTGGAAAAAGCGGAGAGGTGGTCAGTGTATGACATGGTATTGTGGTATGAAAGAAAGCCTTACAGGACTGGCTTCTATTGGTCCTTCACGACACTTTGGTTGGGGTCGTAGAGATGATGCAACACTGGTTAGAGACGTTATCAAATATGGCTCAGAATAGAAACCAGTTGTGATCCTGTTGTAACGTTATTTTACTTTCTTCATAAAATAGGACGTAACTTCTTTAACTGGAAGAATTCCCTCTGGCTGTTATTATTACTTCACTATCATACACTAATTTCTGTTCATTATTGTTCTCCTGCTTCTTACACGCACCCTACATTCTTTATCTCTTCACATTTTCATTATTATTGTGTGGCGCATATGTATCTGTTGCCCCTTTGTACCAATATTTATGGGTTCATATGAATAAACGACACAGATATATTCACTATTTGTCTCTCCTTAGATATAAACTCTTAAATTTATCTTGTACTGTTTTGTACCATGAATTCATTCTTACTTCTCAATTTAGATTGTTTTTGCTTAATCTCTTCTACTCTCTCTCTCTCTGTGGCACTGTTCATGCCTCTATTATCTTGATAAATTCATCTCACTGTATTAATGTTGTGTAGCAATCTGAACTGATGCATATATGTACCAGGTTCTATTTTACTTAACTGACTGGCTACTAGTATATCAACGATATAAATATTTTCATTCTTGACTTTGAGTCAGACTTCATATGTATGAAGAGGCCAGTGTTATTACTACTACCTAATGGCTAGCAAAATCGAGCAATTAAAAGATTCTATTTCCAGTTGAAATGTTTTATATTAGTGTTAAATGAAGAGTGTCACAGAGAACTAGTGGTTGGTTACTATAATTTTTTCTATTTTGAGCCGTGAATGATGACTGAGTAGTTGTATAATCTCTAGAACTCTAATCGGGGAGTAATGATTGACCAAAGTTTCTCAGTCCTATACAGTTTTCTTTCACACCATGTCTTAAAATGATCGTCTCTCTGCTATTTTACTCAGTCCCAGCTTCAGTAAATAATACGTGTTTTGAAAGCCTCTGGAACGATAATTATGAAATATGTTCAAACCAGTGTTTTGGAGCCATTGTCATCATTCCACTTTAACATATATTGCTGGACCTCGACACAACTAACATGTCGCCACTGTATGTGAACAACCTTTCGGAAGCAATAATGATGTGAACTTGCTGGTTTCCTGACCAAATCAATTGTATAAATATTATTTGAAAGATTGTTATTTGCAATATTAACTTCATGTAGGTCATATGTCTCAAAAATCAGATTCCAGTTTCTTTGGTTTAATGTTATCCTTACCCCTATAAAATTTATCGATTCCAGGCTGGATCTGAAGTCTAATTACATAAATAGGTTACTGCTTCTCTACTACGAATGTTTTCTCAGCAATGATTAATGAGTAGAGATAAAATTGTTGTTCTTGACTAACTAAAATGACCAGCGGAATTCAACCGTGTTGAGTGTGGGGCAGTTACCCATCGAAGAAAATGGAACCTGGTCACATAATATCATACATTGGTTGAAGTTAGACAATAACATCGTTGGATCCCGCTTCAGTTAGTGGTCTAGATGTTAAGCGTTCGCGTGAGACTAAAGGTCCTAGGTTCGAGTCCTACTTGAGTGATCGTGAACTCGCGCTGATGAGGATTTCAATACTAGGACAAAACGGTCACCCAGTCATTTTTACCCTAGGTTCTATGTTGTATATGATATACTACCACACTTTATCTCTAAAATGTTGTAATGTGTGTTGTATGTACCTTGAGTTTCAGTTAGGTTTTTCGACACTTTTTCAGCTCCTCAATTACTGTTTTTCTTACTACACTCCACTGTTTGTTTTTCTTTTCAAGGAGAAATTATCAGCTAGTATTCAAGATGTAAGCAGTCTTGATGAATATATGGCTGAATTAAAATCTGGTCGATTAGAATGGTCACCTGTTCATAAATCAGAAAAGTTTTGGTATGAAAATGCAGTGAAATTTACAGACAATAATTATGAAATGTTAAAGTAAGTTTAACAAAATAAAGACCTTTCTTTCTTCATTGTTCATTACAAATAGATTCAATTCAATTTTAGTGAACAAGAACACGAGTTAGGGACAATCGAATGTATTTAAGCACAAATTACAGACTATCTCACTAAATTCTGATAACCATACAATGAACCGTTAATTTGCAAAATAACAGCCAATTGTCTCAATCTTCACTGTTCCTTCTGTAAACATCAATTCATCTTCTCTAATTCAATTGTTCATGCATTTTCCTACCAATTGCGCTTCATTTCAGTTCTTTCCTTTTAATGGTCTTCTGCCAAAATACATTCTATGCCTGACCATCACTATATACTACTTATATGGATATAAGTAGACCACACTACACAATAACTAGGTAAATGTTTATATTAGCAGTGACATAATAGTAAAACTATTCGACTCTTAAATATGAAATTTCACGCTTAAACTCAATTTTGCCTACCTTGGATTTTCAAGTTGAATAATTCAATTATGATATCTCAGATATTGGTTAACGAAGGTTTGAAAGTCCGCATAATCCATTCATTTCAATAGTTAATAACCTCTACTCATTAATATCATATTGTGGTATGGTCTACTTATATCCACATAAGTAGTATATAATGATGGTCAGACATAGAATGTCTTTTGGTAGAAGATCGATAAGAAAAGAACAGGAATGAAGCGCAATTGGTAGGAAAATGCATGAACAATAAAATTAGAGAAGATGGACTGATATTTACAGAAGTTACAGTCAAGATTGACATAGTTGATGGTTATTTTGCAAATTAACTGTTCATTGTATACTTAAATAGATTCGATTATCCCCAACTACTGTTCTTGTTCACTACAATATCTGTGTCCAACTTTGAACAATGTTTATAATGTATGGAAGGGATAGATGTCATATTGTTTAACATTACCAATAGTTGGAGACTCTAGGTGACATGGCTCAGAATCGATCACAATGGCGTAGGTGTATACACTCTTTATCTTCCCTTAAACCTTAAGATTATAATTGCTTCATATCTATCATTCTTCCTATACTGTATCCTTGTATACAATCTTTCTTTTATGTAATACCACCAATAAATTAACTACTTTTATGAATTCAGTGTTCATCTTGTTTTGCTAATGAGGTATGGCAACTTGGACCTATGCATGCATGTGCCTGGTCCTACGTTGTAGTTTACTGACTGTTTAACATTTAGACTGACAGCGATTCAAGTACATATAAAGGAGCGAGAATAGCATTGTGAGCAGAAAGCGTCATTTCATTTATTTGTGTGAGGGCTGTGATACTGCCCGGGTGCCCAAACCGAAGCAGATGGTTTTCTTAGGGGACCAAAACCGGAGCCTTTGACCCAAAGGTCTAACCCACAAGGCAGTGGAGCATCGTGAGGAGATGCAGTCCCATGGTAGACAGTGACCGACGATTGATTCATACTCCATTTGTTCCCTCAAGAAACTGGAGCTCATGTGCACCATTGGTTTAGAATGAGGGTTTTCCAACTCCCCTAGGTGGACTTTCTGTGTCCACCAACCCGGTTAAAGAGCCGGACATTCTCTTTTCGTCCTCTCAATTTCGTAAACAACACCTGTGGTGCGAGAAGGCAATGAGTAGGAATTCCCTGGCAGAGGCCATATATTCGCTGGCCATGTGAGAGCATTTGGAGAGGGAAAGTGGACTCTCGGCCATATCAGGGCATTTGGAAGGCAGTACACATAAAGAATGCTAACTTTGTAATAGCACAGTTTTATATTTGAATTAGATGTTTTCAATATTGTCTAGGAAGGTCTACATGAATAATAATTCACCTTTTTCAATCAATATAATACCAAAGTGTTCATTTAAACCATACACCATTGTTCAATCACTTTAAACACTATATTATTGTTTCTAATAGCTAATTCCTGAAAGTTAAGATCCCGTTGAACTGTAATGTTCTATTGAATAACCATAAAGTATGTATATGATTCAGTCAGTCTCCCATCTTTTGTCAAAGAGATAACCATATAGCTAATACAGGTCTACTTGTGTTTATGAATATTCTTCTTTCATTTTTCACTATTTAGAATGTTAGTACGATTAGTCGAACTGGGTACTGATCCATTAACATTATCTGTGGCTGTACATGATATTGGAGAGTTTGTAAGACATTATCCACGTGGTAAACAGTAAGTTCATTATTAAATGTTGTTAGCGTTATTCTAACTTTAAATGTGAACTACTGGATTGCAAATTCAAACTCTATTCTATTGTAGTCAATAAGTCAGTCATGAATATAAACATTAAATCCAATACAAATGTATATTGACTCAAGGTGTTGTCTCATTACATTAGTACAACAAGATATAAATGGACAAGATGCATAGTTCCGTGTGTTTATTGTAGCCAGCGGTTATGGGCTTTAAATGGAATAGCTAAAAATCGTTTGCAGTGGTCCACATGCATTCATTCTTTGTTCCCACCCCTATCCCCTAAACTCTCAGCTTCTGAATTCCTCTTCTGTTGCCTATACCGTAAAAAAAAGCTTCCTGTAGTATCTGAGACAGAAACTGGGTTAGAAGTAGTCTTGGCGACGCAGGAGCGTAACCTCAGTCCCCATGATACAACTGCTCAGTGCCGGTCACATACTGGTTTTTTTCAGATGGTTTTAGACGACTTAGCTCAGTAATTTAAAGTCTATACCGCTGGTGACATAAATCTATGTGGTTAAAGTGAGATGTAATATGTCTAGGGTTTGCATTCTATAATTGCTTCCTTCTTTTGTGAAAAGGAAGCATTGCTATAGGAACTGGTCATCTGAAGGAAACACCTTACTAATTCCACATGATTATAGACTATGCAATACCACCTCTCCGTCGCGTCTTAAGTCTACCAATGTCATCTCATCAATCTCCAACCGACCTACCTGATACATTTGAACCTGAAGGAACTGGTGTTTCAGCCAATATAACTCGACTGAGTCATTACGGTAATCAAGTCCAACCACCACATCAAGGTAGCAGCTACGCTGGGAGATGTTAATCGTTGAATCATGTTTGTTTTAGAAGTATTTACGTTCTTTACCAATGACTGATCATCCATTTACTTGATTAATTCATGTTAAACATTTTTGTATCTCGTTAAAATCGGTTTTGTTCTTCGTTCAACCAGACCAATAACACCACAGCTTTCATTCATCATCGTTAATAAAAACAGTGTTGTTTGTTCCTCTTTTTCTTTCCACTCGTAGAATAATTGAAACACTTGGCGGTAAACAATTAGTGATGGCTTTACTACAGCATGATGATCCAAATGTTCGTTATAATGCTTTAGTTTCATTGCAAAAAATAATGGTACATAATTGGTAAGTATGTAGAGAAGTAGATAGATATTTGTGTATGTTCATACAGTACTTGTTATGAACTGACATCCACCACTCGTCAGCTGTCTAATTCTAGTTTGAAGTGTATCGATAATGTACAACTCCACAAGAGATCGAACCTAAAACTTTCAATTCTCATGTGAATACGTTACCTCTTGACCAACACTCTCAGACTGATACATAACCTGTTGATTTTTTGATGTGCTATCATGTTATTATTTGTTAAAATGAAGAAATCAAAGGCTTCCCAGTAGGACTTACGACGATGGTGTGTATGTGTTAGTGTTGTTGCTAATCGATAGCTAGTATGAAAGAGGAATATAATTGAACAATCAGTCATCATCAACATAATGCTTGACATAAATGTCTATCAGCCCAGTTAACTATACCACATCGCCAAAACGAAATCAATGTTGGAAATACTTGAAATAGTAGTAGTATTAGTTATAATCGGAGAAGCCTAATCTGGAAGAATACGATACGAAATGAATGGATAGATTTAAGGAATAAAAGGTGTAAAATAATATTCAAACTTGAGACTTGGGGACAAAGAAAGAGTATATCACTTCGCACTGTTGGTACCGATTCCTAACCATCTCATTTAATGTCTTCAACTATTAGTCACGATAACCGTGCGAATCCTAACTAAGTAGTGTGTACTAGAATGGTCAGTAACTTCAAACACTAATGCCATATGTTAACTTGACTGTCCCTACCTTTCTTAAAACTCACCAATATCACCCCACTACTATACGGATGAAGTCGGATATAGAATTACCGAGTCTCTTTTTTTCATGAAAACATAATCTTAACAGTTGAATTCATCAGTCAATCTAAGCTTGACCAACATTAAGAACCTGGAAGTACTCATACGTAAATATTGACTTATTACTACTTATAATGATACATACATAAGCCTATAACTGATCAAATATTGTTATTCTGTAAGAGTGCACTGAAGATGTATGGTAATTAAATATTTATTGAGATCGTCAACCGATCAATCTCAGACCACCATTGAAAATCTAGTCCTAGTGTAGGACTCCTCAGCATTGCGTATCCATGATCCCGCTCTTAGGACTCGAACACATGACCTTCAGTCTCGGCACGCAAATCCTTAACCCTTAGACCACTGAGCTGGCATCAAACGATATTAATATCTAACCTCTATCGATTTATAATCTTTCATAGTGGATTCCAAAACTGATTTCCCATAAAGATATATATATCATTATATTTCTTTAAATTGTTTTATTTATTTCAGGGAATATTTGGGTAAACAATTGGATTCAGTTCAAAGTACTGATGTGAAATCAACTGGAGTAAAAGTGAAATAATAATAGTAGTAGTATTATCAGTAGTAATGAGAAAAACTCACAAAAAAAAATTTTCGGTCAGTCATTCATTACTATTGTTACTTTAGTATTTATTCTTCTAGATTAATGTTACTGTTATCGTTAGTAAAAAATTTTGTTGTTGGTGTTGTTATTGTTGCTATAGTTAATCTTTCATAATGATTTTTTCATTATTATTTATTTCAATTTATCAATGAAATCACAATATAGATAAACATGCATAATAATAATAATAATCGATTTTTGTTTTGTTTGTTTTTGTTGATCTTTTTCCAGGTTTTTTTTTCTCTTTTTTTGGTTCTTTTTTTTCTTTTCTAAATGGTTTAAAAGATGATTATGATCAATTGATTTTTTGATATTTATTAATTATATATTATATCATTAAGTTGAATGTGTAAGGGTAAACAATTTTATTGATTATTTATGTATTAAATTATAATTCTATTTCAATTAGGTTTTTGATTTGAAATTTGTAACCGCTTAGATACCCTGTTATAATGTATGAACGTGATAATACCAATCAATTAGAGAGTAGTGATTTATTGATCGGATTAAATGACACACATGGAAACCGTACGAAAAGTGTGGAGTATTTGTTGGTTCGAATTTCTGCCTAGTCCAGCCAGTTAAATCCAGAACACTAATAACAGCCTCTTCAACATGAATCATTATATTTCAAAAATACTGAGTTTATATTACCAAACAGACAGACTACATCGTACGATAAAATAGAAAATAACATTTGTACAAGATTTACCCAAATATAGCTGGAAATGGGGGGGGCAGTAATTAATAGTATTTATTTGTTTAAACCCATAAATATTGGTACAAGGGGGCACCAGATATGTATGCGCCGCACAAATCTCATTTGATTTATGTGAGGGCTGTGATACTGCCCAGGTGCCCGAACCGAAGCAAGTGGTTTTCTTAGGGAGCCTTTCACCTAAAGGTCTAATCTACAAGGCGGTGGAGCATCGTAAGGAAATGCAGTCCCATGGTAGACAGTGACCAACGATTGATTCATACGCCATTCGTTCCCTCAGGATACTGGAGTTAGCCCATGTGCATCATTGGTTTGGAATCAGGGTTTTCTAACTCCCCTAGGTGAACTTTCCATGTCCATCAAGCCGGTTAAAGCGCCGGACATTCTCTTTTCGTCCTCTCACTTTCGTAAACAACAATAATGCCACGAGAAGGCAGTGAGTAGGACTTCCCTGGTACGCGTGGTCATGTGAGAGCATTTGGAGAGGGAGAGCGGACTCTCAGCCGTATCAGGGCATTTGGGGGCAATTAATAGACTGGGTATAATTCAAGAACTCTAAATCACATCATATTAGATCATAGGTCAGAATAATGCTCATAATAAGGGGGACATTAATATGAATAGTTTAGTTATTTAGCAGTATTGGTCTATAAATAGACCCCAAAGTTACCATTCGTTATCCTTATGGGGGCATAACAGAACTATACTCTAAATGTGAAGGATATTGATGTTAATCGATTACTCAAACTGAAATAAATCAAGTAGGATTCCAACTTGTGACTTATTTGATACTTTAAGTGCTAAGTCACTGATTGGATAATTGCATATATATATATATATATATATATATATATATATATATATATCAGGGTTACAATGTTAGATATAAGTCAATTTACACGTTACATAGTTCATTTTAATTTTTTGAATAACATTTCAGTTGATCATTGAATCGATTCATTGGACTGTAATGTAACTACAGTAATAGTATGTACCCTAAAAATAATCAATCACCCTTACTAGGTACTTTGTGTTCTTTTTTTTAATATATAAAAAATTCACATCTTGTGAACTAGAGCAACATGAGTATAAATGATCAATCGGATTTTCAATTAGATCATCTCCAGCCTTCAATTCTGCCTTATAAGAATGTTTATATGCACATGTGAACAAGATTAGACATTGAAATAACGTGCATTAAAAATTGCATAATGAGAAGTGCACAAATAAATTAAACAGTAAAGAGTTTACTTGAGAAAAGGTTGAAGAAAAATAAATCACAGATCGGTCAAAGTTTGATATGAACGCCTTTGGATGACAACACAGTGGTCTAGATATCAAGCGTTCACGTGCGAGATTGTGGATGCTCACTGCAGAGGCGTCATGTACCAGGTTTCCAATAGTGGTCTAACATTGATCGGTCCATGAAAAAAGGGTATGAAAATTAATAATCATTACTAAAGCTATTTATTAGGCGTAATTCGATCAAGGAAAAGATAGAGGTACCATAAATTTCTTATGAATACAAAGATTTGGGTTCTTAGCTTCAATCCCTATAAATACTGCTATTTGTAAGATATGTGGTCGGACCCTCCATTAAGAATAGTAGGATGTTCACAATAAACTACTCTAATTAGTTTGTTTCCATCAACCACCTGATAACTGTCGACGAAGTGTGATAAAACAGGACTGTGTATTGTTTTGTTAACATTTGATAAATTATTTGAATGTATTAGGTACTTTGTTTTACTTAATCAAAACGAAACTGAGTTCAATACATGTTGCGTTTTTAAATATTTGATTTTGAATATGCAAAACATTTATTGTGTTGTCACACTTATTGTTAATCAAGTCTAAACAAATTATGATATATTGTTCAAATTGAAGTAGTGTCCATAAGAATCCTAGTTATTTAGTCCCAAAGAAAAGCCTTTATATAAGTCTGGAATTTAAAGGTGACCGAACATCAGACATAATTAAAAATCGTTTAACAACAACAATTAAAAGGACATTTAACGCTGCTAAACTACGAATAACCTTCACTAGTAAGAACTTATTTTCTGTATCCATAAAAGATAAGCTTCCGCGTTTGGTCGCCTCTATGTGCATCTACCAGTTCACCTGCTCTTGTGGAGCAAGTTACATCGGCCGTAGCCAGCGCTCGCTTTCAACCCGGATACGAGAACATATACCAGCTTGGTTCTACAATGGTGGAAAGAAAGCAGTTAGAAGTTCTATACTCGAACACCTAATCGACTGTAATCATTCGACGAATCCACAGTCTGATTTTAAGGTTGTTTATATGATTCGTTCAAATCTACCAAGATTTCTTCGGATCAAACTTTTAAAAATAGCCGAAGCTCTTACCATCCATGAGCTCAAACCAGAACTATAAGTACAAAAGAAGTACGTTTTATCATTATCGTTACCATGGCCTTAATATTATTATTATTATTATCATTCTTTTATTATTATTATTACTCCATTCCCCCTTTACTTATGTTTTATATTCTCATTATTTTATTCATGAATACTCATCACCTTATTTATTTATTTTACACCTCTATGACCTTTAATTATTGTAACCAAAACATTTTATCCGTCTTACTATATTCACTAAATCTATTGTTGTTCTTCATATTACGTAATCCAGTATTATAATCTTGGTTATTAGTGTTCACATTTCCTCACGGAATTAGTACTTTAACAAAACTTTTTCATATATATATATATATACGATTGTACAGTTTGATAATAAATTCGTTGAAAAGAGATCCCTTCGCTGAAATCTGTGTTTTAATTTCAAATTGATATAGTTGAATTCATGAATCGTTGTAATCTATACCATCATTGGAAACACTGAACGGCCATTTCGTTCTGGTATAGATCGATTGAATTTAGACATTTACATCGTTGAATGACAGCTCAATGGTCTAGATATTAAGCGTTCATGCACGAGACCAAAGTTCATGGGTCCGATTTCCTCATGCGGAATTATGAACTTATAAATAAAAATTGCATGAATTCCTATGGGAGTATCTCTAATTATTCTGTAAGACCATCTACGTTGATGATCTATGTCAAAATGATCGGGGGCCTACTATAGTTAGACGAGAATGGGTACGAACCAATTAACGCTGAAGTCACACCTCGCGACCAGCCCTTACGTGGGTTGAACCATCGACGCATCAAAGGATAATAGATGCTATGGAGACTGTACAACACAAAGGACGTTATTACAAGAATATATTAGTTAAGGTACAACTACGGAAGTACAGAAGTGAAAGAATAACCACTGCCGCGTGGGCCAGTCCATGGCGTACCGTTGGTTTGTGCGCGTTGACTATCCTTGACCTTGGCAGGGATCAATGATCTGTTCAGTATTCAGTGACCCTACAATTCAATTCAAATAGAAATATTTGTTGAAATGTTTATACAATTAATAGAAAACAGCTAAGCTAAACAAGGTACTGGATATCTGAACTCAATAGATAATATGTTTATTTATTTGAACACAAATATTGGTACAAGGTGGCACCAGATATATATGCACCACACAAAAAAATGTCATTTCATTTAATTTTGTGAGGGCTATGATACTGCTCGGGTGCCCAGTCCGAAGCACGTAGTTTTCTTAGGGGGTCACGCCCCAAGTATTTTACCTACAGATCCAATCCACAAGGCAGTGGAGCAACGTAAGGAGACACAGTCCCATGATGGCCGGTGACCAACAATCAGTTAATATGTCATTCGTTTCCTTAGAATCCTGTAGCCAATGTACACCATCGGTTTGTAATGACGACATCCCAACTCACCTAGGTGGACCCTCTATGTCCACCAATTCGGTTAAACCACCGGACATCCACTTTTCATCCTCTAAATTTCGTAAACAACACTCTTGCCGCGAGACGGAAGTCAGTAGAACTTCCCTGACATTAGTTGCATAACCGTAGATATGTAAAAGCATTTGGAGATGAAAAGCTGTCTCTCCCAGCCATACCAGGGTATTTGTAAGTCCTTATTGTAGTTATGATCAGATTAAGTAGTATTAAAGCTCTTGTCATTAAAATAGCATAGTAATCTAAATATTTTTACATGCAAATTTATTAACATTCGATATAGATTCATTCTATTCTTGTAATTTAAATTAAGGTGATTTTGAAATGTATTCACTATTTCAGATTAAATGAATATATCATGTATTTATCTTATATACATACAATTGTATTTACTTTGAATGTAACTTTTAGATAACACCTTTGATTGATTTCTCTATTAAGATTATTAATGAACTATGTGCGATCATAAGTGAAATGAGCCTGATTCTAGGGACTATCAATACATTGTGCCCCAAATGCCCTAGTACGGCCGAGAGTGGGGAGAGTCCGCTCGACCTCTCCAAATGCTCTCTGGAGCTTTAACCGGCTTGATGGACATGGAAAGTTCACCTAGGGGAGTTGGAAAACCCTGATTCCAAACCAATGATGCACATGGGCTAACTCCAGTATCCTAAGGGAACAAATGCGTATGAATCAATCGTTGGTCACTGTCTACCATGGGACTGCATCTCCTTAAGATGCTCCATTGCCTTGTGGGTTAGACCTCTAGGTCAAATGCTCGGGGTGTGACCCCGCTTATAAGCACTGGGTTTCTTTTGGCTCCTTACAACTGATCAAATCCCGTCGGTCTACTCCGGGTGACCGTGAGTTTGGCCACAAACGAAGGCTGTTACGTAGCGAAATTGGGTAAAGCTTGCGTAAGGACCGGGAAGCCTGGTGGTCGGAGCGTGCTAATGAGATGGAAGCAGCAGCTGCATCTGGTAACTGCCGGAAGCTCTTCCAACTCATCCGAGCCACTGACAGCAAGAAGTGTGGTGTGAGTGAAACAATCTACGAGGATGATGGGATGCCAATCACTAACATCTGTCGACGTCTTGGACGATGTGCTGAATTTTTCGAAGGGCAGTTCAACTGGCCTGCTACTCCGGCAACACCGACCAGTTTGTCCTGCCCCGCGTGGCCGGTGACGACTGATCCACCAAACGAGGCGGAAGTCCGCAAGGAACTCCAACTCTTGAAACGTTATAAATCACCTGGCCCAGATGACTTACCTCCGGCTCTTTTTAAAGATGGTGGTGACTTTCTGGCTAAGGAACTGACTGCGTTGTTTGGAAAGGTTTGGGAGCAAGAAAGTGTTCCAATATCATGGAATGAGTCAATAGTCGTCCCTATCTTTAAAAAGGGTTCACGTTGTTCCTGTAGCAACTATCGGGGGATAAGTCTACTGTCGATCGCGTCCAAACTATTGGCTTCTATCATTCTTCGTAGGTTGTTTAAAACCCGAGAACGATTGACTCGCGAGGAGCAGGCTGGTTTTCGTTCTGGTCGAGGATGCATTGATCATATCTTCACCCTCCGCCAAATGTTAGAACACCGTCATACTTATCGCAGGCCAACAATCGTAGTGTTTCTTGATATCAGGGCTGCCTTCGATTCGTTGGACAGGACTGTTCTCTGGGATTGTCTATTGAAGAAGGGTGTGCCTGAGAAGTTCATTAACATCTTAAAAGCCCTGTATACGAACGCCTCAGGCAGAGTGAGGGCATACAACCACCTTTCTCCCTACATTATTATTATTATTCAAAAACACGTTATGGGTACATAAGTGCTGTGAAGAAACCATTTCGGGTTTCTTCAAAAGTGCAATAATACACAATTTTCAATAATGTTAACATTACATATGCCATGTTTGAGAAAGAAAGGCAAAGGAAAATAAAATATTAATAATATAATAGTAATAATAAATCAGGTTCTGAGTAATTAGCAAGAATTTTGAATTGACTCTGAAGAAGTGGGGTTAGGCAGGGTTGCCCGATCTCACCTTTTCTCTTCAACTTTGTCATCGACGACATCCTGTAAACAACTCTGATGGATGTAAATAATGGCGGTGTGGGTCTGCTTCCTCGAGAACGACTTCTCGACCTCCAGTATGCGGATGATATTGTCTTACTGTGCGATAATGCCCAAGGCATGCAATCCGCACTCAATCAGTTAGCAATCAGTGTCCGCAGGTACGGCATGTGCTTTGCACCCTCCAAGTGCAAGGTACTCCTACAAGACTGGCAGGATTCTAATCCTGTACTCACCCTAGATGGTGAGCAGATTGAAGTAGTTGAGAAGTTCGTGTATCTAGGTAGCTATATAAGTGCTGGTGGTGGCGTGAGTGATGAGATCGATGCAAGTATAATGAATGCCAGAGCGGCTTATGCCAATCTGGGCCATCTTTGGCGCCTTCGTGATGTTAGTCTGGCTGTAAAAGGTCGGATCTACAACGCGTCGGTGAGAGCAGTTTTGTTCTATGCTTGTGAAACCTGGCCTCTCCGAGTTTAGGATGTTAGACGACTCTCTGTGTTCGATCATCGTTGTCTCCGAAGGATTGCAGACATCCAGTGGCAACACCATGTTAGTAATGCAGAGGTTCGGCATCGTGTGTTCGGGCACAGAGACGATAATTGAGTTGGTGTCACCATCTTGAAACACCGACTTCGGTGGCTTGGACATGTTTTACGAATGTCGTCCCAGAGACTTCCACGTTGTGCATTATTTGCCGACTCTGGAACTGGTTGGAGAAAGCGGAGAGGAGGTCAGTGTATGACATGGTGTCGTGGCATGAAAGAGAGCTGCAAAGGGCTAGCTTCTGTTGATCCTTCACGACTCCCTGGCTGGGGTCCGAGATATGGCTCAGTATAGAAGCCAGTGACGATCCTGCTGCAACCTTCTTTTACTTTCCTAATAAAGAGTGGCTATCACTTTCTTAACCGAGAGAGCTCTTCTGGTTGTACATTTCAGTTCCCCCCGTCATTACTCTTCTCTTTTTTTCCTTCTATTATATATGCACATCTTCCTTCTCCTCACATTCTCATTATTTTGTGTGGCGCATATGTATCCGGTGCCCTTTGTACCAAAATATATGTGAATAAATAAATAAATAATCAATACATTTTTTTCTCAATAAGAATTAGATCAAGTTAAATATATTACATGTGATACTTTAAAACATGACAATTGGATATAGTGGTCTTATGATGTGTGCTACTGATGTTGATATATATAAGTAGGATGTATCATCGATCGAAAATGAAATGCCTGGTACCAGAAGGTTATGAAGATCAAAGAAAAGAGAAGGAGAATAGAGAACGATTGATGTGGAAATGAAATTGTTATATCTAGAGCTTAGATTCTTGCTACGCCGCGTACTACTTGGACGATCGAACCCGCAACGTCGCAAGAGAAGACAAAAGACTGGTAAGTAGGAACGTTATTCCCAACACAGTGTCAATTATGGTACAAAACTGTCAGGTATTTATAGTTTCTAGTAAAAATGAAATCATCAATATAGTTATTCAATACGCACAATAGGGAAGCTACATGTAGTGGTTCTGGAATATTCTTCCAAAAGCTGATTGGATGGAATATGTTCGGCTCCTTCTGAGCTTCTAAGAACTTCCTCAAGTTCACCTGTGAACCGTTCTCACAGAAAAATCAATGAGGTCAAACACAACTGATTGACATTTTTCAAATGAAGCATTTACTCTATAGTTCTCAGATTTTACTAAGATATCCTATAATTTTGTATTCACATACATTTGATCGTACCTCACTTGCGTTCTGGTTCATCACAATAGTACACTATGATTGGTTGTAATTTTTTATGCAATTACAAAACGCCAACTTTGAAAACTCTACCATTATCCATCTGTTGATATGCATTGTTTTTTGGCTGACAATGAATTCGTCCATTAATCCACATACCAATAATTTAATTGGACTTGCCAGATAATTCAAACAACTCTCAGTAATGCTGTTTCCTGAACTGGATGCCTTGTTTACGAAGCGCTAATTGTCACTTTGAACAACACTATTAGCTCCAACTTCGATGATGTGAAAAAACCTTCCAAGTCAATTATTCATAAACAATGCCTGTGAAACCAAGTGATTCAACTATTTTTTGAATAATTTTTAAAATGTCTTCGTAGTCTCAGAGAACATTGTTATTCAAAACGACAGTGAATATTTCGCTGCGAAACTATCTAGTTCAAAGTACACGACATCAATAAATACATTCATCTGTCAAGTATCGTGTAGCCATAAAGGTTTGGAATCCAATATGAAATTCAGTATGCAAAACATCTAACTCCACCTGCAGCCCCTTCGAGGGCTACTGACGGTCCCAAGCCCGGATGAAGGAGGAGGGTTGGGTATGGGGTTAGCAACCCCATCCCGTAGAAAACTAACTCGCTAAAACAACGCTAACCAGAAAAAATTATTCAAACCATTTTAACTCTACCCTGAGAGTTGAACGAAGAATTATGATGCCTCATGATGAATACCAAGTTCCGTCGGGAGTCACAAGGCCGATGCCCCTTCTGACAACCAGAGAAACAATTTTTGTAGGTACATGGAACGTCCGGACAATGTGGGAGACCGAAAGAGTCTTCCAAATTTCTGCAGAAATGAGAAAATGCAACCTGGAGGTGCTTGGAATCAGTGAAACACATTGGACGCAGGTTGGACAACAAAGACAAGTTTCAGGGGAGGTACTGATATACTCCGGCCATGAAGAAGAAAATGCTCCACATACGCTAGGCGTTGCACTAACGCTGTCCGAATAGGAGAAAAACGCACTTATAGGGTAAGAATCTCATGGACTCAGAATCATCAAAGCCTCCTTCAGAACAAAGAAAGAGGGCATCACAATGAACGCCATCCGACGCTATGCACCTACCAACGACTACGATGAAGACATTAAAGACCAATTCTACGACAGGCTGCAGTCAATCGTCGAGAAGTGCCCAACAAAGGACCTGACCATTCTGATAGGAGATTTGAATGCCAAGTTTGGGATGGACAACACTGGATACGAAGTTGTCATGGGACGACATGGACTATGAGAACGGAACGAAAATGGTGAGAGATTGCAAACCTATGTGCCTTCAGTAAACTGGTTATAGGAAGCACTATATTCTCACACAAACGCATTCACAAAACCACCTAGCCTTCACCGGACCGCACTACGCAGAACCGAATCGACCATATCTGCATCGACAAAACGTTCAGGAGGATATGAGAACCAGGAGAATAGCTAATATAGCACCAGTTCATCATTTGCTGGTCTTCAAGATGCAACTGAAACTCATGAAGCACTGAACAACGGGGCGAACAACGTCAGAAAAGTGTAATACGGCTTTTCTTCGAGATACTGGCAAACTCAACAAATTCAACATAGCCCTCAGCAACAGGTTCCAGGCCCTTCATTATCTACTCAGTAGAGAGGGAAATACTATGGAGAGCAACTGGAAAGAGATAAAAGTGGCAATCATTTCAACATGTCAGGAGATTCTGGACCACAAAAAGTACCATCACAAGGAATGGATCACTGTTGGTACACTGGATAAGATTGAAGAAAGTAGGAATAAAAAGGCAGCAGTCAATTCTAGCCGAACAAGAGCAGAAAAAGACAAGGCACAAGCCGAATACACAGGAGCAAACAAGCAAGTAAAGAGGAGCATCAGAACCGACACACGTAAATATGTGGAAGATTTAGCAATGACAGCGGAAAAGGCTGCAAGAGAGGGAAACATGAGACAACTGTATGTATGAAACTTGCTGGAAATCACCGTAAGCCAGAAAGACCAGTGAAAAGCAAGGACGGCAAGCTAATCACCAACATTGAAGAACAACGAGACAGGTTGGTGGATATCTTGAATCGACCAGCTCCTTTGAACCCATCGAAGCAGCACTCACGGACCTCCCAATCGATGTTGAACGACCAACAATTGAAGATATCAGCATGGTCATCAGACAAATCAGCAAAGCAGCAAGACCAGACAACATCCCGGCAGAGGCACTGAAAGCAAATGTAGCAGCAACTGCCAAGATACTACACATCCTCTTCGGTAAGATTTGGGACGAAGAACGAGTACCAACAGACTGGAAAAAAGGACTTCCGATCAAAATACCGAAAAAAGGCGATCTCAGCAAGTGCGACAACTACAGGGGCATCACTCTTCTCTTAATATCACGAAAATTCTTCAACAGGGTATTGTTAAACAGAATGAAGGACTCTGTGAACGCCCAACTTCGAGACTAACAGGCTGGATTCCGTAAGGATCGATCGTGCACTTACCAAATCGCGACTAGACGGATCATTGTAGGACGATCATTCGAATGGAATTCATTACTCTACATTATCTTCATTGACTACGAGAAAGTATTTGATAGCGTGGACAGGACAACACTATGGAGGCTTCTTCAACACTACAGCGTATCTTAAATGATGGTCAATATTATACCAACCTCCTATGATGGGTTAAACTGAAAAATCGTCCGTGGAGAACAACTCACTTACTCAGTCGAGGTAAAGACCGGTGTCAGGCAAGGTTGCTTACTTTCACCCTTTCTCTTTCTCCTGGTCATCGACTGGATCATGAAGACGTCGACCTCTGGAGGTAAGCACGGGATACAATGGACAGCTGGAATGCAGCTGGACGATCCAGACTTCTCAAATGATCTAGCTCTTTTATCACATATACAGCAGCAAATGCACGAGAAGACGACCAGTGTAGTAGCAGTCTCAGAAGCATTAGGTCTCAGTATACACAAATGAAAAAGCAAGATTCTCCGATACAATTCAACATGCATTAATCGAATTACACTTGACGGAGAAGCTTTGGAGGATGTAAAATATCGACATATCTGTGCGGCATGATTGATGATGAAGATGTAAATGCGCGAATTGGCAAAGCAAGAGCAGCATATTTACAACTGAAGAACATCTGCAGCTCAAAACAATTGTCAACCAACACCAAGATCAAAATTTTCAATACGAATGTGGAAACAGTTCTACTGTATGAGCCGGAAACGTGGAGAACTACGAAAGAAATCATCCAGAAGATACAGGCGTTTATTAGCAGTTTTCTACACAAGGTACTTCGGATCTGTTGGCCAGACATGATCAGCAACATTCTACTGTGGGAGAGAACAAACCAGATTTTGGAGGAGTAAGAAATCAGGATGAAGTTTTGGAAGTGGAAAGGACACACATTAAGGGAAACACTCTACTGCATTGCAAGACAAGCCCACACTTGCAATTCTCAAGGCTGAATGAGAAGAGGAGGACAAAAGAACACATTACGCCCAGAAATGGAGACAGATATGAAAAGAATTGAACAGAACTAGCATGGAAGATCCAGGAGATAGTGGGTTGGAGAATGCTGGTCGGCGGCCTACGCTCCATTGGGAGTAAAAGGTGTAAGTAAGTAAATAAGTAAAACAACTCGTATTCCTAAATCCGGTCCTTTGGAGAACAGAAAATAAAATCATTGACAGTTGGAGGCTTAATTATCTAGTAGTAAATCCAAAAAGTAACAAACATTTAGACATTTACATATATCAACAGTCGGAATGTTGTTTCATAGACTTGAAAGAGAGTTGTTCATGCTCAACTAAATTCAAGGTGAGCATGCTATTAACCAACTTAAAAGGACAAAAAATTGGAAAGACTTGAATTAATTAAGCCCACTTTTGACACTAATTGGTTGTTTTTTGGCAACGAAATTCTCAATTATTTCTAACGTTTTTTTTTCACCTTTTGGATCCCTGATTGTGTTAAAATTAAAGATATGCATTTAAATGTTGCTTACTCTGGTGTGTATCAAGGTATTATCGCTGCTTTGTAGTCTCGTACATCTTAGTAGATTGCTCTTACAGTTGTAGAACAACAATGCGTTGATCTTTAGTTTAATCTTCTACCTAATTCTCACCCACAAATCCATGAAACGTTTTTGTTATTTCTAATGTCCCTTTGACCTTCGTAGTTCTGTCTACCTGCCAGGCAATCAAAGTCCGACGTACACCCGGGACATTCGATGCCTGCGTGCCAGCGACCTGCTGAGCCATCTACATCCAATGTCCGCTCTTCTGACCACTCCTCTCCAACGATGACACTTGCTACATCCAACGCCGCTCTGCCAGAACACCCTAATCTACGTCACTTTCCCGCACGAGACCGCCCCAAATGGTACCTCAACTCTATGTCCGCAACGGCGCCTGCAGAACACACACCAACCATTCTCTCTTCTCATTCTCTTCTATTCCATCTTCTTAACCTTTTGCTGCGAGGTATTTCACTTTCGACTGGTGATGCATACTACGTGTATGGTCTGTTAACAGTGTAAATTCCCGACAATGTATAAACCTGTGGAAACGACTCTCAACAATGACAAGAGCAAGTGACTCTAACTGACTGTGTCACTCTCGTACAGGAATTATTGTTGGGGATGCTGGTATACTCGTTTTTACAGTTGCGCCAGGAAACTGATGGGAGGTGACGACACCGAGTCCATAAGTTGAAGCACCCGCAGTCAAAGTGGTCGGATAGGATGGATCGTAGTTTGTCTTCTATAGTTAAGAGCTAATAATCGTCTTGAATTTGCAGAAAGCTACTTCACATTTATTTGTCCAATTTCAAGTTGTAAAGACAGAAATTCCATTGTTTCGTATGAAGGAAGGGCTAACGAAGCATCGTTTATTTGGTCAGGATAAACTAAATTCTTCTGCATAGCGCATGAAGCATATTTGAGTGGATCGTAATAAATTATATCAAAACAAACTGTGCTCAATTTAAACAGTTCTAACTTAACAGAGTGAACAAAATGCACTGAAAACACAGAAAATATTCAAACGTCACGGCCTGTGCCGTACAGTTAAAGGTTTCTCTAACACAAAATAATGTGCTAAACAGTAAAATAATAGTCAACGAATAAGAATCAGATACCTGATAATCAATCCAAATATTCATGAGGAAATGGGATAAGATATCTTCAAGAATTCCAGTAAAATTTCCTCATAAAGTCGTTGGTTGATAATCATACACTGAACCACACCTTGACCCTGAGTTTAGCCAGATATGAATCCATTGTTGTTGGCCCGGAGACATGCAACAGTAAAAATCAGTAACAAAAGGTAAGTCTTCAACCAAAATCAATCAATCAAAGTCCAGGCATGGAGGACTGGTGGACACAATGTATGGTTAAGAGAGACTTGGATGAAGGTTAGAGCACAAAATAAGGAATAGGAACAAACAAATGACAATGCTGCCCAGTAAAATGCTTCAGGGGGTCTTTCACTGAATTCTTTCCGTTACACAGGTGGTCTTCTTATTGAACAGACGTTTCAGTGGCGACCGAATGTCATGAATCAATGGTACAAGAGCTATGTAATTGCTAATTAGTCCCAAAAAAGACAATTGAGCAGAGATATTGGCGAATGCAGGCATCGACTGTATGGCTCGAATATTTCTGGGATACAGTCTGCGACCCACAGGATCAAAGATGGGTCCTAAATATCTTACGACTTTCAGAAAAACTGACACACTTCTGAACGCCGCTGAGACATTATCACAGATGATTGGCAGTACGGTCTTTGTGAGTCTTTGTAGCTCTTTTAACAAAGCAGTGTCAATTGAGGTAGGTTGCGACCTTGTTACACTCACTAGGATGATATCCATTATTTGCTGGAGGATAGAAAAGGCGATATTAACTCTAAATACTAGACGGTAATACTGAAACAAATCACGTAGAGAATCGATAGTCATTGGTACTCTCAAAGATTTACCATCCTCCTCTTTTAAATAATCACCAGCAACATCGATGCTAAAAAAATTATTGTTTTACAAACAATACTAGTCTGTCATACACCCGAGCAATCCGAACAAATATCACCGGTGAAAGCTTATTCTATTCGGTTAAGAAGATTGTGTAGGTCATACAGGATAGTGATCTGCATGATTTCAACTAAAACTTGACGGCAGTGACAGAATATTTGACTAGTCTACGTGAAAGTAACTTTGAATCGTTACTAGGCATCATAAACATAGCACGAAATTATCTGACGCAATTATGAAACTCGTCTGGGTTACTCTCGCTTCCAAGTAATGAAAATTTGATGCAGACAGTAGTTCGAATCTGTATCATATACGAGGTGCTGTTGATTAAATTCTTGGATTGACAGCGTTTTAGAGTAGCATCGCATGACGAACAGTCTAAACGAGATCTAAGATTTCAGGAAACTTATAGTTCCAGCTCACCGTAAATTTCTTGCATTCGTATCTTCTATTTGGCCATAAAACTCAGCAATAGGAAACTTGTCAGGAAGTGGTCAAGTAAGCAAAACATTTTAGTAGATAGTTTCTGATGGAAGATAGGTGATAGCGATTAAGCAGAAAGGTGGATTTACAATCGACCGTTATTTTTGTCTCGCTTATGCAAGTCGATAAGTTACCAACTGATGTGCGTTCGTGTTGCCTTGTGGCTATACTTACGAGTGGTTGATATTTTAACAGACATATTACACAGGAGCATTTATATACTGCTAATACTTGTTAAAGAACCACGATAGCCGATTATAATCGTAGTTGATTGCTTATTCTATCTATTGAAATAATTATTTAAGTTTAAATACTAATTAACATTGACATGAAGCAATGAACGTTCACAGTAATTGATTATGTGAAAAAGTACAAGTAAATAATGGAATAATAAAGATTATAATGATAGGTTGCGTTATTCGAAGTTTTGTCCAACCGTGTGGATCATCAAATATGATGATCTATTTCGAATTACTGGAGCGCCACTCGAGTTAGACGAACCAATTAACTTCGAAGTCACAATTCGCAGTCAGCATCTAACGTGGATTAACTCTCCGACGTATCAAAGTACTATGGCTGCTTTGAAGACCACATAATACAAAGGACGTTATTATGGAAATATATTAGTAAGAATGAGTACAGAGTGCAAGCGACAATCCATGGCACACAACTAACTGATGCGTGTCGGTTGTCCTTGACCTTGACGAGGACCGATGGTCTGTTTGATATTCAGTGGCTCAACTGCTGGGTGATTTGGCTGGGGCTCAGTGACATTTCACTTGCCCTATGTATTTGAACTATTTCAATTTTCCTCTGAACCCCAGCAAAGACGGCTGCTCCGTCTATGTTTTCATTCTAAAGAGACCATCACTGGTAGAACTGACTCAGGCCACTCAGCCTCTTATTCTTTCAAAATTGATGAAGAAATACTCGTATTTCTTCATGTGAAGTGTTTTTTTGAATCCGTCTACATCCTCATGAGTGCACTTTTGATATCAAGGTCACTGGTGTCAACGTGACTTGAGGTGAGGTTTATCGCAATGTTTTTTTGACTCAATTTTGGTGGAAATTGACTTCGCTGTAGCCTAACAAAATTGAAGATTTTTTAAAGACTATTCGTGGTTGCATTTGCATACGTTATCACACGCTTTCTCGACAAGATAATAGCGAACTTTGCGAACATGGTAGACTTAATTTACTGTGTTGAACACTGTAACTGTAAACATTCCTATAGAATAGCCAGGGAATATTTTTGTCTCTCATACAAAAGTTTTTATTGAAATATCTTTTACTTGTTCCACAATATTAACTTCGTATTTAAAATAACTGCTGCATGCTCAACCTTGACATACAGCTATAATATGTTCTTTTTAAATCCCTGAAGACTCACGTGACTCAGATTTTTACTAATTATCAGGTGGCCACTATCTATTTTTTTCAAAATCGGCTTGGCATACCCGGAGACTGACGGTTTCGTTTTTTCTGGCTTTGTGCAAGACTGCTATTACCACAAATCTAATTGCTACAGAACCATTAATCTTCCCAGGTTTGAATGTTACACATTCTTCACCTTGGGTAACCGTATGATATCAGGATCGGACACCGTTAATGATTTGTTTTGCCACTATAGTTCTTTCCGTCCTAAGAATTTGTCTTTTACCAGTTCTTGCATCTGTTGGCAGTGTTATTTCCCTGCTTTGTCAGTATATTACTGGACGGATCTGTTATCGATATCCTGAGTTATCTATTTATTCACATTAGCGCATAAACATTGGCATAGAGGAGCACCAAATATATATGCGTTTAAACACTAATTGGCATGTGAGCTGTGAAGCCCCCTGGTTGCCCAAACCGAAGCAGGAAATCCTTATCATTAAGTCCCTCGACCGTTGCTGCTACCTTGACGTGGTGGTCGGGCTTGCCTATCGTGATGATCCTGTCGAGCTATGCTGGCTGGAACAATCGTTCCTCGAGGTCCTACTATGCCAGACAGGTCGGTTGAAGAGCGGTAAGACTAAAAGCAGCAATCTCAAGGTCCGAAGGCGAAGTCATACTGCCGACTGTACAGAGGTGTGACGGCAGTAAGGTGTTTCCTTCAGACAACCAGCATGACAGCGATGTTGCCTTCCCACAATGAGGGGTGGGGCTAGAATAGGTCGACCCTTAAAATGCACACCTCGCCTTATCCCACGGATTTTCGTCTCTGGCGGTAAGGTCCTTTAAAGAACAGAGCTAACACGTCAAAAATCCCCCACAAAAAGGCCGTGCGTGACCGGCCTCGAGCAGTTGTCTCTTGGGCACTGCGGTCACGCTCCTAGGTCGTTAAGACCAACACTAATCCAACTTCTTTTTCAGGTCCCTCAAGAAACACCCTTTCACGGTGTGGGCAGCCGGGAAGTGATATTAGCTCTCATATCCGTAACAACACACGAGACCAAGTTGGTCACCTTCAAATCCTTTCTACACCTAATAACTCTCTTATCTCCACGACTAACCCTTCCCACGTCCTTTTATCACCTCGCATCGCTGGGCAAACGATTCAAGTACACGGAACGTTATTCCTGGTCTCCTGAAACCACGCTGTAAACTACATATAGAAACTTTTAATGTCCGAACATTGTGCCAAATAGGACAACAGGCTTCCTTAGCTAGGACTCTAGAATCTTACACCATCGATGTGTGCTGCATCTCCGAAACGCGCATACAAGATCCGAGTAGTGTCATTCATTTGATCTCACCTAATCAAAATAAAGAACCATCATCGATACACGCTTTGTGTATCTGGAAGCCATGAAGCTGCTTCCCGTGGCCTCGCTGGAGTAGGTATAGCATTAAGTCCTAGGGCAGAACTCTTTATCTTCCCTTAAACCTTGAGACTAAAATTGCTTCATATCTCTCTTCCTTCCTGTACTATATCCTTATATACAACCTATAATTTATATACTACTACCAACACTAAATTAACTACTATGAATCCGGTGTTCATCTTGTTGTGCTAACGAGGTATGGCAACTTGGACCGATGCATATATGTGCCTGGTCCTACGTTGTAGCTGACTGACTGTCCGACTAAACGGATCAGTAAGGACTCGGAAAGATAGGGAAACTCGTCGTTGCCTCTTCGTCGTCTCTGCCTACTCTCCCACTGACTGCAGCTCAGACGATATAAAAGATGAGTTTTACAGGAAACTTTCTGACCTCCGAAAAGGTAGGCGTTTTGATGTAGTAATAATGGCTAGTGACTTTAGTGCTCAAGTAGGTAGACTAAGTGAAAGGGAAAGACACCTGGGTGGATCTTATGGTGTCATGGCTAAAAGAACAGATAATGGCGACCGTCTGTTCCAGCTGTGCTCAGATAACCGCCTATTTCTTGCAAATACTAACTTTAAGCATAAGGAAAAACATCTTTTGACATGGCGACCCCCAAAATCGTCCCAACGTTGGACCCAAACAGATCACATCACTATCAGCCACCGATGGAGGGGCTCAATAGAAGACTGTCGTTCATTCTGGAGCACATGTTTAGACTCAGATCATGCTTTAGTGCGAGCACGTATCTGTCTGCGTCTTACTGGACGTAGGAAAGACACTGCAGGGAAGCCTCTAAGGGTTCTACTTAATGATAAGCAAGCTAAGAATATATTTCAGGAACAACTGGAAAAACAGTTAGACAGACATGTAAATTGTGCTCACCCTGAAGCAGCGTGGGATGACACCCGAAAAGCCGTGGAAACAGCAGTGATATCCGCTAGTAAGGTAAGCCATAAGGTCAGGGAGAAACAATGGATCTCAGCAGCATCTACCGCACTGATAGATGCTCGAAAACTCATCCCACCTGGCTCTGAACATAACGAAGAGCGGAGTCAGCTTAAGCGAAGGCTAATAAGAAGCCTACGCAATGTTCGTGAACAGTGGTGGGTAGCGAAAGCAAGAGAGATGGAAAAGGCAGCGGCATTAGGTAACAGCAGACAGTTATTCAGACTTATTGAAGAAACCGGCATTAGGGACCCAACTATTAGCGAAACTATCTCAGACAAAGATGGGCATGTCATTCATTCTCAATCCAGGAGATTGGATCGATGGGCAGAACACTTTAGGGATCAGTTCAACTGGCCTTCAGCCACACTTCAGTCAGTCAGCTACAACGTAGGACCAGGCACATATATGCATCGGTCCAAGTTGCCATACCTCGTTAGCACAACAAAATGAACACCGGATTTATAGTTGTTAATTTAGTGTTGGTAGTAGTATATAAAAGATAGGTTGTATATAAGGATATAGTACAGGAAGGAAGAGAGATATGAAGCAATTTTAATCTCAAGGTTTAAGGGAAAATAAAGAGTGTATACACCTACGCCATTGTGATCAATTCTGAGCCATATCACCTAGAGTCTCCAACCATTGGTTACGATAGTCACACGGACCCCAACCAGGTAGTCTGCATTTACCAACATGACTCAGGCTAGAAGTGAGTGACTTCAAACACTGATGCCATGTTTTGGTATGGCCGCCCCTAACTCTCTTCCAACCATTCCCTATACTAGTCATCATAGCTCGTCATGGTAATCGGTATTCAGGCATACGTAACACGTGGCCCAACCATCTCAGTCGATGAAGATTCATCACCCCATCAACTGATTTACCATCATCAATCCCTAATACCCTGTTAGTCTAACCTCACTATTACTTACCCGGTGATCCCAGTAGATGCGAGCAATATTTCTAAGACATCTGTGGTCAAATACTAGTAACCTACCAGTATCTTCTACTCTTAATAGCCATGTTTCACAGCCGTAAAGTAGAACAGCGCGAACTGATGCGCAGTATACTCATCGCTTAATTGATAGACGGATATCTCGTCTTCGCCATAGGTAACATAAGTTGGCAAAAGCCAAACAAGCTTTTTGAATCCCTGCTGAGATTTCCTCAGACACCAACCCATTAGGGCTGATCAGACTTCCAAGATAAGTGAAGTTGTCGACGCGTTCGACTACTTCACTCCCTATCCTTAGTTTGGGTGTTGACGCAGGCCAGTCCTGGAGTAACAATTTACATTTGGATGGGGGAGAAACGCATCCCAAACATCCTGGCATTATTACTGAGTTCCAACAGAAGACTCTGCCACACTTCAGTTACCCACGATCCCCAGTCGTCCTGAATGGCAAATTGAGGTAAGTCCTCCAACTCTCCGAGGTTGAAAAAGCTATAGGAAATCTAAAGCGAGGGAGAGCCTCAGGCCCTGACAAGCTTACCCCTGAGATTTTTAAGGATGGTGGTCCAATACTAGCAGTGAGATTGACTGAGGTCTTAGGTAGAATCTGGGAACTGGACGTAATTCCATCTGACTGGTCCCAATCACTGATTGTGCCAGTCTATAAGAAAGGACAAAAGTCCTCCTGTGACAATCACTGGAATCAGTTTGACTAATATAGTGTCTAAAATATTAGCTTCAATAACACTTGGACGCCTAACCAAAGCTCGTGAAGAGCAGACTAGAGAAAACCAGGCTGGTTTTCGACCTGGACGTGGTTGCATAGACCAGATATTCACTCTACGTCAGGTCCTAGAACATAGACACACATTCAGACGTCCCACAATCGTAGTATTTCTTGACCTTAAGGCGGCATTTGACTCCGTTGATCGTGAGGTTCTATGGCAGTGTTTGTCACTGAAAGGAGTACCAAAGAAGTACATTAACCTCATAAAGGCTCTCTACTCGAACACAACTGGTCGAGTTAGAGCCTATGGCGAACTGTCATCAGAATTGGTTACCTCATGCGGTGTTCGTCAGGGCTGTCCACTCTCCCCATTCTTGTATAACTTTGTCGTTGATATGCTTTTAGAGATATCACTTTCATCATCTCAATCTCCTTGAGTTGAACTTTTACCGGGAGATTCACTTGTTGACTTAAAATACGCCGACGACATAGTTTTATTCGGTGAAGACGCTGACAAAATGCAGTCTTCTGACCACTATAAGAAACAATGCAGGCATGTTCGGGATGCGATTCTCTCCCTCGAAGTGCAAAGTGTTATTTCAGGATTGGGTTGCATCGACACCTGAACTATTGATAGGGAGTGAAGTAGTTGAGCGTGTTGACAGCTTCACTTATCTTGGGAGTCTCATCAGCCCCTGTGGTCTGGTGTCTGAGGAAATCTCAGCACGGATACAGAAGGCTGGTCTAGCTTTCGCCAACTTGCGCCATTTATGGCGTAGGCGAGATATCCGTCTAGCAACAAAAGGACGGGTTTACTGTGCAGCAGTTCGCTCCGTCCTACTTTATGGCAGTGAAACATGGCCAATAAGAGTAGAGGATATTCGTAGGCTACTAGTGTTCGATCATAGGTGTCTTCGAAGCATTGCTCGTATATCCTGGGACCACTGGGTAAGTAATGCAGTTGTTAGGAAACGAGTACTAGGTAAGGATGGCAAATCGACTGATGAAGTACTGAAACTTCATCAGTTGAGATGGCTGGGACACGTGTTACGTATGCCCAGCCACCGATGTGCAATGTTTTATGGTGTAGGAGCAGGTTGGAAGAAAGGTAGGGGCGGCCAGACCAAAACATGGCTTAAATCCATGAAGTCACGGACAATTGGACTGGGGCATGTTGGTAGGTGTAGACTACCTGGTTGGGATTCGCGAGATGATAGCAACCGATGGTTAGAGACCTTGAATGACATGGCTCAAAATCGTTTGCAATGGCGAAGATGCATCCATTCTTTATGTTCTACCAAATTCTAATCTTCTGAATTCTTCATGTCTCTATTATTTTCTCTTTCCAAATTTTTTTCACTGTATTATACTCCTTCAATAACATCTTCAAACCCTAATCTTTTCGATTACTGCTTATACTCTTACTACTTCTACCACTATGGGGTTTGAATCGGTAGCTGCATCTCTGTGCTAATATGGTATGGCAACTCGAACTGATGTACGTACGTACGTACGAAGTTCTACGTTGTAACTGACTGACTGACTATCATTAAGTCCATAAAATATTAAATAAATACCGATTGGCTATAGGTAATATATTTATTTAATTATGTGCATAGATTCGGTACATAGGAACACCAAATAATGGTCCATATAAATGAAGCGACAATACAATGAAAAAAGGGTAAACAAAGTGAGACTATTATTTATGGACGACCTGTGAGCGACACTAGACCGACCTTTAAAGTGTCCACCTAATAACCAGGACCCGATGAGGGTTACAAACCTGTGTGAGAAATTAGAATTGTAATACACAGTTGATGATTAAGGTTAGAAATTAGATTTAGGGTTTTCACCACTAACTGACATCAGGTGTAATGCCAAGACTAATTAATCCAAATAGATGAGTGGATTTCACGCCGAAATCCAAAACCTGTTATCTTATACGCGATTGGTTCGTCCATAAATTATAGTTTCTCCGTAAACAACACAGCGAAGCGAAAATATACGTGAAAGAAAACAAAATATGGTAGAAAGTACCATTCAGTTAACATTATAATCAAAAAAAGATTACTATTACTGACGCGTTTTAAGCCTGAATATTTACATCAGGACGAAATCAAAGATTGTCTATAATTAGCGTAGTCTCCGACATTCACTAAAATTAATCTCATTTGTCACGCCACCAGCGTTCACACAACTGCGCAGATCCACGAACTCTCCGACTACTGGTAACAACTCTTCACAAAGGGTGGGTTCAGATGCAGGCTCCTTCCAGTCTTTATTAGGTACTCTCCATTTATGTATAAAGTACGTACGCCGACTGCTATCTGTATATCTTGAGGATCATCATACTAAAGATCAGAAGACCTTTTTCGGGCAACAGATCCACACAATCACCATCGATTGATCTACCATATTCCCTTGTTCTCTTAAAATACACAGATGATATAGTTGTATTTCGTGAAGACGCCAACAAAATCCACTCTTGTGGCAACCGTAAGCATCAATCTTTAGGATGCGGTTCTCCCCCTCCAAATGTAAAATGTTACTTCGGAATTGACTTGTGTCAGCACCTGAATTAATGATAGGAAGTGAAAAAGCTAAATGCATTACCTGCTTCACATATCCTGAGGGTCGTCAGTCCTGATGTTCTGGTGTCTAGCGAAATCTCAGCACGAATTCAGGTTTGGTTGGCTTTTCTCAGTTTGTACCACATGTGGCGTAGGCAAGATATCTGTCTCCCAACCCCAGAGCGAGTTTACCGAGTGGCTATTCGCTCTGAAATATGGCCATTGAAAATAGAGGATATTCTTAGGTTACTGGTATTCCATCATAGGTGTCTGCGAAGCATTGCTGGTGTATATTGAAACCACCGAGTAAGCAATGCCTGGGCTAGGAATGGAGTGGCGAATCACTTTATGAGGTAGTAAATTTTCATCAACCGAGGTGGTTGTAACATGTATGATATATGCCCACCCACCACCTTCCATGATGGACGATGTTTTTTGGTGTAGGAGTAGGATGGAAGAAAGCTAGAGGCAGTCAAATCAAAACATGGCATCAGTTCGTAGTCACTGACAACTGTAATTAACCATGTTAATAGGTGCAAACTACCTGGTTGGGGTCGGCATGATTATCGTAGCTAATGGTTAGAGACTTTAAATGGCATAGCTCAAAATACCCCAAATGCCCTGGTACGGCCGAGAGTGGGGAGAGTCTACTCTCTCTCTCGAAATGCTCTCACATGGCCAGCGAATATATAGCCTCTGCCAGGGAAGTCCTACTCACTGCCTTCTCGTGGCGGGGGTGTTGTTTACGAAAGTGAGAGGACGAAAAGCGAATGTTCGGCGCTATAACCGGATTGGTGGACACGGAGGGTCCACCTAGGGGAGTTGGAAAACCCTGATTCCAAACCAATGGTGCACATGGGCTCCAGTATCCTGATGGAACGAATGGCGGAAGAACCTGCTGTTGGTCAACGGCAACCATGGGACTGCATCTCCTCACGATGCTCCACTGCCTTGTGGATCAGACCTTTAGGTCAAAGGCTCGGGGTGTGGTCCCCTAAGAAAACCACCTGCTTCGGTTTGGGCACCCGGGCAGTATCACAGCCCACACACAAACAAATGAATGAAATTATGAACTTTATTGACGATATCCCTGGTCATACTAAAAGCAAAACAATTAACATTATTATTATTATTACCTTTATTATTATTATTATAATAATTATTATTATTACTTACCATATCGCTAATTCACCCCCTTTTATCCCCAATTTGTGTAACCTTACTCTTCAACTTATGCAGCAGCTCGCTCTTGGTGGAAAATCTGTCCTATCTAAACGATCTCCAGTCACTGTCTGGTTGAAAGTGAATGCTTCCACCGATTATGAATACTGAGGCAGTCTTTCTGAAACCACGTACGCCGTTCAAGCTGGCTTCCTTCAACGTTCGCACACTAATGCAGATCAGACAACAGATAGGGCTGGCTATGTCTTTGGAAGGTCTTAATGTTGACGTTTGTTGTCTATCCGAGACCCGTATTCAAGACTCTAGTGAAGTACTACAAATCCGCTCTCCATCTGTCGCCTCGAAAAGCTTGTTCCACGTGCGCTTATCCGGGGACCCTGTGGCATCTTCGTCTGGTCTTGCTGGCGTTGGTGTCGCACTAAGCGCTAGAGCTGAGGCAGCACTAATCGATTGGATCCCCATTAACAGTCGGTTATGTGCTGTTAGATTAGAAAGTTCCATCAAAGTGAGAAGAAATCGGCGTGGGAAACGGTGTCTTTTCGTCATCTCCGCCTATGCCCCGACAGATTGCAGCCCGGATGCAATCAAGGATGAGTTTTACCATCAGTTAACAGTTCTTCTCCAGAAAGCGCGTTCGACAGATATTGTAGTACTAGCCGGAGACTTGAATGCACAGGTCGGGCGTCTAGGCACAGAAGAGAGTCGTCTAGGTGGCCGATGGGGACTTGTTGGTCGCAGGACAGATAACGGGGACCGTTTGCTGCAACTGTGCACAGACCACAACCTGTTTCTGGCCAGCACTAACTTCCGGCACAGTCATCGCCGGTGTGCCACCTGGCGTCCTCCCTCTGCATCCCAAGCCTGGACTCAGATTGATCACATCGCGATCAGCTACCGCTGGCGTGGTTGTGTACAAGACTGCCGCTCCTTTTGGAGTACCTATCTGGAGTCTGATCATGCCCTGGTCTGCGCCAATCTCACCTTACTTTTCAGTGGCCGAAGGATTGACCACCACCAACGGATTGATATTAGTAAACTGGCTGCAACTTCTGTTGCAAGTAAGTATCGAGCGGAGCTAGCCTCTAGGCTAGCTACCACCCCACCGAAAAGTATAGGTAAGCATTGGTTGCATCTTCATGACGCCATGAAAATGGCGAGTAAAGCCGCTTGCGGCTTCGCGAAACGTCCCGCTTACAAGCACTGGGTTTCTTCTGGCTCCTTACAACTGATGGAAGCCCGTCGGTCTACTCCGGGTGACCGTGAGTTTGACCACAAACGAAGGCTGTTACGTAATGAAATCGGGCAAAGCTTGTGTAAGGACCGGGAAGCCTGGTGGTCGGAGCGTGCTAATGAGATGGAAGCAGCAGCTGCATCTGGTAACTGCCGGAAGCTCTTCCAACTCATCCGAGCCACTGGCAGCAAGAAGTCTGGTGTGAGTGAAACAATCTACGAGGATGACGGGATGCCAATCACTAACATCTGTCGACGTCTTGGACGATGGGCGGAATTTTTCGAAGGGCAGTTCAACTGGCCTGCTGCTCCGGCAACATCAACCAGCTTGTCCTGCTCCCCATGGCCGGTGACGACTGATCCACCAAACGAGGCGGAAGTCCACAAGGAACTCCAACTCTTGAAACGTTATAAATCACCTGGCCCAGATGACTTACCTCCGGCTCTTTTTAAAGATGGTGGTGACTTTCTGGCTAAGGAACTGACTGCGTTGTTTGGAAAGGTTTGGGAGCAAGAAAGTGTTCCAACATTTTGGAATGAGTCAATAGTCGTCCCTATCTTTAAAAAGGGTTCACGTTGTTCCTGTAGCAACTATCGGGGGATAAGTCTACTTTCGATCGCGTCCAAACTATTGGCTTCTATCATTCTTCGTAGGTTGTTTAAAACCCGAGAACGATTGACTCGCGAGGAGCAGGCTGGTTTTCGTTCTGGTCGAGGATGCATTGATCACATCTTCACCCTCCGCCAAATGTTAGAACACCGTCATACTTATCGCAGGCCAACAATCGTAGTGTTTCTTGATATCAGGGCTGCCTTCGATTCGTTGGACAGGACTGTTCTCTGGGATTGTCTATTGAAGAAGGGTGTGCCTGAGAAGTTCATTAACATCTTAAAAGCCCTGTATACGAACGCCTCAGGCAGAGTGAGGGCATACAACCACCTTTCTCCCTTGTTCCATTCGAGCAGTGGGGTTAGGCAGGGTTGCCCGATCTCACCATTCCTCTTCAACTTTGCCATCGACGACATCCTAGAAACAGCTCTGATGGATGTAAGTAATGGCGGTGTGGATATGTTGCCTGGAGAACGACTTCTCGACCTCGAGTATGCGGATGATATTGTCTTACTGTGCGATAATGCCCAAGGCATGCAATCAGCACTTAATCAGTTGGCAATCAGTGTCCGCAGGTACGGCATGTGCTTTGCACCCTCCAAGTGCAAAGTACTTCTACAAGACTGGCAGGATTCTCATCCTGTACTCACCCTGGATGGTGAGGAGATCGAAGTAGTTGAGAAGTTCGTGTATCTAGGTAGCTATATAAGTGCTGGTGGTGGCGTGAGTGATGAGATTGATGCACGTTTAATGAAAGCCAGAGCGGCTTATGCCAATCTGGGCCATCTTTGGCGCCTTCGTGATGTTAGTCTGGCTGTAAAAGGTCGGATCTACAACGCGTCGGTGAGAGCAGTTTTGCTCTATGCTTGTGAAACCTGGCCTCTCCGAGTTGAGGATGTTAGACGTCTCTCTGTGTTCGATCATCGTTGTCTCCGAAGGATTGCTGACATCCAGTGGCAACACCATGTTAGTAATGCAGAGGTTCGGCATCGTGTGTTCGGGCGCAGAGACGATAATTCAATTGGTGTCACCATCTTGAAACACCGACTTCGGTGGCTCGGACATGTTTTACGAATGTCGTCCCAGAGACTTCCGCGTCGTGCATTATTTGCCGACCCTGGGACTGGTTGGAGAAAGCGGAGAGGAGGTCAGTGTATGACATGGTGTCGTGGCATGAAAGAGAGCTGCAAAGGGCTAGCTTCCGTTGGTCCTTCACGACTCCCTGGTTGGGGTCCGAGAGATAGTGCAACACAGTGGCTAGAGACGTTATCGGATATGGCTCAGAATAGAAGCCAGTGGCGATCCTGCTGCAACCTTCTTTTACTTTCTACATAAAGAATGGTTCTAACTTTCCTAACTGAAAGAATCTTCTGGTTGTACATTTCAGCCCGCCTTATCTTTTCATCCTTTATCTACCTACTTTCATTATTTTGTGTGGCGCATATGTACCTGGTGCCCTTTTGTACCAATATATATGTGTTTAAATAAATAATAAATAAATAAAATACCCCATAACCTTTTTTCATCTAATGAATTTATATTTTCTTGAATCGTATCTTCCATATCGTCACTGATACTTTTGTTACCTCTACTATTCTGGGATTTAGCCGGACAACGTCTCTGTGCTATTGGGGTATGGTAGCTTGAACCTTTGCATATACGTACCAGGTTCTACGTTGTGACTGACCATTACCATGTGCTTGAGAGCTGTTTCCAGAGACCCATCAGTAACGAAGTTGGAGAGAAGTGTTAATATTGGACAACCTCGCCTAACCCCGCTACTGAATTTGAATAATGGATTGAAGTGGTTGCATACCCACACTGCTTGAGGTATTTGTATGTTAGGCCTTCAAGATGTTAACAAACCCCTCAGAGACACATCCTTGTGCAACAGGCTATCAAAACAGTCCTGTCCAACAAATCAAAGTAGACCCTGTTATCAAGAACCAACAATTGTTGGCCTCTAATAAGTGTGGCTATGTTTTAATATTTAGAGAAGGGTGAAGGTTTAGTCAAGACACCAATTACACGAGCTAAAACTAGCCTGCTTCTCTCTAGTCGTTCTTTCCTGGGTTTTATATGATCTATGAATTCTAGTGAAAGCCATTATTATTGATGCAATCGACAGTAGACATTCCGCGACAGCTGGTGTATAGATGACAGGCTACTCTTAAAGAGGGAAACATTGATTACTTCATTCCAAGATATTGGTACACTATTTCTCAAACCTTTCCAAATAACTCAGTCAGCTCTCTGACAAAAAACTCTCCATCTTTATAAAACCTAGTAGGAATAAGTCATCTGGTTCTGATGACTTGATGCTTCAAAAGTCGGAGATCCTTGTGGACCTCCACCTCATTAGATGGATACTGATCATGGGGTCAGTACAGTCTGAATGATGTTGCTGGAGTAGTAGTACTCTTCCTATCTCTCAAGACGTCTCCGGATGTCACTAATTTGCGTTTAGTTAGCTTTACTGATTGTCTCATTCACACCAAACTTTTTGCTGCCAATGGTTTAGATGAGCTGAAATAGCTTCTAGCAGTTGCCAGATGTTGTTGGTGTTTTCACCACCATAACATACTTCATACGCCATTTGTTCCCTCAGGATACTGAAGCCCATGTTCACCATTGGTTTGGAATGAGGGTTTTCCAACTCCTCTAGGTGAACTTTCCATGCCCACCAATCCGGTTAGAGAGCCAGACATTCGCTTTTCGTCCTCTCAATTTCGTAAACAACACCCGTGGTGCGAGATGGCAGTGAGTAGGAGTTCCCTGTCAGAGGCCAAGTGAGAGCATTTTTCGAGGGAGAGCGGAATCTCCCCACTCTCGGTCGTACCAGGGCATTCGGGGGCAATAAGTCGTCTGATCTAAATTAACACTTACGTTGGAACTGGTATATGTAACAAATTTATTGATGCAATTTTATGGTCAATAATCATCAGACTTTAATGTATTATTCTACAATATAAGTTGATCAAGTCATACAAATACCAATCAGATCTATTACTGACAACCCCATTATTATGATACTAGTGTATGTAAGTTCATATTAAGTTAGTAAGTAACTTATTTGTAGTTCTTGTCACTTTCTTATCTCTCAATAACTTCGTATATATTACATTGTCTGCATAATGTCCTGGCTTTTCATTGGTTCCACATTAAAATTTCACCCAAACAAGATTCTATATGATAATAATATCCTCTTGGTTTCATATTTAGTCTTAACATATTCGATCAATGGAAGCACTACTTGCCTGCGTAGATATTCCTCCAAATTGTCATGATGCTATACCTCTCTTGAACTTGGAAAATCAATCTTTCTCCAAGCTTTTCAAGCGAATCCTAAAAAGGTTGGAAAAAGGGGAGACTTGTGTTCAAAAGACGTTGCCTAAATTATTAAATGATGGTACTGAAAAAGAGTCAGAATACGTACTTATTGGGACTATTGAAGAGGAAAATTCCAGAATATTATTCGCACGACTTCTAAACTCATCAGGGAATAATGAAATATACAAACTTCCATTTTTTCGTTTCACCGTCCGTAAGATTGATGAGTGAGTTATTTTATTGTTTTGGCAACTTTTAATATACTAAGAATATTACTTCTTTACATCTGGTTGTAATAGCTAGGACAACACTGTCTAGGACTGATCTTTATAATTTTCTACATTTATCCTTCGTTCTATAGCATCCTATCATAAACTGATTACCCACAGCTACCACTACTACTGTTGGCAAATTATCCATTATATGAAAATCACTTAATATATATAATAAAACCAGTAAAGTTGATATTCAAAGATAACATTCCTAGAATAACTAGTTCCAAAATGTCGAACCTCTAAATTACGTACACAATATTACTGCCGGTTTTAAACAGTCCCTACAAAGTGTTTTGACTCTGTTACTGTCCGTACATCAACCGAAACAGATGGTTTTTTCGGCGAAATTTATGGACGACCTTTGAACAAATCTTAAGTGGCCTTGAGAAATGTTAGCCAATCAGTAAACAGTCAGCATAGAGTAAAAATATATTATACAAAACCAAATAAATAAAGTGGATACACTTCTTTTATATGGTCCAAAAACTTGTCAAGGTTAGAAAAAGGATCAAAGGTTCCAAAATCGTAATGCATAAGGTAGACGAACTCGTTCATATGGCTCCATAATAGTTGGTCTCTGGAGCCATGATAAGGTAAAAAAAAAAACCTCCCAGCCTTGACCATATAGCTTCATTATTGTTTGTGTGTAATCCGATTGTGTAATTTTATCATTTTTATTATGGATACATCCCTACAATACTCATACCACTGAACAGCCGGAGCTTCAGTAACATTTGAGATTATCGCAGCCAATGTTACTGGTGCTTTTATTATACAGTTCGCGGTAATCATTATAATATGCCTTAGTCTCAATCTGAATCCAGCGATAAAGGTTCCTATTCTAGCAAACGTCTTCCTTCAACATATATCACATCGATGGACAACATCACAGTAGTCTGCACAAGGTCTATAAGTAATTTAATTACCGCAATTACAAATACAGGAACTTCTTAGTAGTCTCATTTGTTGTAGCCTCTTAATTGTCAAGTTTTCTCTAAAATCCTCTGTGAACCGAACATACATGAGCGTCAGGTACTGAAATTGGCGTCATAACCTTGAAATTTCTCAAACGCTCCTGATTGGCTCGTCCATAAATTATAGTCTCGCCGTTTTTTCCATGAACCACTTTCTATTGTCCATTACGCTTTGTCAAACAGAAGGATCAAATTTAATCTGACTTTCTAAATCAATAGTATAACCTGATATTGTGTTGCATACGCTCTGAAGCTACTATAAATAGTTTTGTACTAATAGTAGTGCAACCACTTGTTAGATTTCGGCATAATAACAAAATGAGAATGCAACTATAATTGATTATAAACTAAATATTTTTAGCTACTAAATTTTACCAGGGTAATCGAATACCAGTTCACTGCTAAGGTTTCATAATCCGATAACTGAATCTGCTTGTGATTGCCGTCTATCTAGTGTACAGTTAAATTTCTCATCCGTGTATTGTTAAATATTATACTTGATCATAGCATTTGTTAGAATTGACCACTCTATGATGGAGATATATAGTGGGAATCTAGGATGTGTTTTCCATTCTGTTTGTGACTTGTGAATTGAGTGTACATGCATTTCAATATTGATGTTCATACCCGGTCTTGAGAGACAGACAGCTACAACGTAGGACCAGGCACATTTATGCATCGGTCCAAGTTGCCATGCCTCGTTAGCACAACAAGATGAACACCGAATTCATAGAAATAATTAATTTAATGGTGGTAGTATATAAGGAAGGAAGAACGTTGTGAAGCAATTTTAATCTCAAGGTTTAAGAGAAGACAGAGAGTGTATACACCTACACCATTGTGATCAATTCTGAGCCATATCACCTAGAGTCTCCAACCATTGGTTACGATAGTCACACGGACCCCAACCAGGTAGTCTGCATTTACCAACATGGCTCAGACTAGAAGTTAGTGACTTCAAACACTGATGCCATGTTTTGGTTTGGCCACCCCTAACTCTTTTCCAACCATTCCCTACACTAGTCAGCATAGCTCGTCATGGTAATCGGTATTCAGGCATACGTAACACGTGGCCCAACCATCTCAGTCGATGAAGATTCATCACCCCATCAACTGATTTACCATCATCAATCCCTAATACCCTGTGAGTCTAACCTCACTATTACTTACCCGGTGATCCCAGTAGATGCGAGCAATATTTCTAAGACATCTGTGGTCAAATACTAGTAACTTACAAGTATTTTCTACTCTTGATGGCCATGTTTCACAGCATCACTGTTATGCTGGTTGTCTGAAGGAAACACCTTACTGCTGTCACACCTCTGTACAGTCAGCAGTACGACTTTGCCTTCGGACCTTGGGTTTGCTGCTTTTAGTCTTACCGCTCTTCAACCGACGTGTCTGGCATGGTAGGACCTTGAGGAACGATTGTTCCAGCCAATATAGCTCGATTGGTTCATCACGATAGGCAAGCCCGACCACCACGTCAAGGTAGCAGCAACGGTCGGGACTCGGTCTTTCTCTATTAATACCAAACGGGTTATCAACTGAGTTATTGAGTCTCAGATAGTCACACGCTTATGAGTAGTTTTGTTTTCACATTTCCCATTGTCATTTAAGTAAACCTGAATTCCTTACAGAAAAAAAGAAGTTTCTTCCACTGTACACTAGTTTTAATTTCACTTATTTAGCATTGATTTACATCTACTTACGTTAGTCCATTATTCTTAATGTTTAAATTTGTAGATCTATAACAAAACAGAATCAGGATGTTGCAAATAACAGTAAGTTACCGTTTTACTTTTGAACAGGTAATTCGTTCACATTGATTAGTCAGTTAGTGGTGATCAAAATCATTTAGTCATCTAGTCATTTTTAGTACTGATTGAATTCTATCAATGAAGTCTCAATATAACCACTAGTCTTAGTAACTCACTCAACTCTGAGGACACTATGTTTTAGTGTTAGTTGGTTAGAGAGAGAGAGTTGACAGAAAACTTTGAACCTCAGTTTCGTGCTTTGTGACATTCGTCAGCAAAGCGTATTGAGAGGGTATATGGAACTAGTGTTTCATGTGACATTCAAGCCCAGGTCACTCAGCCCCAAAGTGTGATGTTTTATCACTTGAGCTATTCGGGTTTGTTGGTGACTACCTCCAGCCGTTTGGGTAATTAGTTTGTCGGTGTCATTTCTAGTTACTCTGGTTCCTTATATATGTATGGGGATGGAAGAAATAATGATTGATGTTAAGAAATATCTTCTTGATCACTGTTATTTTCAGTATTATCTCCTGAACAGTTAGTGTATAAGTTCAACAATGGTTTCAATTCCATCAGTTTAAGGATCCTAGGACAACATCTATCATCAAGGTCGTATCGAGAATACTGAAGACGAAAAGTCTATACAACATATAGCGTTTTGCAACGGTTGTGTTAAATGTACATGTTTTGAGGAGTTATTTTTTGTTGAGTCTTAGACTAGAACTTACAACATAGATATGGTGTCGAGTAGAATAAGCTGTCGAATATATGTAAGGAATGCAGTGATGTGTCACTTGTTAAAGCACTGAAATATCAACCATCAAGTCACAAGCTCGAACACTGCCTTACCTACCTTGCTTTATGATGTGTGGCGAGGAAAATAATGATGTTTGCTTAGTCAGACTACTAGATAGTCTGACAGGTACCAAATAATTTATATATTTTCCTACCCTTATTATTACTGATTGTTGTCGGTTTATGGTGTGAAAATATACTTACGTCTTGGAATGTCGCTGCCAGGATTCGAACCTGGGTTAGTGCGGCCACAACGCAATGTCCTAACCACTAGACCACAGAGACGATGAACGCGCGTCTCAACGTCACGCTCTTTTATTTCTTCTTTTTTTTTAATTATTTCGGAAAATTCTTAATGTTGTTTTTCAACAATATAGGCATTGAACCTTATCTGCATGATACTTTTAAACGTCTTGATGATAAAATGGAAAATTTTTCAACACAGTTGTCGAAATTGGTAGAATCTTTGTCACAGAAATCAGCGCCTGGTTCTGCAAGAAAACCGAAAACACCTGCGGCAACTGCTTCAGTAAATACTGCTGCATCAAAACCTAACTTGACATCGAAACCTATATTAGCTCCACAACTTTCACCAACTTCCACTCCCAAATCAGCACCAGCATCCGTATTGAAACCTGGATCTATACCAAAACTTGCATCCACTCCAAAGTCTATGGTTATAAATCAAGCAGGTGCTCTTGTTTCATCCACTGCAAATAAACTTAAATCAACCCCGATTAAACCATCATCTGACCATGTTTTAGAAAGACAACTTTTAAATGAAAGTGGCACTAAAAAGAAACAAACTGAATCATTGACACAAGGTAAGCGTTTGGTCATTTTCGTCATGTTGATTACTATGAATTATTTGTATTGAATTTTAATTTGGTTGAGCACGAAAAACAGTTGAAAGAGGATTTCGTTTCAACTACCTCCGACCACCGCCTTACATCTCAATACATTGCACGTGATATTGAATTACTTAGATTAGTTGTCACATTTCAACTTGATGGATGAAATTCTATGAGCACTAGAAAGGACTTGATGTAAATGACATTGGTTACTACTCAGTGAATTCTATATGCACGTTTAAAACTATTCATTATGATTCGTGTTCATTTGACAATTAAGTCTAATTTGAAAAATCGAATATCATAGAATGAAACTTTTGAATTGGTATTTATGTAGATGACCATCAAAGAAAAACTGTACTACAATAATAATGTTAGATTCCTCTAAGTAGTTCCAAAGAGGATGAGACGTGCGTCCTGCATTCCACTGCTAGCCACTATCCAACTTTGCTTAAAATAACTTTGACTGGTCATTATTTACTTGCACATTAACCTATACTCCTTTAACTAACCTAACTGTTAGAAACTTAGGAGTTCTAAGGAACTGTATAAAACTCCTCAGTACGGTGTTCAGCTATAACTTTATCATAGATCAAACTTAGAATTTAAGTGTCACAGTAAGCACTCTACTTTAAGGGATCAGTACAATTTCACTCATTGCATTCTGCTTTTATCACAACAGGACCATCACTGGCTTCCATTCTGAACTATGTCTGATAACGTTTCAAGCCAGTGAGTTACACTATCCTTTGGAATCCAACCAGTGATTTTGATTGACTGACAGATAGCAGTCCTATGCAGCTTTTTTTATACTCCGGTGTACCATGTCATAAGCTGACGGCCATCCCTTTGACTTTCCCAATCAGTGTCATAGACGGCAAATGAAGCAAAATGTGAATGTCACTGTAACGACACTCATAGTGTGGTGTGGTCTACTTATATCTATATAAGTAGTATATAGTGTAGGTCAGGCATAGAATGTATTTTGGCAGAAGACGGATGAGGAAAGAACTGAAATGAAGCGCAACCGTTTGGAAAATGCACGAGCAACGGAATAAGAGAAGAAACAATGAAGATTGAAACAATTGGTTGTTAATTTGCAAATTGACTGTTCATTGTTTGGTTATCAGAATTTACTGAGATAGTCTGTAATTTTTGCTTCAATACATTCGATTGTCCCCAACCAGTGTTCTGTTCACTACAATAGTACATGTCTAACCCTTTGAAGTCGGTGTTTGAAACTTTATTTATTTATTTGAACACATAAATATTGGTTCAAGGGGGAACCAAATATATATGCGTCACAAAAAAAATTGTCATTTCATTTAATTGTGTGAGGGTTATGATACTGCCCGGGTGCCCAGACCGAAACAGGTAGTTTTCTTAAGGGACCACATCTGGAGCCTTTGACCTAAAGGTCTGATCCACAAGGCAGTGAAGCATCGTGAGGAGATGCAGTCTCATGGTAGCCGGTGACCGATGATTGGTTAATACGCCATTTGTCCCCTCAGGACACTGGAGCCAGCCCATGTACACCATTGGTTTGGAATGAGGGTTTCCCAACTCCCCTAGGTTAACTTTCCGTGTCCACCAACCCGGGTAAAGCGCCGGTGTTTCAAAACAATGGTACTAACTGAATTATTGCCAATGTACTTGTGCTTCGTCACCATAATCCTCTCTCTATATTACTATTAAATTGTTATTCAACTGACTGATTCTTCTCAAATAACAGTAATTTCTTCTTTCTTTGTTTCCATTCAATATTTTTAGCTCATAGTCAAATTGAAAATCCCAGATTTGCTTCAATGATTGATAAAGCTATTGATCATGTATTAGATCGTATTCATAAAGGGAAAGATATTAAAATTGGACCAATGTTACAAGAAAGATTATGTTCTATCAATAGATGTAATAATAATACAATGGATCATATTGAACTATCTAATCATGTTGATATGGATGATGAAGATGATGATGTCAACGTTGCCAATCTGACTACTTATAATAACAATATTGTCTATGATAGAAATCAACATAATCTTAATGTAAAACCTAAAAAGAATTTAGTTGCTATTTCACCATGTGTATCATTTATGATGAAACCAGTTCAAAGTAGTGCTACTACCACTACTACTACTACTACTACTACTACTACTACTAGTAGTAGTAGTAGTGGTAATAACATTAAATTAAATACTACTAATAATAGAAAGCATCAATTATCTACTGAAGATTATGAAGAACTGGAAGCTGTTTTACAAAATGATGACGGTATAAGTAGTATTCATTATTCAAATGATACTACTGATTATATTGTTAGTAATGACAATGAACGAAAACATAAACATAAAAAACGAAAACATTCAGATGATTAGATAATGAAGCAAAGAAACAACACTATCTGTATATATGTTCATGTGTGTGTGTGTGTGAGCGTCCAACTTCACTTTTGTACATAATAACAATAGTCTTATTATACTGTGTCATATCTGACTGTACTTTTCTGTGGACTAATCCATTTATTACATGAGTGCTTAATGGTTTTATCATTTATGTAACCTTTTTGTTTTGATATAGTAACAAGCTAATAAGTTATAATTTATGTATATATATATATATATATAATCAATATATTTTCTATCAACCAGAGAGTTTTCTTTCCAAGACTTTTGTATGCTACATTTTCTTTCGAGGTTGTATTCATCAGTCAGTCACAACGTAGAACTTCGTACATACGTAAGTACATCAGTTCGAATTGCCATACCACAGCATTGTCACAGAGATGCAGTTATCGATTCAAATCCATTACTGGTAGAAGTAGTAAAAGTATAAGCAGTAATCGGAAAGATTAGGGTCTGAAAATCCAGTGAAATAAATTTGGAAAAAGAAAAAGGATAGAGACATGAAGAATTCAGAAGATTAGAATTTTGTAGAACACAAAGAGTGGATGCACCTTTTGCCATTGTAAACGATTTCGAGCCGTGCCATTCAAGATCTCTAACAATCGATTGCTATCATCTCGCGGATCCCAAACAGGTAGTCTACACCTACCAACATGGCTTAGTCCACTTGTCAGTGACTTCGTGGATTTGTGCCATGTTTTAGTCTGGCCACCCCTATCTTTCTTTCAACCTACTCCCACACCATAAAGCATTGCACGTTTGGGCAGTCGGTGGTTGGGCATATGCATTCATCATCAATTGAACAATCTACCTAATTCCTAAAGTTGTAATGAGAAGTTGTGATTTTTGGATAAGGTCCATGTCTAATGTGATAAAGCTATTACTAGTGACGTTTGAAGATATCAGTTAATTGATTGGAGCTGAAATCATGCTACCATTGGACACTGACTGAGTGGTCCTAGCGGTTAAGTGTCCATCTTAGGTTCGACCTTTGACGGGGTATGTATTTCGAGATTGTCTTGCACCAGGACAAAACAGCTATCTAGTGCTTCCCAGTTCTCAATAGTACCACAACTGAGATCAATTTGTAAGTGATACAACCTACAAATTAGTGCTATCCACTCCCAGACCTTCAATATTCTTATAACCTCGGTATCTGATTAAAAAAATGAATTGCACAATATGCAGTCTGGTTCAAGATTTACACATGTCTGACAATATAGCTAATAAGAATGACACGAGAATAAACGATTGCAACAATTATTGAATCAAATATATAATCAGAATGGAGTAGTCACAATTGAAAAGTTTCGAAACCCTTTACATTGAATATTATTAGAGGATGCTGGCTAGTCAAGTTTGTAATCGTTAATCATAAAATTACTGACATGCATTTCACAAAAGCTAGAAATACCTACGTAACGATGGAAAGATTTTAGTCCAATAGCTATTGAAATAGCAAGTGTATTATCCTAGGATAAATCTTCATTTTGTTGGATTCGCTTACTAACCTCTCTCATTTCGATAGCTCTATAATTGTTTTCCTATATATATCTAGTAATGAGTAGTGTATAAGTGTTTATTTTTAGATTCACTTGGTATTGTTTGGTTGAATCTTCCCATTGATATTTTAGGACTGTAATTGATGAGTCTCTTATTGACCATATGTGCATACTGTGAGTGTTGCCTCGATATAGCTTTAATTCACAAGCATTATAAGCAAAGATGGATAATTGCTAGCAGCGGAATCCAGGACGCTCATTTTCGTCCTATTTGGGACTCGTCAGTTGGATGTACCTGGATCTCGGAGTTGATGTTCGCTCTGGCACTCGAACCCAGTACCGTTCGCTTCAAACGCCATCGCGTTATCCACTCAGCTACTTACTTGTGCGATGGGGTGAAGTTTAGATTCATTTGGTATTGTTTGGTTGAATCTTCCCATTGATGTTTTTAGGACTGTAATTGATCAGTCTTTATTTTTGTTACTAATTAGTAGCCAAATGTTTTTACCTTGTAACGTCTATGGTAGCTATCTGTTAAGATTCGAAATACATGATTCATACCCCAGAGGCTGGGATTGGTGTTCTGAACTAACAGGCAGGGCTAGGCAAGAAGAAGGACCGATGAAGACTCTAAACTGCTCGTACGGGTTCTGTGCGTCGATAATTCACTATACTCTAATTGGCGGCATCATTACGATATATATTAATAGGGCACAAGCTATAACAGATTGGATAATGTATATAGTGTTACTCAGCCTTAACGTTTAGACATATTACTATAACCGAAATAGAAAACATGTAACAATCACACATTTGTCTTGACTGTTGATATAAATGTATAAGTTATGTGTGATGAGTATACGTAATTAGAATCAAGTAGAGTAGTCAAGTCCAAGCGAAAGTTAAGAGAAAAGTAAGAACTCACGACGTTATGATTGTACCAGATCCAGTTGAGTGTGCTAGAAGAATGGAGTAGTCGTTCCTCCTCACTTATCGCTATTTATTTGGATACGTTATCAAGTGACTACTAATAAGTAGCAACAATCATTTGGCCGAATATTTGAAAATCTATCATGCATGCGAAATTGCTTAGTGTTTAAACAACTCGACATTAGGCTGGTGAATACGAAGATTAACATTAGATGTGAATTGTTTGACTATAACAAGTGGAATACAGTTCAATTGATAACGCTGCCTATAAATACGTCTATCTCAATATTCGGATCAACCAAGGTGGCTTTTTGGAGCTTAGTGTGATTGATTACGAACCCTTGAAATGTCACTCATGTGGAGTGGAGCCTTCAACTGTCGCTGGATACTTGAATCTCATATTATAAGCCACCGTCAATTCCCTTACAATTCCAGATGCTTCTAGATGGCTGATATCATTGAGCGCGAAATACATAATCAAGCAGGGATACCTACTGACTGCAAATGACTAACCTGATAGTTCTTTATTATCATTTAGTGACAACTAGATGGGGAATATTGCCATTTTACCTGAACAGTTCTCAAGTAACGACTAAGTGTTGAACATATTCGACCACTTTTTCAATGAAGACCAACCATTTACGCCATATCAGAATTTAAAGTTACATATGAACAAACTGATAGATGACAACTTTCATCAATGAAGATTTAACCTCCATTGATGTGCAGAATCGTAAGCTTCCTGGTCTAAGGTCAGCAGAATTGCAGATCGTTGAACTAGTTAACAAGATCAATCAAAACAGATGCCAGCTGTCAAAATACTTTCAAAAATTGGTAGACAAACACTACGGTGTTGGGGTCTGAGCAATCACTGTGATCAGTGATTACAGACAATCGATAACACACAATTCACAATCAGTGGAAATGGCATACATGCGTCTAATTGTTGTCTTTCTCCCAACTTCGAATCCTAGTATTCCCTCATGAATACCTTTTCACTCTGTTCTTGTATACTCAGTGTTCAGATTTTCGCATTACCGCTGGTAATATGATTATCCATCTTGTTAATCTAATTGTGATATGGTAACTTGAGCTAGCATACTTTTGCGCCAGGCTCTGACTTGATTTATTAATGACTTAATTACCCTAGTTAGATACTACCAGTATAGTTCTCTCTAATCATTCATAGAAAAAAGCATATCCACAACCCTGCACACCATAAAATTTCAAATCAAAATCAACTTAATTGATTATAACAAAAAGTTGTCCATCTGAATGAGAAAATGAAATAGACAATCGGAAATCATCAAATCATACAGCAATTTTATAGTTGAATTCATGAGTCAATTGAAGCTAGACCACCAAGGAAAACCTAGAAGCACTGGATGGCCGTTTCGTCCTATTGTGAGACTGCTCAGTGGCAGTGCGTATCCACGATCCGACCTCGTGAGATATCGAAAGCAGGACCTAACCTCTAAAGCCACTGAGCCGGTTGGCATTCAACCGTGTTAATGTCTAACTTTAACCAATCCACGAAATTGAGTAACCATCTACTAGGACTAATCAACCGTTCAGTACTTCCAGCATTTCCATATGTGGTCCAGCTTCAATCAACTCATAATTTCAACTATATAAAAATTACTAAAATCTCCGCACACACACACACACCTTTCCAAAAAAAGTCATATATTATTTATATTCAATTTATTATCATTATCATCCATAGATCCATCCATTTAACATACATTTTCAATTTATCTGTTGTATCAGCCAATATATTATAAAGAGAATCAAAACAAAAAAAAACAGATCAATAAAAGAAGAAACTAAAAAAAAAAAATAATAACAGATCAGAATAATTGATCGAATAGATGAATGAATTGATTATCTATTGATTAAAAATAGGAATGATAAATTCCTGTATCCTGCTGTATCCAACCGATATACATATACATAGATATAGATATAGTAAATACAAATTAATTGGATTATAAATGTATCAAATATACTTCACATTATCTACTTTAGAGGGGGTGTTTTTTTTTATACAAAAGTATCAATTATGTTAATGTTAATGTATATCCTTGGTAACAAGTTGAATATTGTTCCAATCATTGAAGAAAAAAAAAAAAGAAGATTTAAGTAGTATATAACAAAATTTATGAATTCAATGTAGTGAGGTGATTTTTCATTGCATAATACTGATTAATACGAGAGATGCCATATCTATAAATGAATAAACAAAAGAGAGAGGGAGGGAGGCAGTTAGAAACAAAAACTTTCATTATAAATAATGAAAGTTTTGACATTGATCATCATCATCATCATCATCATCATCATTACAGATTGATATTGTTTAATAAATTATAATCAACTTATATAGGTGATATAAATATAAGTTAGTTCAAGTTATTAGATTATATACAATAACACAATCAGTCAGTCAATCACAACGTAGAACTTTGTATGTACGTACGTAAGTAAGTACATCAGTTCGATTCACCATACCACATTAACACAGAGATGTAGTTGTCGATTCGAATTCCATAGTGGTAGAAGTAGTAAGAGTATAAGAAGTAATGTGAAAGATTACGGTTTGAAGATGTTATTGAAGGAGTATAATCCAGTGAAATAAATTTGGAAAGAAAAAAAAGATAAAGGCATGAAGAATTCAGAAGATTAGAATCTCAGTCAGTCAGTCAGTCAGATACAACGTAGGACCAGGCACACATATACGTCGGTCCAAGTTGGCATACCTAATTAGCACAACAAGATCAACATTGAATTCATATAAGTAGTTAATTTAATGGTGATAATATATAAAGGACAGATTGTATATAAGGATATAGTATAGGAAGAAAGACAGATATGAAACAATTTTAATCCCCAGGTTTAAAGGAAGATAAAGAGTGTATACACCTGCGCCATTGTGATCAATTCTGAGCCATGTCACCTAGAGTCTTCAATCATTGGTTACGATAGTCACGCGGACCCCAACAAGGTAGTCTGCATCTACCAACATGGCTCAGACTAGAAGTTGGTGACTTCAAACACTGATGCCATGTTTTGGTTTAGCCGCCCCTAACTCTCTTCCAAGCATCGCCAATAATATTCAGCATAGCGCGTCGTGGTAATCGGTGTTCAGGCATACGTAACACGTGACCCAACCATCTCAGTCATTGAAGATTCATGACTTCATCAACTGATTTACCTAAATTCCATGATAACCTGTGCATAAACTCACTATTACTTATTCGGTGATCCCAGCAGTTTATAATTTAGGAGAACACGAAGAGTGGATGCACCTTCGTCATTGCAAACGATTTTGAGTCATGTCATTCAAGGTCTCTAACCATCGATTGCTATCATCTCACGAATCCCAACCAGGTAGTCTACACCTACCAACATGGCTCAGTTCAATTTTCAATGACTTCATGGATTTGTGCCATGTTTTAGTCTGGCCGCTCCTAGCTTTCTCCCAACCTACCCTTACACCATAAAACATCGCACGTCGGGGCAGTTGATGGTTGGGCATACGTAACACGTATTCCAGCCATCTCAACTAATAAACTTTCATTACTTCATCAATCGATTCGCCATCTTTGCCTAGTACCCTTTTCCTAACAACTGCATTACTTACTCGATGGTCCCAGGATTTATGAGCAATACTTCCAAGACAATATCACAATGAAATTCCATGTAGTGATAATGATAATAAGAAATACTAAGCATTAATAATGCCGTTTGTGTGAAAATGGAATGAAAAGGTACATGGGATGGAATACTAAAATTCAAAGATCGAGAATAAGATAAAGAGTGAATCCATTTGAACAGTATCATCGAATGTTTCTAATTATTGATTGTGATTGTAGTCTGGATCTCAATCAGATAGTACAAAACTATCGAAATGGTCTAGATCAACATTCAACGATTTCATATACGTACTTCTTATTTATTTCAACACCAGTAAACATCACGCGTCGAGATAACCACCGACTACTTTGACAAGCAATGCTTGTTAGTTTAAGAGTATATTGGAAGGTTGAGATGGTTCGAACTAGAACGCAGCAGTAGTCCATCAAGTCACCAATTATTTATGCACATCCAACGCTTACATGATGCTCGGGAAGAGAAATCTCGGGAAAATAAGGCTGATTTTAGACATGTACGTGAATGTTCTGAATAGATATTCACTCTTCGTCGAGTTTTAGACAGGTACACTTACCAACACATCACATCATAGTTGCATTTTTTTTAACTTCAAAATGACATTCGATATCGATCTTATGTTGAACTGTTATCACAAGAAAAAGAGGCATCAGTCCACGAAACGACTAACTATTTGTCTGAGGGATGTGGCAGATACAGACCTCTTTCTTGCGTTTAGCGTGATAACGGCGACCAGTGTTTGAAGATTTGAGATGACAGCGTTCAGAATCGTGAACAATGGAGCATATGCATTCAATTATTGTCTTCCTTTCCATCTTGAATTTCAGTATCCCTTCATACATACCCCTTTTAATCTGTCTTAAAGAAACAAATTCCTAATGTTTAGTCTTTCTTTTTAAGTTCGCTATAACATTGTTTTGTTATTTTCAATACAATTGTATTGATGATGTTTGTCTATCTATCTATTTGTCTGGACTCATATGTAGACACTAATGGACAGTTTCAACCTGACAGAATATCATCTTACGCCTGTTACCCCTCGTAAAATACAGGCCATCAACAAGGATATTCCAACCAACTCTGTCATAGGTTCTCCTTTACAAGTCTTGACAAGTACTGTTCATTTCTTCGATGTCTGTCTCCGATTCCCGACATAATGTGTTCTTTGATCTGCCTCTTTTCCTCCATGTTTGATGATTCTAAGTTAGGGCTTGCTTCGTGATGCAGTTTGGTGATTTCCACGATATGTGTTCTGCTCACTTCCAGAATTCTTTCACAATTTCCCCTTCAGCTGGAAGTTGGTTTGTTGTCTGTCACAGCTGGTTGTCACTGATTATATCCGGTCAACGGATATAAAGTATGTTGTGTGAATAGTTATTTATAAATACTGTACCTTTTTCAATTATTGTTTAAGTAGTTCTCCAAGTTTCAGCTTCGTACAGTAGAACTGTCTCGACGTTTGTATTGAAGATTCTGACTTTGATGTTGGCTGACAGTTGTTTTGAGTTTCATATGTTCGTCAATTGTAGGAATGCTTCCCTTGTTTTCCAAATCAATGCCGTCACATCTGCATCAGATCTTCCCTGCTCATTAATAATGCTGCTTAGGTACGTAAAGCTTTCCTCCCCTTCCAGAGCTTCTCCATAAATTGTGACTAAGTTGGTGCTCAGTGAGTTGCTTTAACTCGTAAATTTTGAGGTCTACTGCCGTGGAGGCGCCTTCTAAACTGGCTGCCTTCGTATAAATTTGTTGCTGTGTATGAGATAGAACCAGATTATCTGTTAAGTCCAAATTATCTTACTATGTCTAAACTTTCTACTGCATGCCGTGCTTTCCCTGAGATGTGTAGGTCTTCATAATTTAGTCAACCACCCTGCCTAAAGTCCTTCTAGGGTTACTGATGGTCTCAAGTCCCGATACAGGACGAGGGTTAGCAACCCCATCCCGCAGAAAAGAACACTGCTAAAGAAACCCTAACCGGGAAAAGAATATTAACCAATGGGTTAGAATTGATAGAAAAACATTGGAAATGATAAAATATTGATTTATTCATCAATGAATTATTACTTACGATAAATAATCAAATTTCGTCTGTTCTTGAACTGATAATATTACCGCCCAAACACCCCAGAATAAATGAGCCGACTGTGTAAATGACAAAAATAATCAAGTAACAATTAAATGTTAACATATACCGTGATATCTATAAATAAATATATTCTATGAATAACCAAACTGAGCTAACAGAAAAGGCCCCTAAATGCCCTGGTACGGCCGAGAGTGGGGAGAGTCCGCTCAACCTCTCCAAATGCTCTCATATGGCCACGCGTATACAGCTTCTACCAGAGAAGTCTTACTCACTGCCTTCTCGCACCACAGGTGTTGTTTACGAAAGTGAGAGGACGAAAAGAGAATGTCCGGCGCTTTAACTGAGTTTGTGGACACGGAAACTCCACCTAGAGGAGTTGGAAAACCCTGATTCCAAACCAATGGTGCATATGGGCTCCAGTATCCTGAAGGGACAAATGGTGTATGAATCAATCGTTGGTCACCGGCTACCATGGGAGATGGGAGATTCAGATCATGCTCTAGTGAGAGCACGCATCTGTCTGCGTCTTACTGTACGTAAGAAAGACACTGTAGGTAAGCCTCTAAGGGTTCTACTTAGTGATACGCAAGCTGAGAATATATCTCAGGAACAACTTGAAAAACAGTTAGACAGACATGTAAGTTGTGCCCACCCTGAAGCAGCGTGGGATGACACCCGAAAAGCTGTGGAAACAGCAGTGATATCCGCTAGTAAGGTAAGCCATAAGGTCAGGGAGAAACAATGGATCTCGGCAGCATCTACCGCACTGATGGATGATCGAAAACTCATCCCACCTGGCTCTGAACATAACAAAGAGCGGAGTCAGCTTAAGCGAAGGCTAATAAGAAGCCTACGCAACGATCGTGAACAGTGATGGGTAGCGAAAGCAAGAGAGATGGAAAAGGCAGAGGCAATAGGTAACAGTAGGCAGCTGTTCAGACTTATTAAAGAAACCGGCATTAGGAACCCAAGTATCAGTGAAACTATCTCAGATAAAGATGGGCATATCATTCATCCTCAATCCAGGAGATTGGATCGATGGGCAGAACACTTTAGGGATCAGTTCAACTGGCCTTCAGATACACTTCGATTTCCCACGATCCCCAGTCGTCCTGAATGGCAAATTGATGTAAGTCCTCCAACTCTCTACGAGGTTGAAAAAACTATAGGAAATCTAAAACGAGGGAGAGCGGCAGGCCCTGACAAGCTTACCCCTGAGATTTTTAAGGATGGTGGTCCAGTACTAGCAGTGAGATTGACCGAGGTCTTAGGTAGAATCTGGGAACTGGACGTAATTCCATCTGACTGGTCCCAATCACTGATTGCGCCAGTCTATAAGAAAGGACAAAAGTCCTCCTGTGACAATCACTGGAATCAGTTTGACTAATATAGTGTCTAAAATATTAGCTTCAATAATACTTAGGCGCCTAACCAAAGCTCGTGAAGAGCAGACTAGAGAAAAGCAGGCTGGTTTTCGACCTGGACGTGGTTGCATAGACCAGATATTCACTCTACGTCAGGTCCTAGAACATAGACACACATTCAGACGTCCCACAATCGTAGTATTTCTTGACCTTAAGGCGGCATTTGACTCCGTGGATCGTGAGGTTCTATGGCAGTGTTTGTCACTGAAAGGAGTATCAAAGAAGTACATTAACCTCATAAAGGCTCTCTACTCGAACACAACTGGTCGAGTTAGAGCCTATGGCGAACTGTCATCAGAATTGGTTACCTCATGCGGTGTTCGTCAGGGCTGTCCACTCTCCCCATTCTTGTTTAACTTTGTCGTTGATATGCTTTTAGAGATATCACTTTCATCATCTCAATCTCCTTGAGTTGAACTTTTACCGGGAGATTCACTTGTTGACTTAGAATACGCCGACGACATAGTTTTATTCGGTGAAGACGCTGACAAAATGCAGAGTCTTCTGACCACTATAAGCAACAATGCAGGCATGTTCGGGATGCGAGGCTCTCCCTCGAAGTGCAAAGTGTTACTTCAGGATTGGGTTGCATCGGCGCCTGAACTAATGATAGGGAGTGAAGTAGTTGAGCGTGTTGACACAGGACAAGCTGTGAATCACATATGGAAAAATTCAAACACTTCACTTATACTCGAAGTCTGATCATGTCGTTCAAAAGGACGATGAAAGCTCCACAACGAAACCATCCATCTCAGAGAACAAAACTCCACTAAGATGAACAATTATTACTAGATTATAATAAAGTATATTTATCATTATCAATACTTACCAAAGCAAAATGATTCACTTCAATTAACCATTTCTCAAGTAAACTTTCATTTTCCCAATTATTATCATTATCATTACAATCTTGATGAATACAGTTGGAATGTGGAGTGGTCGTTGTTACTGGAGTCGTGGAATATCCATTAGGAATCATTTCTGATTGTTGATTAAATTTTTTTTCATAATAATTTTTGGCTTTTAAATATTTTCTTAACCACATAAGTTGATATTCTTTTGTTGGATAATTATCAAAATTGACAACATTTATACCTAATGATGAAAGAAAAGGAGATTATCAGAAGGGGGACTTTCTAGAGTCAATTGAGGATAGACCATCATGGAAAACCTGGAAGCATTGGACGACCGTTTCGTCTTGATGGATGGTTACTTAATTTCTTGAATTGGTTGAAGTGAGACATTAAAATCGTTGCGTACGATACTGATAGGTCCTGGATTTGATATCTCGCGAGGTGGGATCGTCGATGCGCACTGCCACTGAGGAGTCTCACAATAGGACGAAACGGTCATCCAGTGCTTCCAGGTTTTCCATGGTAGTCTATCTTCAATTCACTAATGATTTAAACTTTAAAAAGAGATTAGTTTAGTTGTGAACAGGATTAAACAAATGATTAATATCCCATATACCATTCACTATCAATTTGATCTTGATAGAACTTGTTTTCATATGACTAATACTGCTAGTAATTTTAATTAATTTGAGGGTGATGTCAAGTGTTATGAGAGATAATGAAAACAGTTGTCACTTAGAGGTTACTTAAACTCTGATAGAATACTTCTCTTCTTGGAGGATATGGGAAGGAAACTAGGTTATAGAGTGATCTTGATGACATGGGGACGTGATCACAATGTCCAAGTGACAACTTCTTGAGGCCAGTCATACACTATCTTTATGAGGATAGCTTTAGATGTACTTGCATTTAAAGCTTTACCGCCCTAAAATGCTTTGGTACGATCGAGGATGGAAAGAGTCAGCTCTCCTTCTACAAATGCTCTCACATGACCACGCGAATACAGCCGCTGATAGACAAGTCCTACTCACTGCCTTCTCGCACTACGGGTGTTGTTCACGAAATTGAGAGGACGAAAAGCGAATGTCTGGCACTTTAACCCTGTTGGTGGACACGGAAAGTGGAGTTGGAAAACCCTGATTCTAAATCAATGGTGCACATGGGCTCCAGCATCCTGAAGGACCAAATGGCATGTGAATCAATCGTTCGTCACCGGCTACCATGGGACTGCATCTCCTCACGATGCTCCACTGTATTGTGGACTAGACCTTCAGGTCAAAGGCTTGGGGTGTGGCTTCCTAAGAAAACCACCTGCTTCGGTTTGGGCACCCGGGCAGTATCACAGCCCATACACAAATCAAGTGGCTTGTGTGGAGCATATGTATTCCGTGCCCCTTTGTACCAACCAGGATCATGAATCGGTCGAAGTTAGACATTAACACCGTTGGATGCCAGCTCAGTTGCCTAGAGGCTTAAATTTCGCGCGCGAGACTGGGTCCGAGTCCCACATGCGGGATCGTGACTGCACACTGTTGAAGAGTCCAATACTAGAACGAAACGTCCATTCAGTGCTTCCAAGTTTTCAGTAGTAATCTAGCTTAGATTGACTTATGAAGTCAACTATGAAAATACTGAAATCTCCACAAAACCCTTTCTGATCAATAACCATCTATCAAAATAGTCTGATAAGTTTCATTAACGATAATGTAAATTGTTTATTGTTTAAAATGTTAAGATAATCAGTTGTATATTGTCTATTTAATTTCATAATTATTTACATATTAAGTATGAATATAATCATGATTACATAATCTAAAATATGGTATACTGTGGTGAACTAATGATTCCTTTGTACTTGGTGATTGTCTAGATTTCGAATTCCATATACAATACAGTCGTTCACGCTTAGCTAGTTCTTCTTAGTCTAAATTGTGTTATTACTGGAATTCCTAGTTCGTATAATATTTCAACGACTTCTAATCATTCTATATACTTTACTAGAGGTATAACTGATGGGGTGAATCTTAAATTTTCATAGTTGAAATCATGAGTCAATTGAAGCTAGACCACCATGGAAAATCTGGAAGCACTGGACGGCCGTTTCATCCTATTGTGGGACTTCTCAGTGGCAGTGCTCATCCACGATCCCGCCTCGCGAGATTCGAACCTAGAAACTATCAGTCTCGTGCGCGAGCGCTTGATGAAACGGCCGTCCAGTGTTTTTAGGTTTTCCATGGTGGTCTAGCTTCAATTGACTCATGATTTCAACTATGAAAATGTTGAAATCTCCACAAAACCCCTTCTCATCTATAATCTCAAATTTTATAGGAAAGAAGAAAACCGTAGACTATGGATAGTGGCCACAGTGCTACATCGAGACAATATGCATAGTATGCACAAATGCCGATTAGAGACTGACCAGTTGCAGTCCTAACACATCAATGGGAAGACTTAAACAAACAATATTAAGTCAATTTAAACTTCACCCGTAGAATATGTTTACACGCCTTAACAATGCTTTAACTGAGGTAGAATATGTATAGAATATACTATGTAAGATGACTTCAAGACAACAACTGATAAGAATCCATACTTGACAGAGATCCTACTTGAAGTAATATTGTAAATAAGTACAACAATGGATAAATAAATAGAAACAGGAGATAGAATGTATGAAATAATACGGAACTTAGTAGCACTGAAGGTTTGTGGAGACTATTGAATGCTATTGACATCATGAATCTACTTAAATTAGATATCCATTGAAAACCAAGAAGCACTGGATAGCTGTTTCGTCCTAGTGTGAGATTCCTCAGAAGCTCATATCTATGACCCCATCGTAGATAGAACCCATCACCTCCGATCTCGTGGGCAACGTCTGACCTCTGGATCATTGGTGTACAAGTGGTCTAGAAGTTAAATGTTCCCTCGTGAAGCCGGTCCTGGGTTCAATCTTTAGTTTCAGGGTCAAGGATACATCCGCCTGAGAAGTTCGACACTAGGACGAAATGGCTTTCCAGTGATTTCAGGTTTCAAAGGTTGTCTAACTTAGATCTATTCGTAATCTTAACAAAATTCAACAATCTTCACAACCCCAACATTGATGTCTGTTTATATTTCACTCCCAATTCATGCCTACTCAATTCACTAATGTTTTCATAGTTGAAAGCGTGAGTCAATTGAAGCTAGACGACCATGCAAAATCTGGAAGCACTGGACGACCGTTTCGTCCCACCATGGGACTCTTCAGCAGTGCGCACCCACGACCCCGGACCCGCGAGATTCGAACTCAGGACCTACCAGTCTCGTGCCGGAGCACTCAACCAATAAGCCACTGAGCTGGCCGTCATCCAACGGTGTTAATGTCTAACTTCAACTGATCCACGAAGTTAATGCATTGGATGATTTCCGACCTATTCATGCTAATACAATTGTTGTTTCTACTGAGGTCATGATGTTTCTGGTCGTTGCCAAGGTGTATTAACTAGTTAAAATCCAATAATACGAACATTACACAGTTACTCTGATCAATTTTTTATCATAATTTGTTAATATCACCACCAACTATGTATTGCCCAACTTTCAATACATTCAGTTTAAAGGGTTTTGTGGAAACTAATTTAACTAGTAGGTTCTGTTCGTTACTGACTGATCGCAGTTGGGGTATTAGTGAAAGCTAGAGAGTAATGGGGGGTGTTGTTTACGAAATTGAGAGGACGAAAAGCGAATGTCTGGCACTTTAACCCTGTTGGTGGACACGGAAAGTGAAGTTGGAAAACCCTGATTCTAAATCAATGGTGCACATGGGCTCCAGCATCCTGAAGGACCAAATGGCATGTGAATCAATCGTTCGTCACCGGCTACCATGGGACTGCATCTCCTCACGATGCTCCACTGTATTGTGGACTAGACCTTCAGGTCAAAGGCTTGGGGTGTGGCTTCCTAAGAAAACCACCTGCTTCGGTTTGGGCACCCGGGCAGTATCACAGCCCATACACAAATCAAGTGGCTTGTGTGGAGCATATGTATTCCGTGCCCCTTTGTACCAACCAGGATCATGAATCGGTCGAAGTTAGACATTAACACCGTTGGATGCCAGCTCAGTTGCCTAGAGGCTTAAATTTCGCGCGCGAGACTGGGTCCGAGTCCCACATGCGGGATCGTGACTGCACACTGTTGAAGAGTCCAATACTAGAACGAAACGTCCATTCAGTGCTTCCAAGTTTTCAGTAGTAATCTAGCTTAGATTGACTTATGAAGTCAACTATGAAAATACTGAAATCTCCACAAAACCCTTTCTGATCAATAACCATCTATCAAAATAGTCTGATAAGTTTCATTAACGATAATGTAAATTGTTTATTGTTTAAAATGTTAAGATAATCAGTTGTATATTGTCTATTTAATTTCATAATTATTTACATATTAAGTATGAATATAATCATGATTACATAATCTAAAATATGGTATACTGTGGTGAACTAATGATTCCTTTGTACTTGGTGATTGTCTAGATTTCGAATTCCATATACAATACAGTCGTTCACGCTTAGCTAGTTCTTCTTAGTCTAAATTGTGTTATTACTGGAATTCCTAGTTCGTATAATATTTCAACGACTTCTAATCATTCTATATACTTTACTAGAGGTATAACTGATGGGGTGAATCTTAAATTTTCATAGTTGAAATCATGAGTCAATTGAAGCTAGACCACCATGGAAAATCTGGAAGCACTGGACGGCCGTTTCATCCTATTGTGGGACTTCTCAGTGGCAGTGCTCATCCACGATCCCGCCTCGCGAGATTCGAACCTAGAAACTATCAGTCTCGTGCGCGAGCGCTTGATGAAACGGCCGTCCAGTGTTTTTAGGTTTTCCATGGTGGTCTAGCTTCAATTGACTCATGATTTCAACTATGAAAATGTTGAAATCTCCACAAAACCCCTTCTCATCTATAATCTCAAATTTTATAGGAAAGAAGAAAACCGTAGACTATGGATAGTGGCCACAGTGCTACATCGAGACAATATGCATAGTATGCACAAATGCCGATTAGAGACTGACCAGTTGCAGTCCTAACACATCAATGGGAAGACTTAAACAAACAATATTAAGTCAATTTAAACTTCACCCGTAGAATATGTTTACACGCCTTAACAATGCTTTAACTGAGGTAGAATATGTATAGAATATACTATGTAAGATGACTTCAAGACAACAACTGATAAGAATCCATACTTGACAGAGATCCTACTTGAAGTAATATTGTAAATAAGTACAACAATGGATAAATAAATAGAAACAGGAGATAGAATGTATGAAATAATACGGAACTTAGTAGCACTGAAGGTTTGTGGAGACTATTGAATGCTATTGACATCATGAATCTACTTAAATTAGATATCCATTGAAAACCAAGAAGCACTGGATAGCTGTTTCGTCCTAGTGTGAGATTCCTCAGAAGCTCATATCTATGACCCCATCGTAGATAGAACCCATCACCTCCGATCTCGTGGGCAACGTCTGACCTCTGGATCATTGGTGTACAAGTGGTCTAGAAGTTAAATGTTCCCTCGTGAAGCCGGTCCTGGGTTCAATCTTTAGTTTCAGGGTCAAGGATACATCCGCCTGAGAAGTTCGACACTAGGACGAAATGGCTTTCCAGTGATTTCAGGTTTCAAAGGTTGTCTAACTTAGATCTATTCGTAATCTTAACAAAATTCAACAATCTTCACAACCCCAACATTGATGTCTGTTTATATTTCACTCCCAATTCATGCCTACTCAATTCACTAATGTTTTCATAGTTGAAAGCGTGAGTCAATTGAAGCTAGACGACCATGCAAAATCTGGAAGCACTGGACGACCGTTTCGTCCCACCATGGGACTCTTCAGCAGTGCGCACCCACGACCCCGGACCCGCGAGATTCGAACTCAGGACCTACCAGTCTCGTGCCGGAGCACTCAACCAATAAGCCACTGAGCTGGCCGTCATCCAACGGTGTTAATGTCTAACTTCAACTGATCCACGAAGTTAATGCATTGGATGATTTCCGACCTATTCATGCTAATACAATTGTTGTTTCTACTGAGGTCATGATGTTTCTGGTCGTTGCCAAGGTGTATTAACTAGTTAAAATCCAATAATACGAACATTACACAGTTACTCTGATCAATTTTTTATCATAATTTGTTAATATCACCACCAACTATGTATTGCCCAACTTTCAATACATTCAGTTTAAAGGGTTTTGTGGAAACTAATTTAACTAGTAGGTTCTGTTCGTTACTGACTGATCGCAGTTGGGGTATTAGTGAAAGCTAGAGAGTAATGGGGGGTGTTGTTTACGAAATTGAGAGGACGAAAAGCGAATGTCTGGCACTTTAACCCTGTTGGTGGACACGGAAAGTGAAGTTGGAAAACCCTGATTCTAAATCAATGGTGCACATGGGCTCCAGCATCCTGAAGGACCAAATGGCATGTGAATCAATCGTTCGTCACCGGCTACCATGGGACTGCATCTCCTCACGATGCTCCACTGTATTGTGGACTAGACCTTCAGGTCAAAGGCTTGGGGTGTGGCTTCCTAAGAAAACCACCTGCTTCGGTTTGGGCACCCGGGCAGTATCACAGCCCATACACAAATCAAGTGACTTGTGTGGAGCATATGTATTCCGTGCCCCTTTGTACCAACCAGGATCATGAATCGGTCGAAGTTAGACATTAACACCGTTGGATGCCAGCTCAGTTGCCTAGAGGCTTAAATTTCGCGCGCGAGACTGGGTCCGAGTCCCACATGCGGGATCGTGACTGCACACTGTTGAAGAGTCCAATACTAGAACGAAACGTCCATTCAGTGCTTCCAAGTTTTCAGTAGTAATCTAGCTTAGATTGACTTATGAAGTCAACTATGAAAATACTGAAATCTCCACAAAACCCTTTCTGATCAATAACCATCTATCAAAATAGTCTGATAAGTTTCATTAACGATAATGTAAATTGTTTATTGTTTAAAATGTTAAGATAATCAGTTGTATATTGTCTATTTAATTTCATAATTATTTACATATTAAGTATGAATATAATCATGATTACATAATCTAAAATATGGTATACTGTGGTGAACTAATGATTCCTTTGTACTTGGTGATTGTCTAGATTTCGAATTCCATATACAATACAGTCGTTCACGCTTAGCTAGTTCTTCTTAGTCTAAATTGTGTTATTACTGGAATTCCTAGTTCGTATAATATTTCAACGACTTCTAATCATTCTATATACTTTACTAGAGGTATAACTGATGGGGTGAATCTTAAATTTTCATAGTTGAAATCATGAGTCAATTGAAGCTAGACCACCATGGAAAATCTGGAAGCACTGGACGGCCGTTTCATCCTATTGTGGGACTTCTCAGTGGCAGTGCTCATCCACGATCCCGCCTCGCGAGATTCGAACCTAGAAACTATCAGTCTCGTGCGCGAGCGCTTGATGAAACGGCCGTCCAGTGTTTTTAGGTTTTCCATGGTGGTCTAGCTTCAATTGACTCATGATTTCAACTATGAAAATGTTGAAATCTCCACAAAACCCCTTCTCATCTATAATCTCAAATTTTATAGGAAAGAAGAAAACCGTAGACTATGGATAGTGGCCACAGTGCTACATCGAGACAATATGCATAGTATGCACAAATGCCGATTAGAGACTGACCAGTTGCAGTCCTAACACATCAATGGGAAGACTTAAACAAACAATATTAAGTCAATTTAAACTTCACCCGTAGAATATGTTTACACGCCTTAACAATGCTTTAACTGAGGTAGAATATGTATAGAATATACTATGTAAGATGACTTCAAGACAACAACTGATAAGAATCCATACTTGACAGAGATCCTACTTGAAGTAATATTGTAAATAAGTACAACAATGGATAAATAAATAGAAACAGGAGATAGAATGTATGAAATAATACGGAACTTAGTAGCACTGAAGGTTTGTGGAGACTATTGAATGCTATTGACATCATGAATCTACTTAAATTAGATATCCATTGAAAACCAAGAAGCACTGGATAGCTGTTTCGTCCTAGTGTGAGATTCCTCAGAAGCTCATATCTATGACCCCATCGTAGATAGAACCCATCACCTCCGATCTCGTGGGCAACGTCTGACCTCTGGATCATTGGTGTACAAGTGGTCTAGAAGTTAAATGTTCCCTCGTGAAGCCGGTCCTGGGTTCAATCTTTAGTTTCAGGGTCAAGGATACATCCGCCTGAGAAGTTCGACACTAGGACGAAATGGCTTTCCAGTGATTTCAGGTTTCAAAGGTTGTCTAACTTAGATCTATTCGTAATCTTAACAAAATTCAACAATCTTCACAACCCCAACATTGATGTCTGTTTATATTTCACTCCCAATTCATGCCTACTCAATTCACTAATGTTTTCATAGTTGAAAGCGTGAGTCAATTGAAGCTAGACGACCATGCAAAATCTGGAAGCACTGGACGACCGTTTCGTCCCACCATGGGACTCTTCAGCAGTGCGCACCCACGACCCCGGACCCGCGAGATTCGAACTCAGGACCTACCAGTCTCGCGCCGGAGCACTCAACCAATAAGCCACTGAGCTGGCCGTCATCCAACGGTGTTAATGTCTAACTTCAACTGATCCACGAAGTTAATGCATTGGATGATTTCCGACCTATTCATGCTAATACAATTGTTGTTTCTACTGAGGTCATGATGTTTCTGGTCGTTGCCAAGGTGTATTAACTAGTTAAAATCCAATAATACGAACATTACACAGTTACTCTGATCAATTTTTTATCATAATTTGTTAATATCACCACCAACTATGTATTGCCCAACTTTCAATACATTCAGTTTAAAGGGTTTTGTGGAAACTAATTTAACTAGTAGGTTCTGTTCGTTACTGACTGATCGCAGTTGGGGTATTAGTGAAAGCTAGAGAGTAATGGGGGGTGTTGTTTACGAAATTGAGAGGACGAAAAGCGAATGTCTGGCACTTTAACCCTGTTGGTGGACACGGAAAGTGGAGTTGGAAAACCCTGATTCTAAATCAATGGTGCACATGGGCTCCAGCATCCTGAAGGACCAAATGGCATGTGAATCAATCGTTCGTCACCGGCTACCATGGGACTGCATCTCCTCACGATGCTCCACTGTATTGTGGACTAGACCTTCAGGTCAAAGGCTTGGGGTGTGGCTTCCTAAGAAAACCACCTGCTTCGGTTTGGGCACCCGGGCAGTATCACAGCCCATACACAAATCAAGTGGCTTGTGTGGAGCATATGTATTCCGTGCCCCTTTGTACCAACCAGGATCATGAATCGGTCGAAGTTAGACATTAACACCGTTGGATGCCAGCTCAGTTGCCTAGAGGCTTAAATTTCGCGCGCGAGACTGGGTCCGAGTCCCACATGCGGGATCGTGACTGCACACTGTTGAAGAGTCCAATACTAGAACGAAACGTCCATTCAGTGCTTCCAAGTTTTCAGTAGTAATCTAGCTTAGATTGACTTATGAAGTCAACTATGAAAATACTGAAATCTCCACAAAACCCTTTCTGATCAATAACCATCTATCAAAATAGTCTGATAAGTTTCATTAACGATAATGTAAATTGTTTATTGTTTAAAATGTTAAGATAATCAGTTGTATATTGTCTATTTAATTTCATAATTATTTACATATTAAGTATGAATATAATCATGATTACATAATCTAAAATATGGTATACTGTGGTGAACTAATGATTCCTTTGTACTTGGTGATTGTCTAGATTTCGAATTCCATATACAATACAGTCGTTCACGCTTAGCTAGTTCTTCTTAGTCTAAATTGTGTTATTACTGGAATTCCTAGTTCGTATAATATTTCAACGACTTCTAATCATTCTATATACTTTACTAGAGGTATAACTGATGGGGTGAATCTTAAATTTTCATAGTTGAAATCATGAGACAATTGAAGCTAGACCACCATGGAAAATCTGGAAGCACTGGACGGCCGTTTCATCCTATTGTGGGACTTCTCAGTGGCAGTGCTCATCCACGATCCCGCCTCGCGAGATTCGAACCTAGAAACTATCAGTCTCGTGCGCGAGCGCTTGATGAAACGGCCGTCCAGTGTTTTTAGGTTTTCCATGGTGGTCTAGCTTCAATTGACTCATGATTTCAACTATGAAAATGTTGAAATCTCCACAAAACCCCTTCTCATCTATAATCTCAAATTTTATAGGAAAGAAGAAAACCGTAGACTATGGATAATGGCCACAGTGCTACATCGAGACAATATGCATAGTATGCACAAATGCCGATTAGAGACTGACCAGTTGCAGTCCTAACACATCAATGGGAAGACTTAAACAAACAATATTAAGTCAATTTAAACTTCACCCGTAGAATATGTTTACACGCCTTAACAATGCTTTAACTGAGGTAGAATATGTATAGAATATACTATGTAAGATGACTTCAAGACAACAACTGATAAGAATCCATACTTGACAGAGATCCTACTTGAAGTAATATTGTAAATAAGTACAACAATGGATAAATAAATAGAAACAGGAGATAGAATGTATGAAATAATACGGAACTTAGTAGCACTGAAGGTTTGTGGAGACTATTGAATGCTATTGACATCATGAATCTACTTAAATTAGATATCCATTGAAAACCAAGAAGCACTGGATAGCTGTTTCGTCCTAGTGTGAGATTCCTCAGAAGCTCATATCTATGACCCCATCGTAGATAGAACCCATCACCTCCGATCTCGTGGGCAACGTCTGACCTCTGGATCATTGGTGTACAAGTGGTCTAGAAGTTAAATGTTCCCTCGTGAAGCCGGTCCTGGGTTCAATCTTTAGTTTCAGGGTCAAGGATACATCCGCCTGAGAAGTTCGACACTAGGACGAAATGGCTTTCCAGTGATTTCAGGTTTCAAAGGTTGTCTAACTTAGATCTATTCGTAATCTTAACAAAATTCAACAATCTTCACAACCCCAACATTGATGTCTGTTTATATTTCACTCCCAATTCATGCCTACTCAATTCACTAATGTTTTCATAGTTGAAAGCGTGAGTCAATTGAAGCTAGACGACCATGCAAAATCTGGAAGCACTGGACGACCGTTTCGTCCCACCATGGGACTCTTCAGCAGTGCGCACCCACGACCCCGGACCCGCGAGATTCGAACTCAGGACCTTCCAGTCTCGCGCCGGAGCACTCAACCAATAAGCCACTGAGCTGGCCGTCACCCAACGGTGTTAATGTCTAACTTCAACTGATCCACGAAGTTAATGCATTGGATGATTTCCGACCTATTCATGCTAATACAATTGTTGTTTCTACTGAGGTCATGATGTTTCTGGTCGTTGCCAAGGTGTATTAACTAGTTAAAATCCAATAATACGAACATTACACAGTTACTCTGATCAATTTTTTATCATAATTTGTTAATATCACCACCAACTATGTATTGCCCAACTTTCAATACATTCAGTTTAAAGGGTTTTGTGGAAACTAATTTAACTAGTAGGTTCTGTTCGTTACTGACTGATCGCAGTTGGGGTATTAGTGAAAGCTAGAGAGTAATGGGGGGTGTTGTTTACGAAATTGAGAGGACGAAAAGCGAATGTCTGGCACTTTAACCCTGTTGGTGGACACGGAAAGTGGAGTTGGAAAACCCTGATTCTAAATCAATGGTGCACATGGGCTCCAGCATCCTGAAGGACCAAATGGCATGTGAATCAATCGTTCGTCACCGGCTACCATGGGACTGCATCTCCTCACGATGCTCCACTGTATTGTGGACTAGACCTTCAGGTCAAAGGCTTGGGGTGTGGCTTCCTAAGAAAACCACCTGCTTCGGTTTGGGCACCCGGGCAGTATCACAGCCCATACACAAATCAAGTGGCTTGTGTGGAGCATATGTATTCCGTGCCCCTTTGTACCAACCAGGATCATGAATCGGTCGAAGTTAGACATTAACACCGTTGGATGCCAGCTCAGTTGCCTAGAGGCTTAAATTTCGCGCGCGAGACTGGGTCCGAGTCCCACATGCGGGATCGTGACTGCACACTGTTGAAGAGTCCAATACTAGAACGAAACGTCCATTCAGTGCTTCCAAGTTTTCAGTAGTAATCTAGCTTAGATTGACTTATGAAGTCAACTATGAAAATACTGAAATCTCCACAAAACCCTTTCTGATCAATAACCATCTATCAAAATAGTCTGATAAGTTTCATTAACGATAATGTAAATTGTTTATTGTTTAAAATGTTAAGATAATCAGTTGTATATTGTCTATTTAATTTCATAATTATTTACATATTAAGTATGAATATAATCATGATTACATAATCTAAAATATGGTATACTGTGGTGAACTAATGATTCCTTTGTACTTGGTGATTGTCTAGATTTCGAATTCCATATACAATACAGTCGTTCACGCTTAGCTAGTTCTTCTTAGTCTAAATTGTGTTATTACTGGAATTCCTAGTTCGTATAATATTTCAACGACTTCTAATCATTCTATATACTTTACTAGAGGTATAACTGATGGGGTGAATCTTAAATTTTCATAGTTGAAATCATGAGTCAATTGAAGCTAGACCACCATGGAAAATCTGGAAGCACTGGACGGCCGTTTCATCCTATTGTGGGACTTCTCAGTGGCAGTGCTCATCCACGATCCCGCCTCGCGAGATTCGAACCTAGAAACTATCAGTCTCGTGCGCGAGCGCTTGATGAAACGGCCGTCCAGTGTTTTTAGGTTTTCCATGGTGGTCTAGCTTCAATTGACTCATGATTTCAACTATGAAAATGTTGAAATCTCCACAAAACCCCTTCTCATCTATAATCTCAAATTTTATAGGAAAGAAGAAAACCGTAGACTATGGATAGTGGCCACAGTGCTACATCGAGACAATATGCATAGTATGCACAAATGCCGATTAGAGACTGACCAGTTGCAGTCCTAACACATCAATGGGAAGACTTAAACAAACAATATTAAGTCAATTTAAACTTCACCCGTAGAATATGTTTACACGCCTTAACAATGCTTTAACTGAGGTAGAATATGTATAGAATATACTATGTAAGATGACTTCAAGACAACAACTGATAAGAATCCATACTTGACAGAGATCCTACTTGAAGTAATATTGTAAATAAGTACAACAATGGATAAATAAATAGAAACAGGAGATAGAATGTATGAAATAATACGGAACTTAGTAGCACTGAAGGTTTGTGGAGACTATTGAATGCTATTGACATCATGAATCTACTTAAATTAGATATCCATTGAAAACCAAGAAGCACTGGATAGCTGTTTCGTCCTAGTGTGAGATTCCTCAGAAGCTCATATCTATGACCCCATCGTAGATAGAACCCATCACCTCCGATCTCGTGGGCAACGTCTGACCTCTGGATCATTGGTGTACAAGTGGTCTAGAAGTTAAATGTTCCCTCGTGAAGCCGGTCCTGGGTTCAATCTTTAGTTTCAGGGTCAAGGATACATCCGCCTGAGAAGTTCGACACTAGGACGAAATGGCTTTCCAGTGATTTCAGGTTTCAAAGGTTGTCTAACTTAGATCTATTCGTAATCTTAACAAAATTCAACAATCTTCACAACCCCAACATTGATGTCTGTTTATATTTCACTCCCAATTCATGCCTACTCAATTCACTAATGTTTTCATAGTTGAAAGCGTGAGTCAATTGAAGCTAGACGACCATGCAAAATCTGGAAGCACTGGACGACCGTTTCGTCCCACCATGGGACTCTTCAGCAGTGCGCACCCACGACCCCGGACCCGCGAGATTCGAACTCAGGACCTACCAGTCTCGCGCCGGAGCACTCAACCAATAAGCCACTGAGCTGGCCGTCATCCAACGGTGTTAATGTCTAACTTCAACTGATCCACGAAGTTAATGCATTGGATGATTTCCGACCTATTCATGCTAATACAATTGTTGTTTCTACTGAGGTCATGATGTTTCTGGTCGTTGCCAAGGTGTATTAACTAGTTAAAATCCAATAATACGAACATTACACAGTTACTCTGATCAATTTTTTATCATAATTTGTTAATATCACCACCAACTATGTATTGCCCAACTTTCAATACATTCAGTTTAAAGGGTTTTGTGGAAACTAATTTAACTAGTAGGTTCTGTTCGTTACTGACTGATCGCAGTTGGGGTATTAGTGAAAGCTAGAGAGTAATGGGGGGTGTTGTTTACGAAATTGAGAGGACGAAAAGCGAATGTCTGGCACTTTAACCCTGTTGGTGGACACGGAAAGTGGAGTTGGAAAACCCTGATTCTAAATCAATGGTGCACATGGGCTCCAGCATCCTGAAGGACCAAATGGCATGTGAATCAATCGTTCGTCACCGGCTACCATGGGACTGCATCTCCTCACGATGCTCCACTGTATTGTGGACTAGACCTTCAGGTCAAAGGCTTGGGGTGTGGCTTCCTAAGAAAACCACCTGCTTCGGTTTGGGCACCCGGGCAGTATCACAGCCCATACACAAATCAAGTGGCTTGTGTGGAGCATATGTATTCCGTGCCCCTTTGTACCAACCAGGATCATGAATCGGTCGAAGTTAGACATTAACACCGTTGGATGCCAGCTCAGTTGCCTAGAGGCTTAAATTTCGCGCGCGAGACTGGGTCCGAGTCCCACATGCGGGATCGTGACTGCACACTGTTGAAGAGTCCAATACTAGAACGAAACGTCCATTCAGTGCTTCCAAGTTTTCAGTAGTAATCTAGCTTAGATTGACTTATGAAGTCAACTATGAAAATACTGAAATCTCCACAAAACCCTTTCTGATCAATAACCATCTATCAAAATAGTCTGATAAGTTTCATTAACGATAATGTAAATTGTTTATTGTTTAAAATGTTAAGATAATCAGTTGTATATTGTCTATTTAATTTCATAATTATTTACATATTAAGTATGAATATAATCATGATTACATAATCTAAAATATGGTATACTGTGGTGAACTAATGATTCCTTTGTACTTGGTGATTGTCTAGATTTCGAATTCCATATACAATACAGTCGTTCACGCTTAGCTAGTTCTTCTTAGTCTAAATTGTGTTATTACTGGAATTCCTAGTTCGTATAATATTTCAACGACTTCTAATCATTCTATATACTTTACTAGAGGTATAACTGATGGGGTGAATCTTAAATTTTCATAGTTGAAATCATGAGTCAATTGAAGCTAGACCACCATGGAAAATCTGGAAGCACTGGACGGCCGTTTCATCCTATTGTGGGACTTCTCAGTGGCAGTGCTCATCCACGATCCCGCCTCGCGAGATTCGAACCTAGAAACTATCAGTCTCGTGCGCGAGCGCTTGATGAAACGGCCGTCCAGTGTTTTTAGGTTTTCCATGGTGGTCTAGCTTCAATTGACTCATGATTTCAACTATGAAAATGTTGAAATCTCCACAAAACCCCTTCTCATCTATAATCTCAAATTTTATAGGAAAGAAGAAAACCGTAGACTATGGATAATGGCCACAGTGCTACATCGAGACAATATGCATAGTATGCACAAATGCCGATTAGAGACTGACCAGTTGCAGTCCTAACACATCAATGGGAAGACTTAAACAAACAATATTAAGTCAATTTAAACTTCACCCGTAGAATATGTTTACACGCCTTAACAATGCTTTAACTGAGGTAGAATATGTATAGAATATACTATGTAAGATGACTTCAAGACAACAACTGATAAGAATCCATACTTGACAGAGATCCTACTTGAAGTAATATTGTAAATAAGTACAACAATGGATAAATAAATAGAAACAGGAGATAGAATGTATGAAATAATACGGAACTTAGTAGCACTGAAGGTTTGTGGAGACTATTGAATGCTATTGACATCATGAATCTACTTAAATTAGATATCCATTGAAAACCAAGAAGCACTGGATAGCTGTTTCGTCCTAGTGTGAGATTCCTCAGAAGCTCATATCTATGACCCCATCGTAGATAGAACCCATCACCTCCGATCTCGTGGGCAACGTCTGACCTCTGGATCATTGGTGTACAAGTGGTCTAGAAGTTAAATGTTCCCTCGTGAAGCCGGTCCTGGGTTCAATCTTTAGTTTCAGGGTCAAGGATACATCCGCCTGAGAAGTTCGACACTAGGACGAAATGGCTTTCCAGTGATTTCAGGTTTCAAAGGTTGTCTAACTTAGATCTATTCGTAATCTTAACAAAATTCAACAATCTTCACAACCCCAACATTGATGTCTGTTTATATTTCACTCCCAATTCATGCCTACTCAATTCACTAATGTTTTCATAGTTGAAAGCGTGAGTCAATTGAAGCTAGACGACCATGCAAAATCTGGAAGCACTGGACGACCGTTTCGTCCCACCATGGGACTCTTCAGCAGTGCGCACCCACGACCCCGGACCCGCGAGATTCGAACTCAGGACCTTCCAGTCTCGCGCCGGAGCACTCAACCAATAAGCCACTGAGCTGGCCGTCACCCAACGGTGTTAATGTCTAACTTCAACTGATCCACGAAGTTAATGCATTGGATGATTTCCGACCTATTCATGCTAATACAATTGTTGTTTCTACTGAGGTCATGATGTTTCTGGTCGTTGCCAAGGTGTATTAACTAGTTAAAATCCAATAATACGAACATTACACAGTTACTCTGATCAATTTTTTATCATAATTTGTTAATATCACCACCAACTATGTATTGCCCAACTTTCAATACATTCAGTTTAAAGGGTTTTGTGGAAACTAATTTAACTAGTAGGTTCTGTTCGTTACTGACTGATCGCAGTTGGGGTATTAGTGAAAGCTAGAGAGTAATGGGGGGTGTTGTTTACGAAATTGAGAGGACGAAAAGCGAATGTCTGGCACTTTAACCCTGTTGGTGGACACGGAAAGTGGAGTTGGAAAACCCTGATTCTAAATCAATGGTGCACATGGGCTCCAGCATCCTGAAGGACCAAATGGCATGTGAATCAATCGTTCGTCACCGGCTACCATGGGACTGCATCTCCTCACGATGCTCCACTGTATTGTGGACTAGACCTTCAGGTCAAAGGCTTGGGGTGTGGCTTCCTAAGAAAACCACCTGCTTCGGTTTGGGCACCCGGGCAGTATCACAGCCCATACACAAATCAAGTGGCTTGTGTGGAGCATATGTATTCCGTGCCCCTTTGTACCAACCAGGATCATGAATCGGTCGAAGTTAGACATTAACACCGTTGGATGCCAGCTCAGTTGCCTAGAGGCTTAAATTTCGCGCGCGAGACTGGGTCCGAGTCCCACATGCGGGATCGTGACTGCACACTGTTGAAGAGTCCAATACTAGAACGAAACGTCCATTCAGTGCTTCCAAGTTTTCAGTAGTAATCTAGCTTAGATTGACTTATGAAGTCAACTATGAAAATACTGAAATCTCCACAAAACCCTTTCTGATCAATAACCATCTATCAAAATAGTCTGATAAGTTTCATTAACGATAATGTAAATTGTTTATTGTTTAAAATGTTAAGATAATCAGTTGTATATTGTCTATTTAATTTCATAATTATTTACATATTAAGTATGAATATAATCATGATTACATAATCTAAAATATGGTATACTGTGGTGAACTAATGATTCCTTTGTACTTGGTGATTGTCTAGATTTCGAATTCCATATACAATACAGTCGTTCACGCTTAGCTAGTTCTTCTTAGTCTAAATTGTGTTATTACTGGAATTCCTAGTTCGTATAATATTTCAACGACTTCTAATCATTCTATATACTTTACTAGAGGTATAACTGATGGGGTGAATCTTAAATTTTCATAGTTGAAATCATGAGTCAATTGAAGCTAGACCACCATGGAAAATCTGGAAGCACTGGACGGCCGTTTCATCCTATTGTGGGACTTCTCAGTGGCAGTGCTCATCCACGATCCCGCCTCGCGAGATTCGAACCTAGAAACTATCAGTCTCGTGCGCGAGCGCTTGATGAAACGGCCGTCCAGTGTTTTTAGGTTTTCCATGGTGGTCTAGCTTCAATTGACTCATGATTTCAACTATGAAAATGTTGAAATCTCCACAAAACCCCTTCTCATCTATAATCTCAAATTTTATAGGAAAGAAGAAAACCGTAGACTATGGATAGTGGCCACAGTGCTACATCGAGACAATATGCATAGTATGCACAAATGCCGATTAGAGACTGACCAGTTGCAGTCCTAACACATCAATGGGAAGACTTAAACAAACAATATTAAGTCAATTTAAACTTCACCCGTAGAATATGTTTACACGCCTTAACAATGCTTTAACTGAGGTAGAATATGTATAGAATATACTATGTAAGATGACTTCAAGACAACAACTGATAAGAATCCATACTTGACAGAGATCCTACTTGAAGTAATATTGTAAATAAGTACAACAATGGATAAATAAATAGAAACAGGAGATAGAATGTATGAAATAATACGGAACTTAGTAGCACTGAAGGTTTGTGGAGACTATTGAATGCTATTGACATCATGAATCTACTTAAATTAGATATCCATTGAAAACCAAGAAGCACTGGATAGCTGTTTCGTCCTAGTGTGAGATTCCTCAGAAGCTCATATCTATGACCCCATCGTAGATAGAACCCATCACCTCCGATCTCGTGGGCAACGTCTGACCTCTGGATCATTGGTGTACAAGTGGTCTAGAAGTTAAATGTTCCCTCGTGAAGCCGGTCCTGGGTTCAATCTTTAGTTTCAGGGTCAAGGATACATCCGCCTGAGAAGTTCGACACTAGGACGAAATGGCTTTCCAGTGATTTCAGGTTTCAAAGGTTGTCTAACTTAGATCTATTCGTAATCTTAACAAAATTCAACAATCTTCACAACCCCAACATTGATGTCTGTTTATATTTCACTCCCAATTCATGCCTACTCAATTCACTAATGTTTTCATAGTTGAAAGCGTGAGTCAATTGAAGCTAGACGACCATGCAAAATCTGGAAGCACTGGACGACCGTTTCGTCCCACCATGGGACTCTTCAGCAGTGCGCACCCACGACCCCGGACCCGCGAGATTCGAACTCAGGACCTACCAGTCTCGTGCCGGAGCACTCAACCAATAAGCCACTGAGCTGGCCGTCATCCAACGGTGTTAATGTCTAACTTCAACTGATCCACGAAGTTAATGCATTGGATGATTTCCGACCTATTCATGCTAATACAATTGTTGTTTCTACTGAGGTCATGATGTTTCTGGTCGTTGCCAAGGTGTATTAACTAGTTAAAATCCAATAATACGAACATTACACAGTTACTCTGATCAATTTTTTATCATAATTTGTTAATATCACCACCAACTATGTATTGCCCAACTTTCAATACATTCAGTTTAAAGGGTTTTGTGGAAACTAATTTAACTAGTAGGTTCTGTTCGTTACTGACTGATCGCAGTTGGGGTATTAGTGAAAGCTAGAGAGTAATGGGGGGTGTTGTTTACGAAAGTGAGAGGACGAAGAGCGAATGTCCAGCGCTTTAACCGGGTTGGTGGACATGGAGGGTCCATCTAGGAGAGTTGGAAAACCCTGATTCCAAAACAGTGGTGCACATGGGCTCCAGTATCCTGAGGCAACAAATGGCGCACGAATCAACCGTTGATCACCGGCTTCCATGGGACTGCATCTCCTTACGATGCTCCACTGCCTTGTGGATCAGACATTCAGGTCAAAGGCTCCGGGTGTGGCCCCCTAAGAAAACCACCTGCTTCAGTCTGGGCACCTGAGTAGTATCACAGCCCTCACACAAATCGAATGAGATTTGTATGGCGCATATTTATCTGGTGCTTCCTTGTACCAATATTTATGTGTTTAAATAAAAAATAATAAAAATAAAGAGAGTAATGGACAGTCATTTTTTCCAATTATAGGACTCCTTAACATTTCTCTCTATGATTTAGATCATATTCGATAGAAGTAATGTTTACATACTCTTAGTAATAAATGATGCTAAGATGATTTACTAATAGACAATATCAGTATTTACGTCTCCATTAAATAAGAAATGTACATATATGCGAAGATATGTTAGGTGGTTCGAGGTAACCAGGAAAAAACGCTGCTTAAATCTGGCTTCTTGGGAGCTGATAATCATCAAAAAGGAGTACCTGAAACCTTAAAAGGACTAATGTTCACTGGTAGATTCGACATAGCAGTGACTAATCAACATAAATATTTTAATTCTACAAAATAGGTCAATCACCTCCCAAAAAGCTAAATGGTAATGTTCCAACCTGTAAAAATAAATGACACTGGTTCAAATCCATTAGAGAAAACCAGTTCACATGAGATTGTAGACACTCATTGTTGACGAGTATCAACTAACATGAAATGAAGGTTAAGTGTTTCCTGATAAATACTTCTAACACTCTTTACATCTCATCAACATTGTGATCGTGATATTGTATAATTTAAATTGTTGGTCACATATTGACTTGATCAATGGAATTCGACTGTCACTTAGGATTAAACAAACAATACTGATCTGTCTAATCAATGTAATTCAATTTATTATTTATTATAATTATCGATTATTAACTTACCAGCAAATTCACAAAAATGATTTCCAATATCAAATGCTGCATGATTAAATCCACAATATTCATAATCAATAAAATGGACTGTTTCTTTACGATGAAAAATACAAAAAAAAGGTAAACAGAGAGAGAGAGAGGGGGGGAGAGGGAGATAAAAATAGAAATGTTAAACAACCTTCTATTTATAACATTTTAACGTGAGAAGTAAAAACATTGTTGCTATGAAAAAGCAAGAATGGATGAAATATATATTTGACTGTTTATATACTGTTGTGAAGTATGGTACTACATAGCTACATTATATTTACTCATTATTTATTTAAACACATAAATATTGGTACAAAGAAGCACAAGATATATATGCGTCTCACAAATATTATTCGATTTGTGTGAGAGCTGTGATACTCCCCGGATGCCTAGACCGAAGCAGGTGGTTTTCTTAGGGTGCCACACACGGAGCCTTTGACCTAAAGGTTTGATCCACAAGGCAGTGGAGCATCGTAAGGAGATGCAGTCACATGGTAGCCGGTTACCGACGATTGATTCATACGCCATTTGTTCCCTCAAGATACTGGAGTTAGCCCATGTGAACCATTGATTTGGAATCAGGGTTTTCCAACTCCCCTAGGTGAACTCGCCATGTCAACCGACTCGGTTAAAGCGCCGGACATTTACTTTTCATCCTCTCAATTTTGTAAACAACACCGGTGCCACGAGAAGGCAGTGAGTAGAACTTGCCTGTTAGAGGCTATATACACGTAGGCATTTGTAGAGGGAGAGCGTACTCTCTTTCCCTACTCTCAGCCGTACCAGGGCATTTGGTGGAAAACAGTTATTGAAAGATAAGTGACTTATGTGATTCACCTCGTCATCTAAAAATATTGTCAATGATTAAAGTGTTTCTACCAGTGATTTCTCATTATCAATATTCAGGATCTCAATTAAACAACCTCTGTTGTCATTTATTTACATTGAGCAGAATAACCTAAAATTATTATTTGATCAAAAAATTTATTAACACTTAATATGAAGTTGTTGGAAATGTAATTGGAGATGCACGTCTCAAGTCACCTTGTGAACAGTAACATAGAGATTCATGTATACATTGAGCTGATAAGTCCTAAATAGGTTCGACATGAGTTCTGGCTTCCACTGCTAGACATATTATCAAATATGAATAAAATTTATAAGGTATTTCTCTATCGTACAGAGCTTAAACTTGGAGAACTACGGCCAGCATCAAGGAAGTACAGGTATTTATAAACAGTTGTCTACGCAACATACTCCAAATCCGTTGACCAGATACCATCAGAGACAACCTGCTGTGACAGAGAACAAACCAACTTCCAGCTGCTGAAGAGGAAATTGTGAAAAGATTCCGGAAGCGAGTAGAACATACATTGTGGAAATGACCAAACTGCATCACGAAGCAAGCCCTAACTTAGAATCACCAAACATGGAGGAAAAGAGATAGACGAAAGAACATACTGTGTCGGGCATCGGAGGCAGACAACAAATAAATAAAAACAGTACTTGTCGAAACCGTGAAGGAGAGCCTGTGACAGAGTTGACATCCTTGTTGTGGTGGCCTGTGCTACATAAGGGGTAACAGGCGTAAGCAAGTAAAGTATACCAACAAAAACTAATCCATTCAATATTTTACCTGTTATAATGAAAAAAAGATGTTTCATTTTGAACAAATCTGTAATTACTCGGTAAAGTTTGCTAATCATAATACAACAACACATCCTGTTGCGTAACGGGTTTTCACTTTTTAACGCAAATTAGTGTCAAGGTAAAGTCTGTAAAAATGATGTTCAACGTTAAATATTACTATTAATACTACTAACATACAGAAAAAAAGTAGTATTTTAACTTACTTTCATCCTGAGGCATAACAATATTTCCAGCTAATAAGTCATTATGACATAGGACAACTGGGGAAATTGGATTTTTCAGTAATTTCTCTAAATATGCCACTTCATTCAAGAGGACTGTTTTTGAAGGGAATTCATTTTTAAGTCTAAAAACAAAAAAAGTCTCCTTTATTATGATTTAATCATATGATTTCCATGCTGACGGCATCTTAGTGATGAAAGCATTCCGTATGTTGTAGGTCCTAAGCATGCTTGACCTTCACGTTGGACAGCCGGGTTAGTACTAATTATCAACATACAAACAATCTGTGGTTTAATCCCGAGTAGATTAATCTGGTTCTTGGTAAATAAGTTACATTCTGATATATAATGAAACGAATAGTCTGGAAGTATGACGTTCGAGACTATCATATGAAGGATTATTAATTAGATTTTAATTTTATCATTAATAACTCCGTCTGGAGCCTCTCAGGGTTAATAGACACATTACTTATTATTCTAGTTAGCTCCACAAATGACTAAGCGATGTATTCATTACAACTTATGAATTGTGTTGCTGTTTGGTCAGACATTTTCAGTATATTATTGTATGCGTTTTGAATCATGAAAATTAATGCACCTTCTATCTCCAACTTCTAGAATGACAATAAGTTAGAAGGAGCTTGAAGACCAATAAGCTTTAAGGTTCTGGCTGTTGTTGATTGATCGATGTGTCAGTTGTTACATAAAACGTCACTGATCCTATTATCAATATAAACAGACTAATCAATAGTTGAACCAGATAATACAACTGCTGTCGTAATAGCGACCTAACCACATGGGATCTAATACAATCCAAATCTATATTCCTTCGTTCTTTGTTGCATCATATTCATTCATCTGTTTACGTAATTGTTATGTATTACGATTTTATTCATTTCTCATGTACAGTTTCCATGATACACTGAACTCATGGAAGTGAAAGGAATGACATAAATAGGAATGCTTAATTCCCAAGTCCAATGAAAATGAACAGAAATTGTAGATATAATGGTGTATACGACTTTCCTTCTGATTCAGACAAGAAAATGTAGTTTTAGACTTTGACAACGTCCCTGAGTGACTCACTACAGTAAAGTATATCGTTTATAATATCTACCGGCCGGTCATCCAATGATGTTAATAGCTAACTTCGATCAATTCATATGCTCGCTAGTGAATAACTTCAAGGTATAATTCCTGAAGTTCTAGTGAAAATCCATGACCAATGAAGTTGTCCACCACAGGCAATTGATAAAGATTGCAAAATTAAATTGACTGATTGAAGCTAGACACTAAAACTGTCGGATAACGACTCAGAGGTCTAGAGGTTAGGAGTTCGCTCCCAGGATCGAAGGTGCTCGGTCCGATTCCTAGACGTGGATCAAAATAGAACACTGCTAAGGAATCCCATACCAGGACAAACAAAGCTGTCTAGTGCTTTCAGATTTTCATTAGTGTTCTAACTAACATCAGTTAGTAGCTTAAGATTATGAAAATTCTACAATCTCCACAATCCCCCTGTACAATCCATATAAAACTTAATCCATAATAATAATAACAACAGAAAGACAGTTGAAATTCATACCTTTCAAATTTTAGTTTATCATTATTATAACCACTTGGTAATTTTTCAATCCATTTTCGTATTGTTGGAAATAGTACAGGTTTTGTATAAAGTTTTGATGAATCGTTGACTTCACTAGGGAATAAACGTAGCATAGTTTCACGAGTTGGTAAACTATGCAATCTAGCCACTTGTTCAATTATCAATCTTGATTTTATAAAGGGAAAGAAATAAGTAAAGTTAAGAAAACAAGAAACAAAAATTGATGAATGCTTGCTTAACTTCGGGGATTGGTTGAAGTTAGTCATAAACATCATCGGATGCCGGCTCAGTAGTCTATTGGTTAAGTGCTCTGGCGCGAAACTGGTAGGTCCTGGATTCCAATCTAGCGAGGCGAGGTCGCGAATGCGCGTTGCTGAGGTGTCCCATAATAGGACGAAACGGCTGTCCAGTGCTTCCAGGTTTTAGATGGTGGTCTAGCTTCAATTGACTCACGCTTTCAACTATGAAAATACTAAATCTCCACAAAAAACCCCTTCTGATAAAAGTTGTATAGATCAATTTACATTAGAACATTTTATGATAAAATAAAAATCAATGCATTAAAAACCAAAGTGTATGATAAGTCTTAGAGCTGAACGCGCGATTTTATTTCCAAGCCGCTTCTAGTAACCCAATTTTAAATCTACATGGTAACTTGAACACAAGAGAAAATGTGTGAAGTGCGTGTGGTACGATTTATTTCAACGTTAGTTTATGTACAGAAAAACAAGGGCTTTGGGCTACTGTAACCATGCTAAATATAGTTGCAGCATGGCTAAATATCTGATTGGATGTTTCTGAAAAGCTTTAATTCAGCTCTGAATGGATAAAATGTTTTTCAGCTTTTTCTGGACACCTATGGACGTTTCCGAGGGATATATTATGGACCTCCTCAAGTCTGTCAAATACGTTCAATGGTAACAAAACCGAGCGAAGGCGAATTAAAGAAAGCTTTAAAGCTTTCAATAGTCACATCGCAATGATGAACAGATCTAAGTTGGACTACCATCGAAAGCCTGGAAGCACTGAACGGTCGTTTTGTTCTAGCATGAAATTCTTCAGTGGGGCTCACCCATCAACGACTCCGCATATGGGACTCAAACCAAGAATTTCGAAGTCACGTGCAAACACGCGACCTCTAAACCACTGAGCTGGAATCCAACGGCGTTAATGTTTAGACTCAACTAATCCACAACATTGCGCAACCAGCATCGATCATCTTCATTAATTAGCTGGTGTCATACATTCATACGTTTCAAAACTTCTCTGACTAAAGTATCTTAAACCTTTATTGATAATTATATTATTTAATAAGTGAATTTATGAGTCAATTAAAACTAGACCACCATGAGAAACCTGGAAGCAATGAAAGGTTATTTCTTCCTAGTGTGGGACTCCTCAATAATGCGCATCCACTACACCACCTACAGCCGGGGTTAACTACACAATTTCACTTAACGTATAAACGAAATTCAAGTTACTAAAACCGGATAATCGTCATTGAAAAATTAACAAACTCAATCCCCGTACGCTGATAAAATTTTAGACGATGTATTTGCCTTAAACCTTGCCAGTTTCTTGAATCCCTAGTTTAAATATAAGACTGTGTAGAACTATATGAGAATTTATTAAATGGACTATTCTTCATTCATTTATTTGCTTTTTTAAAATCTATAATTCCTGAAAACTTAACCAAAATGTTTTTCGGAAAGTTTATTCAACGTGTATTAGGTGATATTTTATTTATGAAAGTAACTGTGTGGACGGTCCCCGGTGAATTCAAGGGAGCTCTAAGAAGCTCATAAAGAGCCGAAGATATTCCATCCAATCATCATCTGGAAGAAAATTCCAAGACCTCGACGTGTGACCTCACCATTAGACAAATGCTGAAAACTACTGCAGGCGGATTGAATGATTGTAATGATGATTTCGTTTTTACTAAAATCTATAAACATTCGAATGTTTTGTATCATATTTGACACAGGTTGGAATACGATTCCTTACCGCTCGTTTTATGACTTGGATGGTTCAAGAGTTCTGGTGCTCAAGTGGTGCGCGTTATAACTAAAATTCAAGTCTTAGATATAGCAGTAGCAAACTTCAACTGTGATATTTCCTATTAAGAAATTCGTTTAGTGTATACAGAAACATTTATTTATTTAAACACATAAATATTGGTACAAGGAAGCACCAGATAAATATGCGTCTCACAAATCTTATTCGATTTGTGTGAGGGCTGTGATACTGCCTGGGTGCCCAGACCGAAGCAGGTGGTTTTCTTAGGGGGCCACACACGGAGCCTTTGACCTAAAGGTCTAACCCACAATACAGTGGAGCATCGTGAGGAGATGCAGTCCCATGGTAGTCGGTGACCAACGATCGATTTATGCGCCATTTGTTCCCTCAGGATACTGGAGTCAGCCCATGTGCACCATTGGTTTTAAATCAAGGTTTTCCAACTCCCCTAGGTGAACTTTCCGTGTCCACCAACCCGGTTAAAGCGCTGGATATTCGCTTTTCGTCCTCTCACTTTCGTGAACAACACCCCTTTTTAGAGAAGGCAGTGAGTAGGTCTTCCCTGACAGAGGCTATATATGCGTGTCCATGTGAGAGCATTTGGAGAGGTTGAGCGGACTCTCCCCACTCTCGGCCGTACCAGGGCATTTGGGGGCCAAGTATATGTCTGCTTAAAAAAATTAATAAACATTGATCAACAGACAAATAATCAAAACAATGCAATCATACACAACAGAAGCGGTAGCTTTTCATATAACGAATTTAAATACATCAATTCTGTTACTGTTCGAATCGTTTCATAAAAAACTTGGACAGCAAATTATAAGATTGCGGTTGGAGGTGGTCAACAGGAATTCCTGAAACCGGGTTTCGTGCTACTTGGCACTTTTCAGCAAGGTGTAACTGTAATCTTGAGGGAACTGGTGCTCCCTGACGGATTCGATCACGTGTCACTCAGCTTCACAGTCAGAGATGTTACCACAGCAAATCATAAATATGAGAGAAATATATTAAGATTGAGTGTAGTATCAAGGGTATATCACATAAACAGAGCTGGTCAAGCAATTTATATTAAAGCAGAAAATACACCATCTAGGTGTACATAGGTCAATTTAAGGTCAATATTTAAAAAAAAGTCAAGACGTGATTTGAACTATTGACATTTGAGTAATCCATACCATACTTTATTGATATCATAATCAACCGATTGTATATATTCTTTTTTGACTTGAATGCATAGTACACAATCAATAAGCAAGTATTCATTGAAGTGTTCTTTAAGACAATATGGACATATTTCTTCTCCTATATTGATCAACTATAAAACCTAACGTTATTGACGAGTAGTAACAAGCATAGAGAATTCGACTAAAGATTTCTGGAAATGTATACACCTATACCTCCACCTCCACCTACACACAGACACACACACACACACAAAGTATTTACTTGTAATTCTATTAAACTATTGGATTTATTAAAAGATTTGTTGAACTGATTTCGACTACTGAAAAAGATTTCAATGATAAGACTAACTCTTCTATTATATGAATAGTAAAATTTGAATTTGGAATTCATTAAAATTAAGAAAGTATGGTTAAGATAATGTACATTATTGTACTATTTTATTTAGTGTAGATGACATGGTATAAGTTAACCTATATTGATAGTAAGCAAAGATGGATAGTGGCTAGTAGTGGAATCCAGGATGCGCGTCCCGTTCTGTTTGGAACTCGTCAGCTGTATGTACCTGCATGAAGCGAAAGGTACTGGGTTCGAGTGCTAAAATGAACATCAACTCTGAGATGCAGGTACATCCAACTGACGAGTCCCAAATAGGACGAAACGAACGTCAAACTGGATTCCACTACTAGCCACTATCTATCTTTGCTCACAATGCTTGTGAATTAAGACTATATCGAAGCAATACGCATAGTATGCCTATATTCCAATAAGAGACTGATCAATTGCAGTCCATAATATCAATGGGATGATTCAACCAAACAATACCAAGTGAATCTATATTGGTATAGTTTATAATGTTTCACGTATCTAAGTAGTTTCTTACAGAGTTACCCTAACCATATGTTATTATTATAATTTGTCAACTATTATAAGAGACTTCTGTTAGAGTGTGGTCAACTGACACGTCCAACAAATAGGTGCAACAATTAATTTCTGATACTCTTACTTATTGATAATCGAAATGTGAGATACATACTTGGGCTAGCATACACTAATGTTTAATTATACTTTCGTTATAATTGATTGACTGATATCAACTTTTCAGTCAACTAATTTCAAAAATCCTTATATAATGGTATATCAAAGTGTTTTTTTTAGGAAATCCATTATTTCCCAAGAATGTGGACATTATCAACTCTAAATTGCGGTTTTGGATTTCGTAACTACTGTCTTACATTTTAAATCCGGTGTTCCACAATAGGACGAAACGATCGTCCAGTGCTTCCAGATTTTCCATGGTGGTCTAACTTCAGTGGATTAATGAATTCAACTATAAAATTCATAAGGATCGTGAATGCGCACTACTGAGGAGTTCCACAATAGAACGAAACGGCCGTCCAGTGCTTTCAGATTTTCCATGGTGGTCTAGCTTCAATTGACTCATGATTTCAAGTATATAAAATTAATAAAATCTCCACAAAACCCTCTTCTGATAATGATCTTATGCTCACTAGTGACTGGCTACATGAAGTATTTTTCCTGGAGTTCTAGTGAGAAGCAGTAACCAGTGGAGTTCAACCAGGTCTGTTGGGAGATATCAACTCACTGGAGACATGGGTGAATGGTTGCTCAATTTCGTGGATTGGTTAAAGTTAGACATTAACACCGTTGGATGCCAACCAGCTCAGTGGTCTATCGGTTAAGTGCTCTGGCGCGAGACTGGTGGGTTCTCGGTTCGAATCTTACGAGGTGGGATAGTGGATGCGCAATGCCACTGAGGAGTCCCACAATAGGACAAAATGGCCGTCCAGTTCTTCCATGTTTTCCATGGTGGTCTAACTTCAATGGACTCATGAATTCAACTATAAAATTCTTAAGGAATTGTAGTTTAACCTACTTTAACCGAGTTTGATTTTTTTTTAAATTCGATAAATCTTATGCTTCTTTTAATGTTCTACGAGGTGATTCACTACAGAAACTAATTGAGTGAATATATATACTGCATACAACAACACATCGATTCATTCTACTGGGTACCTTTAATTGGGTAGGAAGAAATTAAAACTACTGAGAGATAGACAGACCATATCAACCATGCGCACAAAAAAAAATCTAGTTAAAAGTTGCCCTTCTTCCCCTCTCCCCCCCTACCCCAACTTTACGACAATTACTAAGATAAAAAATCAATCAACATGAGAATATTTGGGAATAGAAACAGAAAAGAATATGCATGAAAATGAGGGAACAAATTATCGATTTGGAATAAAACTGTTCAAGAAGTAGAAAAGGAAAACGAATGAATATACATGCTCTGTTATAATCAATTTTAAGCTTTATCATCCTAGGTAATGAGAAAATCAAGAATAAGTCAAGTTACAGATGATGCATACAGCCTAAAATAATAACACTAAAATATTAAAGAAAGGTAGTCATGAATGCCTGCAACAAAGTAGGCTTAACTGGTCACTAGTCGTGAGTGCGGGATCATGGATGCACACTGCTGAGAAGTCCCATAATAAGACGAAACGGCCGTCTAGTGCTTGCAGGTTTTCCATGGTGGTCTAGCTTCAATTGACTCATGATTTCAACTTTGAAAAATACTGAGATCTCCACAAAAACCCCTTCTGATTCTAGTCCTAATTACGTTGTTTAGTACCTGCGGCCTGCTTAAACATCTGGGCTACCTGTTTCCCGTCATCTATATATTTCAACAAGTTATCTAATATTGTTTGTTTTAATACATCATTATGGCTATTAAGCACACAACCTATTCCGGTGCGTTTCTGAAAACTGTACAACCTTTCGCTGTAAAAGTTAGAAAAGGTCTAATCAGAGATGTCGTGTTTGCTGGGAACATGCAGCAAAAAAGGATATACATTATTCATATGTCGATTGACTGAACTTCTGACATCCAACTGGCGATCACTGAATGTTTATCATCAGGAGCAACGAAGAAATAAGAAACGTAAATATGTTGAAATACTTTATGCTGAGAATTCGATTTTTGTACCAAATAATATAATATTGAATCAAGCTAATAATAATAATAATAATAATAATACACCCACTGATCAATATTATCATTACAATTATTTACTCCAGGAGTTTTCTTGCTGGAGTGTAGAATACAATTAGTGTGACAGATAGGCTGATAGTATTAACTTGATTATTACGAAATGGATCATTCATTTGGCTCATTAACAACACTGATCAATCAGTCATTCATATCAGAGCCACAGTTTTTTCTCTCTCCATCATTGTCATCTTCAATCTTTGTATCTTACTTAATTATTTCTACATTAAATTTAAATCATTTTTATAGTTGAAAGTGTGAGTCAATTGAAGCTAGACCCCCAGGGAAAACCTGGATGTGTATAATTTCTTTATCCAGACGCGATAACCTCTAAACCAGATGAACATTCCAACATAATGTTTACGAAACAGGTTATGCACAAAATCATTTCAATGATATATGACTTCACTCTGGGAATCGATATCAAGTTGGTGAAGCCAACATAAAATCTGGGAGAAATTCCCCAAATAATCACATTACAACCAGACGTAATTAACAATATGAAGAGAATAGGAGTTGAATTAAAAGTCGTGTTCACAAGTAAAAAGAGTTAAACAGAGAGAACGATTCGAAAAATGGAATAAATATGAAGAGCAAAAATGGATGTATAGATTGAATATTATCGGATACAAAGATCACTTTCTTATATTTACCACGCTTGAACCAATTACCATGATGAGACTTAAGAAAAACGATTTACATTTATAAAATAGGTTTTCAACTTGGACCGATGCATGTGTGTGCCTGGTCCTACGTTGTAGCTAACTGACTGACTGAAATAGGTCTTCAAAAGAGTCATAAACTATAACGATTTTACTAAGTGTATACAAAAGCCATCTTACTTATTTTAGTGTAAAACATCAGAGCTGTAGTTAAACATTCGTTGTTGAGTTTTCTCTAAGCTATATGGTTTAATAGCGCAACCTTCATCATCTTTCTGGACATTGTTTTATTTAAAAACATAAATATTGGTACAAGGCAGCACCAGATATATATGAGCCGCACAAATCTCATTTGATTTGTGTGAAGGCTGTGATACTACTCAGGTGACCAAACTGAAGAAGGCGATATTTTTAGGAGGCCACACCCCGAGTCTTTGACCTGAAGGTCTAGTCCACAAGACAGTGGAGCATCGTAAGGAGATGCAGTCCCATAGTAGCCGGTGACCGACAGTTGGTTCATACGCCATTTGTACCAGGATACTGGAGTTCATGTGCACCATTGATTTGGAATCAGGGTTTTCCAACTTCCCTAGGTGAACTTTCCATGCCCACCAATCCGGTTAGAGAGCCAGACATTCGCTTTTCGTCCTCTCGATTTCGTAAACAACACCCCCGCCATGAGAAGGCACTAAGTAGGACTTCCATGGGAGAGGCTATAAACGTGTGGCCATGTGAGAGCATTTGGAGAGGGAGAGCGGACTCTCCTCATTCTCGGCCGTACCAGGGCATTGGGGGGGGGTTAATTAGTGCAAAACTAAGCTAAAATGATAGAGTCATAGTTTAGAGGATTCAATACCATATTTTAGAAAAGAATTTATAAAAGGATTTTATATATTGGGAACATTCAGTTTCTAAACATATGAATCATCAATAACTTGGTATTTATCTATAACAGAGATTGTATGATAAAACTATTTTACACTAACGAGTAAGTGTTCTTAATGGTAGGGGTATGTGTTTTTTCTGTTCCCATTAAAGATATCCCTTAGTTACAAGATGATGAATCTAATCTATAATATTTGTATATTTTAAGAGCATAAATAAAGAAAAATACGGTAGCGTAAAGGATAGTGATAGAGAGAGATTAGTTCTTGTAGTTTTGGTGAAACTAAAGTATGTTGATGAACCAGTTACATTTAAGAAAACGCCTGTTTGATTTTTATGAGGAATTCATTCATCTATATGACTGCCAACCGTTCGTGAATTATAGCTAATTTCAATTCGTGCTATAAACCTAATCCTAATTTCTTATCATAAGTCCTGACATATAATTTCTAGATCAGAGGGGGTTTTGTGGAGAATTTAGTATTTTCACTGTTGAAATCATTAGTCAACTGAAGCTAAACCACCATCGAAAACCTGCAAGCACTGGACGGCCGTTTCGTCCTACTATGGGAATCCTCAGTGATAGTGAGCATCCACGATCCCGCACTCGTGAGATTAGAACCCAGGACCTACCAGTCTCAAGCCAGAGCCCTTAACCGTTAGCCCACCGTCTCAAGACTGGTAGGTCCTGGGTTCGAATTTCGCGAGTGCGGGATCGTGGATGCGCACTGTCACTGAGGATTCCCATGGTAGGACGAAACGGCCGTCCAATGCTTCTAGGTTTTCCATGGTGGTTTAGCCTCAGTTGACTCATGATTTCAACAGTGAAAATATAATTTCCCAACGCGAGTTCTCACATCATATGGTTAATTTCAAAATCATCTCATCTTGTCCTTATGTTATATCCTGATAACAATAGTGAATGGTAACTTTGGGATACATTTATAGATCAATATTATGCATATAATTTTTATCATATAATCGCTAAATAACTAAACTATTCATAAAGACAGAACAAATATTGATGTAGAATAGCATGAATTCATTATATTTCTTGGTTTCTTATCAGCTGCTTACAACCAAATAGAGTTTTAGCATTAGGGTAATAAATAGTATGGAACAATGGACATAATTGAATGTAAAGGATTGGAATAACAAAAGGACATCAATGATAACTATATATATATATATGGGCAAGGAGAGGTCAGAGGTTATTAGGTAATAGAATGAAGGGTGGCGTAATAGTTGAGTGGAGTTCAAAAATATATAAGATCAAAAAATGTGATAATTTTAGAGGTAATTAAAAAATCAATTAGGGTGGGTTACGTAATAATTGAATAAAATTTGGAGAGTTCATATAATTAAGAGAGTAAGACAAGTAAGCGGAATTGTGTGAGAGAATAGGTGGTTTAAGAATTGGTTAAGGGAAGAGGAATAATAATAATAAAACAAAAACTAAATATTAACCAAAATAAAACTAATATCAAAAAATACAACAACAAAAGAAAAACGGATTACCAGGTTAGTAATAAGTTTATCACTGTCCCTAACTATTCATATTCATGTTCCCCCTTATTATAAGCTTTATTTTGACCTATCATTATATGATTTACCATTTTTGAGTTAACCCTAGTCTATTTATTGCTGCCTCCCACATTTACAGCCACATTTGGTTGAATCTTGTACAAATGTTATTTTCCATTTTATTGGTACGATGTGGTCTGTCTGTTTGCTGTATAAACCCATTATGTTTGAAATAAATGATTCATATTGCAGAGGCTGTTATTGGTGTTCTAAACTTAACTGGCTGGGCTAGGCAGAAAGCATGACCGATACGTACTGAATGTTCCTCATATATAAAATCCGCTTATGAATTCTTCCCTAAAATATGGTATTGAATTCTTTAAACTATGACTATATCTTTTTAGCTTAGTTATGCATGAATTAACTCCTGATAATGTCCAGAAAGATGATGAAAGTTGCTCCATTAAACCATCTAGCTTAGAGAGAACTCAACAACGAATGCTTAACTACAGCTCTGATGTTTTACACTAAAATAAGTAAGATGGCATTCGTATACACTTAGTAAAATCGTTATAGTTTATGACTCTTTTGAAGACCTATTTTATAAATGTAAATTGTCTTTTCAAGTCTCATCACGGTTTTCGTGTCACTATTCCAATCAATTATTCGCTGCTCTCTGATTGGCGGTGCGAACACGTCATACATTAACTGGGCATCCACTCGGCCACAAGTTATAACACCTTATATTACAGGCCTACTGAGATTTTAAAAGTAACTCATAAGATTCACGGCACTGTTGACTTGTTAAACAACAGATAAAGTGTACAGTTTCATATTTGGATACATTTATTATACAATGATAAAAAGAAACACTGATTCGAATTATGTAATAAATCTACACTACTTCACAAGCATGGTTAGCAGAGATGGATAGTGGCTAGCAGTGAAATCCAGAACGCGCGTTTCGTCCTATTTGGGACTCGTCAGCTGGATGTACCTGCATCTCAGAGTTGATGTTCACTCATCTCTGCTAACCATGCTTGTGAATTAAGGTATATCGAGGCAATACGCACATTATGCACATATGCCAATTAGAGACTGACCAGTTGCAGTCCTAACAAATCGATGGGAAGATTCAAACAAACAATACTAAGTTGAATTTCTACACTACTTCGTTTAAATAATACTTATCAATCATAAACTTACTCACTATACTTTGGCACTGAAAATTTATCCACACTTATAGTTGATCCATTAATAAATGAATAAACTAAACCATTTTGAAAAACTCCATATAATTTTTGTTCACCACCAAGTTCATGCAGTAGATACATATGTTTGATTTCATCCCATCGATTAACTATAAAATCTGCTAATCTTGTTCGAATCCTCATAAGAATAGTTTTAGGTTCATCTATTTTATTATTATGATCAAAACGAAGAACAATATTAGATAATCCTTCTTCTAATGGCTACAAAAAATTTTTACAAAAAAAATCAACCTTTATGATTAGGTGACATACTTTCACTTTTGTATATTCTTTTGACCAAGTAGGAAAAATTGATTTTATAATTTTCCAAATATTTTCTTGATCATTACCATCCAAAATACGGATATCAATGACTGGAATTGTATTTGGGATAAAAGGAATGACTGTCATTTTGACGGAATCCACACAAATTACAAATGGCCAATAAATGTGTATCTATGTATATATATGGAAACGTTTTCATTTATCTAAATAGATTGATCATACGATTTAAAGGTCAAATAATATGATTGGTTAAATAGGAATCAGAAATCCGCTACCTGATTGGATAAGAACGTCATGAGCTTTAAAAGATAGACAATTTTAATTTCACGTGACCATGTTAAAAAAGCTACAATGTGATTGGTCAATTTGCCATGCTTCTTTTTTTTATTTTTACAACGGATAGCATCATGTCGATCAGGTAACGATCGAAAATTTACCGAGTCATCATAATTTGGATTAGAAGGGGGTTTGTGGAGATTTCAGTATATTTCAAAGTTGAAATCATGAGTCAATTGAAGCTAGACCACCATTGAAAACCTGCAAGCACTGGACGGCCGTTTCGTCCTATTATAGGACACCTCAGTGACAGTGCGCACCCACGATCCCGCACTCGCGAGATTCGAACCCAGGACCTACCAGTTACGAGCCAGAGCCCTTAAAATATACTGAAATCTCCACAAATCCCCTTCTGATTATAATCATGTGCACACTAGTGATTGACTTCATGATACATGTCCTGGAGTTCTAGTGGGAAGCAGTGACCAGTGGAGTTCAACCACGTCTGTTGTGAGATAACAACTCACTGAAGGCAATTGGTGAAGTGTCGCTCATAATTCGTGGATCAGTTGAAGTTAGACATTAACACCGTTGGATGCCAGCTCAGTGGTCTATCGGTTAAGGGCTCTGGCGTGAGACTGGTAGGTCCTGGGTTCGAATAATTTGGATTATTTGCCATTTTTTGGATGATCACAAGGGGTTTTGTGGAGATTTTTGTAATTTTATATAGTTGAGATCATGAGTTAATTGAAGCTAGATCACTATGGAAAACCTGGAAGCACTGGACGGCCGTTTCGTCCTATTTTGGAACTCCTGAGCACTGTCTAACTTCAACCAATCGACGAAGTTGAGTAACCGTTCACCAATTGTCTTCAGTGAGTTCCTATCTCACATTAACACTATCGGATACCGGCTCAGTGGTTTGTCGGTTAAGTGCTCTGGCGCGAGACTGGTAGGTCCTGAGTTCTAATCTCACGCGGCGGGATCGTGAATGCGCACTTCGACTGAGGAGTCCCACAATTGGTCGAAACGGCCTTCTAATGCTTCCAGGTTTTCCTTGGTAGTCTAGCTTCAATTGACTCATGCTTTCAACTATAAAAGTTTGTATAGAGAAATTTCAATTTAATGGATAGAATCTTAATCATTTGTGAGAATAACAAAACGTACATAAAATAGAGATTTGATAATAAGAAACTGTAATAAATTCAACCCATACAGATAACCTTTACATCAATAGTTAACCTATCAGCATCTACTGTAGTGAACGAGAACACAGATTTATTTGAAAACAAAATTACAGAATGTCATAGTGAACTTTAAGGACTATACAGTAAATATTTCGTTTGCAAATTGTCAATCAATCGTCTCAGACTTCATTGTTCCTTAGTTTCCACATCAATCATTCTCTGTTCTCATTCTGTTTTCTTTGATCTTTTTAATCTTCTATTTCTAGACATTTCACTTTCGATTGATAATATATACTACTTATATCTATCGACATCAGTAGCACACACCACTTACATACTTACGCCTGTTACCCTCAACCAGAACATAGGCCGCTGACCAGCATTCTCCAATCCACTATCTCCTGGGTCTTCCTTTCTAGTTCTGTCCAACTTTTGTTCATCCTTCTCATGTCTGTCTCCCTTTATCGGCGTAATGTGTTCTTTTGTCCTCCTCTTTCACTTCGCCCTTCAAGATTCCAAGTGATGAGGACTTGCCTTGTGACGCAGTTAGGTTCCCTCCTCAATGTGTGTCCTATCCACTTCCATCATTTCTAGACATGCTGCTCTCGCTTTTCCGATCCGCGTCTTCACATCTACATCAGATCCACCTAGATATGTAAAGGTTTCCACATCATCCAGAGCTTCTCCTTCAATTGTAATTCAATTGTTGCGTGTTGTATTGTATCGGAGAATCTTGCTTTTCCCTTTATGCATGTTGAGACCTACTGCTTCTAAGGCTGTCATTACACCGGTCGTCTTCTCCTGCATTTGTTGTTACGTGTGCGATAGAAGAAATAGATCATCTGCGAGGTCCAGTCCGTCCAGCTGCATCCTAGCTGTTCATTATATCCACGCTTCCCTGCAGATGTTGATGTCTTCATGATCCAGTCGATCACTAGGAGAAAGAGAAAGGGTGAGAGTAAGCAACCTTGCCTGATACCGGTCTTTACCTCGAATGAGTCAGTGAGTTGTCCTCCATGGACGATTTGGCAGTTTAAAACATCATAGGGATTCCGTATGATATTGAATATCTTCTCAGGTACGCCGTAGTGTCGAAGTAGCCTCCATAGTGTTGTTTTGTCCACACTATCCAATGCTTGAAGCAAGTAACTAATAAGTATGAGCTTATATAATGGTTGAAGCAACTTGACAAGATCATACCAGTTTGTTGATGGTATACATCAAAGATAAGCACTGGTTAGAACACCACTGATAACCGCGTCTCACTAGGACTCCGTTAAGGCTTAGTATGATACTCCGTTTGAGTAATTTTTTCTGGTTAGCGTTCTTTTAGCGAGTTGGTTTTCTATGGGCTGGGGTCGCTAACTCCATGCCCAACCACCTCCTTTACCCGGGCTTGGGACCGGCAGTAGCCCCCGGAGGAGCTACAGGCGGATAGAACTAGAAAAGAAGACCCAGAACAGAGTGGGTTGGAGAAAGCTGGTCGGCGGCCTATGTTCCTTTTGGAGTAACAGGCGTAAATAAGTAAGTAAGTAAGTAAGTAAGTAAGTAATGATACTCCGTGGTCCGGACCGTTGCTGCTACTTTGGTTTGGTGATCGGGCTTGCCTATGGTGATGATCCAATCGAGCAATACTGGCTGGAACAATCATTCCTCAGGGTCCTACCATGCAAGACAGGTCGGTTGAAGAGCGGTAAGACTAAAAGTAGCAAACCCAAGGTCCAAAGGCAAAATCGTACTGCCGACTGTACAGAGGTGTGACAGCAGTAAGGTGTTTCCTTCAAACAACCAGTATGACAGCGATGCTGCCTTCCCACAAGGAGGGGTGTGGTTAGAAAAGGTCGACCCTAAAAGTGCACACCTCGCCTTATCCCATGGATTTCCGTCTCCAGCTGTAAGCTCCCAACACGTACGGAGCTAATATAAAAACTACCCACAAAAAGGTCGTGTGTGACCGACCTCAAGCATCTGTCCCTTTGGCACTGCGGTCATGCTCCCAGGTCGTTAGGACCAACATTAATTCAACTTTCTTTTCATGTCCCTCAAGAAATACCCTTCCAAGATGTGGGCAGCCGGAAAAATGATATTAACCCGCATACCCGTAACATCAAACGAGACCAAGTTGGTCACATTCAAATCCTTCCTACACTTCTTAATAACTCTCTTATCATCCATGATTGGATGATACTCTGTAATAGTGCAAACTAATCGAATTACATTACAGGTTGCACTCAAGATCTTCATGTTTCATGGCTATCACTCGTTCATTGTTCAATCCTATGAATTTCCTTACTTTAATCATGGTTATCCATTAAATCTATGCAAGTAAATATAGAAATAAGAAATACAATTATCATGCATACATATCGTACCATATTTAATAATGGTTAACCTTTAGGAGAGATTGTTGTTGTTCTTATTGTCTTTAATTAATTTCTGTAAAAAAAAGTGTAAATTAACTAATTATATTAACTTTAATAGAAAAGTATTCAGTAGGTTAATTGAACTGATTTCATATAGAATATGTCCTTATGTTCTGGTTGATTTATCACCGCGACTGGATAGTCAATCAAACATCGGATTTATATCATGAGATAAATGATGAATAAACTAGTAGGTAAGATCTAGAGTCAATTTAGAGATCTTATCAATCTTCTGAAATAGTAGCTTATCTCTAACCCAGAACACCGATATCAACTTTCATTATATGAATCATGTATTTCAGGTATACATGGTTTGTATTACAGATAAACCAGATCATATCATACCATATCATAGAAAATAATGATTATATAAGACTAAATCATAAATTGGCTGTGACTTTGAGAGACTATAGCTAATAAATTGGGAATAATTTGGGAATAGTAAATTGTAGAATAGTAGCCAATAAGTCAAATGAAAACTTATAATAAGAGGAATGTATGTATAACTGCTATGAATATTTAAAAAAAATATAGGCTGTCTTTAATTTCTTGTGATCTTATGTCCGGCTTTTAATCATGTGATTTACTCATCAATCGAAGTACGACTTTCCCAATCTTATCACTGTACCAAAAATAATGACGTTCGACCGGTATGAGCAGTCTAGTGTCCGTATTGATCCCTTGTCCGCCTAGCCCTTTCAAATGAATTCAGAACACTAATTTCAGCTTCTGCTATGCAAGTCATTTATTTCAAACATACATGGTTTACATACCAGACAGACCATATCACACCATAAAATAGAAAATAATATTTGTAGAAGATCAAGCCAAAAAGTGGCTGTGAATGTTGGAGACTGTAATCAACAAACTGTTTATAGTTTAGGGGATATTAAATAGTATACTACTAATCCATAGATTGAAATGAAGCTTATAATAAGATGAATATAAATATACACAATCTAATGACTCAATAGTTATACAATAAGAATATATATATAGAATAATAGTCTATGAATAGGTCGTGGAAGTTACCTGTACTTACGTCTTCACTAGGATATAACAATAACATTAGTCGGAGGTTTTTTCGTGGAGATTTTATTAATTTTGTATATTTGAAATCATGAATCAATTGAAGCTAGACCATCGTGGAACATCTAGAAGCACTGGACGGCTATTTCGTCCTATTATGGGACTCTTCATTAGTCCATAAATAGTTCCTAGAAGTTATCACTTATTTATTCTTCATTAGAATATTTTTTAAAAAAATTCTTTTAAAGTAAACAACTAACTCAGTGTAAATGATTTCATTATTTACTAATGAAATATTAAAATCACTAGGTAACTGATATTTTAACCAATTATTATTGTTATGTAAATGGATGGAATGATGATATTCTTGCAATTCCATATGAAAACTTTAAGTTTACATTCTTTTTTTTTCTTTTCTATTTGCAGTAGTATCCATATATTGACGTAGAGAAAGAAAGAGAGAAAGAGAGAGAGAGAAACAGAGAGAGTGAAAGAGAGAGGTAGAGAAAGAAAGAGAAAGAGAGAGAGAAACAGAGAGAGTGAAAGAGAGAGGTAGAGAGAGAGTGAGAGAGAGAAAGAGGGAGAGAGAAACCAGGTTACAAAAGTGAACTAATTTAAAATATGTAACAGTTACATAATTCCATCAATTTTAAGTAGTTTTTTTTTACTGAACTCATTTGAACATTGTACAGTTTATTAATATAAAGTTAAATGAACCCTTTTTGAACAAAGATTTTCAACGTATTGAAATATGAATATAGGTAGTTTTCTAGATTATTGATTATTAAATTTTACAAAAAAAAGTCCTACAATAGGACGAAACCATCGTCCAGTTCTTCCAGGTATTCCATGATTATCTAGCTTCAATGGATTCATGATTTCAATTATATAATCTGGTATTGTTGATGTTAATGTTGTATTCAATCAAATCTAGTCTAGTAAAGGTTGTTACTTTAAATGTATCATCATTGTAGTTAAATATGTTGGATACTTCATTTATCTTCGAAGCACTGGGTGGCCGTTTCGTCCTATAGGCCTAAAATCTCCACAAACTGGTCTAGCTTCAATTGACTCATGATTTCAACTTTGAAATATACAGAAATCTCCACAAATCCCCTTCTGATTATAATCATATGCTCACTAGTGACTGACTTCAAGATACATGTCCTGGAGTTCTAGTGGGAAGCAGTGACCAGTGGAGTTCAACCATATCTGTTGTGAGATAACAACTCACTGAAGGCAATTGGTGAAGTGTCGCTCATAATTCGTGGATCAGTTGAAGTTAGACATTAACACCGTTGGATGTCAGCTCAGTGGTCTATCGGTTAAGGGCTCTGGCGTGAGACTGGTAGGTCCCGGGTTCGTGGATGCGCACTGCTGAGGAGTCCCATAGTAGGACGAAACGGCCGTCCAGTGCTCTTAGGTTTTTCATGGTGGTCTAGCTTCAATTGACTCATGATTTCAACTTTGAAATATACTGAAATCTCCACAAATCCCCTTCTGATTAATAATTTAACATATTCTATGTTATTTTTTCTTTAGACAAATAAGTGAAAGTGTCATATCTCAAAGAGAATTATGAATAGTAACTCTTAAGGACTATTTATGCACCAATATGGTATCACAATTGATTGATCTTTGGGTGATGATCAATGTCATGCGTGTCAATTCTGTTTTAGTGCTGATCGAATGCTATTGATCAAGTTGCAATGTGGCCACCAGTCTAGGTGACACAACGGTGAAGCTTGGTGACACGGGATCGAATCCATTAGGGAGCACCAGTTCCCTCAAGATTACAGATACACCTTGCTGACGAGTGTCATGTAGAACGAAACCCGGATCCAGGGTTTCCTGGTGACCACCACCAACCACCATCTTATACCAATATGGTATGTATATTTCCTATTGTATAATTATTAAGTAATTAAACTCTTCATATTATCCCTCTTGTTCTAAGCTTTATTTTGATTCACAGTCTATTAATATACGATTTACGATTCTTGAGTTATCCGTAGTCGATTAATTACTGTTCCCCCGATTCACAGCCACATTTGGCCAAATCTTGAATAAATGTTATTTTCTATTTTATGGTACGATTTGGTCTGCTTGTTTGGCATATAAACTCAGTCTGTTTGAGAATAATGATTCATATTACAGAGGCTGTTATTGATGTTCTGGACTTAACTGTCTGGGCTAGACAGAAAGCAGGACCGACAAGTACTCTAGACTGCTCGTACAAGTTTCATGTGTTACTTGTCCAATCAATAAATCACTGCGGGAATCATCACATCGTATATAAACGGGGCATCCACTGGGTCATAAGATATAACAGAACGTTTCATTGAGACTTATTAAACAAATATCATCTGAGAATAAAAAAATGTTTAGAGTGATTCTTTAGTGTAGATGAAGCAACAGTAAAGTACAGTTGAGAAATGTCTTTAATAGATATTTTCTAGCATATTTAAAAGTTAGATGGATAATGCGTTTTTGTATTGTTTGTTTAATTGATCAGTCCCGGAGTGAATATCAATCCTTGAATGTAGATACATCCAGATGAAAAGTCCCAAATAGGACTAAACGCAAGCCCTGGATTCATTTTCCTAGCCACCATCTATCTTTGCTACAAAGGTTAGATGACAAAATTTTTCTGTTGCATAATTTATCCTCAAAATTTCCTTAATATAAACAAACATGTTATATAGAATAAAATGTTTATTATATAGATGAGATCATGAGTCAATTGAAGCTAGACCACCATGGAAAACATGGAAGCACAGTATTTAGACGACCGTCTCGTCTTATTGTGGGACTCCTCAGCATTGCACATTCACGATCCCGCCTCGTGAGCGGGATTCGAACCCAGGACCTAACAGTTTCGCGCCAGAGCACTTAACCGATAGACCACTGAGCGGGAATCCAACGGTCTTAATTTCTAACCTTAACCAATCCACGAAATCGCGTGACCGATTTCCATTGTACTGAAGTAGATACCCCTTTCTACCTGACATGGATTAGCTCCACTGGTCACGACTTCTCACTAGAACTCCAGGAATTGGCATATAATTCCCATTTAAACATTAAAATTAAAAACACAAAGTTCAGCGAAGGGATCTCTTTTCAACGAATTTATTATCATACTATACAATCGTATATATATATCTGAAAATGTTTTGTTAAAGTAGTAATTCCGTGAGGAAATGTGAACACTAATAACCAAGATTATAATACTAGATTACGTAATATGAATGACAACAATAGATTTAGTGAATATAGTAAGACGGATAAAATGTTTTGGTTACAATAATTAAAGGTCATTAAAGGTCATAGAGGTGTAAAATAAATAAGATGATGATATGATCAGTATATGATGGAGTAATAATAATAATAATAATAATAATAATAATAATAATAATAACAGAATGATACTAATAATAATATTAAGGCCATGGTAACGATAATGATAAAACATACTTCTTTTGTACGCATAGTTCTGGTTTGGGCTCATGGATGGTAAGAGCTTCGGCTATTTTTAGGAGTTTGATATAAAGAAATCTTGGTAGATTTGAACGAATCATATAAACAACCTTAAAATCAGACTGTGGATCCGTAGAATGATTACAGTCGATTAAGTGTTCAAGTATGAAACTTCTGACTGCTTTCTTTCCACTATTGTAGAACCAAACTGATATACGTTCTCGTATCCGGGTTGACAGCGAACGCTGACTACGGCCGATGTAACTTGCTCCACAAGAGCAGGTGAACTGGTAGATGCACATAGAGGCGACCAAACGCGGAAGCTTATCTTTTATGGATACAGAAAATAAGTTCTTACTAGTGAAGGTTATTCGTAGTTTAGCAGCGTTAAATGTCCTTTTAATCGTTGCTGTTAAACGATTTTTAATTATGTCTGATGTTCGATCACCTTTAAATCCCAGACTTATATAAAGGCTTTTCTTTGGGACTAAATAACTAGGATTCCTATCGACGCTACTTCTATTCATATTCTTTTCTATGAATCGGTCTGGGTAGCCATTTTTCATCAAAGTTTTCTTGAGGAACTCGAGTTCTTCGTTAATGCATTCCGTACTACATATCCGATAGCATAAAGAATGAATCAAATTTCTCTTTCTACTTAACGGAACCCAGCTATAGAAGTTGGTTAGTTGGCCATTCCATGTTTGCTTTCTAAAGATAGATCTTTTCAAAGAACCATTACTTCTTCTCAATAGATGTATATCAAGAAAAGTGATTGATTGGTCTTTCTCTCTTTCTAATGTAAAGTCTATGGAAGGGTGGCATGAGTTAAAGGAGTGTAAGATATCGTCCAAATCAATATTATCGTCACAAACGATAAATGTGTCGTCTATGTATCTTACGTATAGTTGGAATCGATTTATCATTGAACTGAGTTGATTGTTTTCTAGTTTTGCCATGAAGCAGTCTGCTATAATTGGACCTTATGGAGATCCCATTGCAATCCCATCTCTTTGTCTATATATTTCATTGTTGAAACTAAATTGGACATTAAAGGTACAACGTAACAATAACTCCAGGAATTACCTCATGAACCTGGTCACTATTATTACTATAATATCCACAAAACTCCTTCTGATATTAATCAGCCGGCATCCAACTGTGCCGGCTCAGTGGTCTATCGGTTAAGTGCTATGGCGCGAGACTGCTAGATCCTGGGTTCGAATCTCGCGAGGCGAGACTGTGGATACGCACTCCCACTGAGGAGTCCCGCAATAGGACGAAATGGCCGTCTAGTGCTTCCAGGTTTTCGCTGGTGGTCTAGCTTCAATTGACTCATGATCTCATCCATAAAATTACAAAAATCTCCACAAAATCCCTTTGTGAAAATATTTATTATTATTATTTTGTGAAAGTATTAGTATCCTACTTATTAATTATCTCAGTAGATAACACAATTTAGGATAGAATTAAGACTGATGACAAAACTTTCCGTAATATGTGATGTTTTTCAAGTGTGCTTTCAGTGACGGTGATATTTTTTTATCTCATCCTCATGTTTATTGCACAATGCACATGGTGATATGTAGATTGTGGAAACCATAATAGTCAAATCTCTGGTTTAGATGGTACCTTGTGATAATCTATTCGTGTGGCGACAAGACTCACCAGACAATGAAACATAAAGAGTATTGGAAGATAATTGAATAGGACTTTATTATTTATTATGGATTGTAAACAACTAAGAATGCTGTAATATAGAATGATATCACTCTCCAAGTATGTGAAAACTCTTTAAAGAAATTACAGGGGACAGGCAGACTAGAAGCGATAACCAGCTGAATGTTTGTGGCTTAAATAAGTCCTTTATACGTCAGTCATCTGACATCATGCTCTCTATATCCAAGGGTCTGAAGAATAATTGTGTTCCCAGTTTTACTGAAAATGATGTCCGAAAATGTCTCCAGTCACTTAATTCATCCCAATGTTTAGGACCTGATGGTATCCCAAACCTCCTTTTTAAAAAAATGTGCTGATGTTTTATGTTATCCATTAACGAATATCTTTAACAGATTCTTCTCAACTAATGTCTTACCGAAAATGTGGAGAAAGATAAAGATAATCCCTATACCAAAGAAAGCTTCTGGTGATAAAAATGTGAAACTTAGACCCATTGCAATAACCTCACCTTTCCTCAAAATAATGGAAAAATTACTGATACAACCACTTCAACCTGCAATAAAAGAGCACTGTGATCCATTTCAGATTGCTTACAAATGCAAAAGAAGCACATTAGATGCCGTTGCTGTTCTGCATCACAATATAGTGTTCGGGTTGGAAAAGGGTAAGAAGTATGTTAGATGCGCTTTCCTGGACTTTACTTCTGCTTTTGATTCTATTCCGAGACACCTTTTACTTAACAAGCTGATCAGCGTCGACACTGACAGCTGGATAATCAATTGGCTATGTTCCTACCTTTCTGGAAGAGAACAGTACACTGTATTTGAAGGAAAGTGTTCAACATCTCTACTGTCTAATGTAGGTGTGCCACAAGGAACTGTTCTTTCACCTCTGCTCTTCTCTTTTTTTCTGCATGATCTGCCATCTTCCACAGAAAACACTTTTGTAAAATATGCGGACGACTTCACTGTATGTATGCCAATTTCTACCTCCTTACATCCCATAGAAAGGAATGAGTTTTTATCTCGTATTGAAAGGTGGTCTGTTGGTAATGGTCTCTTACTCAATCCATCTAAATGTCAAGCTGTTAATTTTAGCTTGAGACATGGACAGAACCTACACTCTATTTTGGGATCCCATAATGCTTGTGCCATTGGAGACTCCTTAATAAACACAGTGTCGAAGGTCAAATATCTTGGTGTCATTTTTTCCTCTGATCTTTCTTGGTCTTCTCATGTTTTACTGTTATCGAAAAAAGTTAACCGTTTGACATACTACATAAAGAAGCTGCATGCTTTTGGGATTACTCGCCATTTACTCTTACAATTTGTAAATTCCTGCATCTTACCTATTATTCTATATTGTTCTCCATTATTCTTTCCTGGGCTTTTGAGAAAAGACTTTGCTATTTTGCGTAGAGTGCTGAAGGCGGTTTGCAAGGTATGTTGTGAATCTTTCCAAGTCATTGTTAATATGCTTGTGGATAGACATCTTAAGTCTTGCAAACTCTTGGCAGGTGTTATCTTATCAGATACTAACCATCCGCTTCATTCATATCTTTCTCCTTGTATATCTTCTGGTAGAACGAGACGTAAATACATTAAAATGCATACACGGAAGCAAATCTATAAAAGTTCTGTAATATCTTACCTAGCAAATTTACTTTGTGACGAACAGGCTGTTAGAGTTGACTTAGTAAATAACTTGTCTTCTTAAGCATGTTTCAAATTTGATAATTTGTATAAACTCAGTTTTTTTCTTAAACCTTTTTCTTATTTCTGTTCTGTTTTTGTTGTTGTTTGTTTTTTTGGTAAAAAACTTGTTGAAATAACTCTTACTGAGAATTCTATATTGTACCAGATTAAAATATTATATAAAGCCATTAATAATAATAATGATAATAATGCAACCTACATACACTTTATTATTTTACATGATTATTTTCAAGATACATGTCCTGGAGTTGTGGTGGAAAGCAGTGACCAGTGGAGTTCAACTACGTCTGTTGTGAGATATCAACTCACTGAAGACAATTGGTGAACGGTTGCTTAATTTCGTGGATTGGTTGAAGTTAGACATTAACATCGTTAGATGTCAACCGGCTCAGTGGTTTATCGCTTAAGTGCTCTGGCGTGAGACTGGTAGGTCCTGGGTTCGAATCCTGCTAGCAAGGCGGGATCGTGAATGCTCGCTGCTGAAGAGTCCCACAATAGAACGAAACGGCCGTCCAGTGCTTTCAGGTTTTCGATGGTGGTCTAGCTTCAATTGACTCATGATTTCAACTATGAAATTACTGAGATCTCCACAAAACCCTTTCTGATTTTACATGATTATTTATTTTGTCCTATATGCTCAGTTTGTAGAAACTTTTGAAGTAACGTCTTGTCAAATAGTGTAAACTTGTTTGATTATCATTAATATCCAGTGATTTCGATCAACGTAATGATGACCATAAACTGGTGTCCATTCTATATGCATTTTCACAGTATATTATTGTTTATTACTACTATTAATCTTAGAGTTAGATTTCCTAAACCGAATCAATGAAATCCTATGGATAACATTTTTTGAGGTGCAGATACTGTAGTAAATGAGAACATAGGCGGGGACCAAATTAGTTCATTTCAGCACAACATTGAAGCATATCTTGTATCAGACTTTATCATCCCTTCATTTCCATATTAATCACTCTCTGTTCTCGTTATCTTCTTCTTCGATTGATGATGTATACTAGTTATATCTGTCGACATAAGTAGCACACACCGCAATACGAACATTCAGAAATCCAAGATTCTCTCAAGGGATATCTCTTAGGCTGTCTGTATCATACTCAAACCCGATAATGAATACAGAGTGTAATCAATGTATCGTTTTGGAGTGATACTAATCAAACACAGCAGATTTTATACTAAATTCATATATTTTTACTCAAATACTGGCTTTACATTCACTTTTAAGCAGTATAAACATGACCATAAACGTTGTACAACAACGTAATCATAACCGAACAGTCATTGTAAGAGATTTTCAAAACAGCTCTCAGATTTCTCGTTTACACTAAATAGATACTAATTTGCTTAAGATAAACACTGAACGATTTATCCCTATATATAATTCACACGATGTACACTAGACACTTTGCCAACACTATTTTACCAGACCTCAAAACAACTCAGATCAAGAACACGTAAATCGTTTGATTAGAACAATCAAGAACCTACATTAATCAAATACAAATGTTAGGGAGGTATATAAAACACATAATACCTGTCAGACTATTTACCTGTCTGTCAAGGTAAACAACCGATCATGATTTTCTCTTACCCAAGCAGCAAGTTAATAATGAAATTCAATACTAGGAATACTAAGTTTAGTATTGTTCCAATATGTGAAGCTTACATTACTCCATTTTACAATTGAATATTAACAATCATTCATATAAATTACTAATCATTATTTCAGTGATTAAGTATACCAAAGTTTTAGTCTCTTAATGTCTTCATGTGTTACACAATTTTGTTTTCCTAAATTAGCATGAATGGGAGGAAAATTGGACAACCACGAAAGTCATCATCCAGAAGATACAGGTGTTTATTAACAGTTGTCTATGCGAAATACTTCGGATCCATTGGCCAGACACTATCAGCAACATTCTACTGTTGGAGAGAACAAACCAGATTCCAGTGGAGGAAGAAATCAGGAAGAAGCAATGGAAGTGGATAGGAAACACATTGAGGAAATCACCCAACTGCATCATAAGGCAAGCCCTCACATGGAATCCTGAAAGTCAAAGGAAAATAAGAAGACCAAAGAACACATTACGCCGAGAAGTGGATATAGTCATGAGAAGAATGATTAAGAATTGGATAGAACTAGAAAGGAAGGCCCAGGACAGAGTGGATTGAAGAATACTGGTTGGCGGCCTATGTTCTGGTAGGGTTAACAGGCGTAATTAACTGTTACTGAAATATCGCTGAAGTCATATTGTAGTAAGGGAAAACTGAGATACAATAAGCTAATTTATTGTTTTATGCAAAATTAAAAAGTGTATTTGTAAAATATAAAAGTCTTACGTCAAATACATCATTAGCCCATCATCTTCCTTGAGTTGTCCTTAACGTACTCTATCATTCTTGCAATCCTATCGTTATTCCAATAGCTTTCTGTTTTCTTTCCTCTTTTCTTTATTTTACTCTTCTACTGGTAAGCATTTCATTTCCATTTTCTGCTATATAATACTTATATGTGTCCTCATAAGTGGCACATACTAAAATATGACATCAGTGACTGATCAATTGATGATCTTGTCAATTTCTTGTTTACTTCGAATCATTTTCATCACTATTTAGAATATTTATTTCTCAAAACAATCTATGTTAATGGTGTAGTGAACAAGAGCACGAGTAGAGAATATCCGGACACAGGTTATCAGAGTATCTCACTAAGATGCAACAGCCATACTGTAAACAGTTAATTTGTAAACTATCAATTCACTGTCTTAATCTTGACTGTTCCTTTTGCAAATATCAATCCATCGTCTTTGATTATTATTGTACATGTATTTTCATACCAATTACATTCCGGTGCCGTTCTTTTGTTATCGATCTTCTGCTGAAATACATTCTATGCCTGACCATCGTTATATATTACTTATATGGATATAAGTAGACCATACGTCAATGGAAAAAAAATATTGGAGTACATTTTTGAGTAAATGAAACATTTTAATCTTAGAAATAACTAACATTCTTATTAATCAACATGTTGACTGTTACGTTTATTAAATGTATACAGTACATTGTATGTTCCATAAACTAGTCTAATAAAACAAGTATTATTATTTAGAAGGGGAAGTTTGCAATGATTTTTCATTTTGAGGACAGACTGGAGAAACAGTCTTCAATATACGTCAGTTAGTCAGATGTTTGAAACGTAGTACTTGGCACATATATCCTTTGACTCAAGTCACAATACAAGACTAGCACATCGTGAAGAAATTAATGGGGAATATAACAAACAAAATAGATAATGTAGTAACAATGACAATGAGGAAGAATAGGCCTTGACAAATACGAGATGATGAGTGAATGTATCTGTGCCATTGTGAAGGATTCTGATTCATGTTACCCAATGTCTTTAGCTACTGATCTCTTTTATGAACTGGACCTTAACACAGGTAGTTTACATCTACCAATATGTTTTGAGATAACAACCAATGACTTCACGGACTATTGCCATACTTTGGTTTGACCTCCCCTAGCTTTCATTCAACCTATTTCTATTCCGAAAGACATCTTTCAAGGTAAATAGTTGTTAGGTATATCTAACGCATTTCTTAACCACCTCAATGAATGAGAGTTTGTAACATCATCAACCGATTCGTCACCTGTACCTAGTACTCTATGAGCAACCTCAAAACTCTCCAATGTGTCGTCTGAAGCACATAATTGTAATCATATAATCCTTTGTGTCTAACTCTGAAAATAGATGATAGATTCCTAGTGTTCGTTGACGAGGGGATGAATTCAACCATTTCATACATCAGATAAGTATAACTTATGATAATCTTCATAAATCACGAACTGTCTGAATCTAAAAATGTGAAACTTTGCATTCAAACTCGGTAAACTAATGATATAGATCTCATTACATATGCAAACTGTTTTACAGTTCAATCTCTCATGAGGTTGTGATTGCACAAGACTGAAGAGTCGTATACGAGATAGGATGAAAAAAAACTGCTCACTACATCATAACTTATATTCATTGTCTAAATAAAAAAAACATTCAATAATGCAAACTAACTTAATATATCTAATTCCGGTTGAGGTTGTAAGCTTAATTTCACACATTATCATTTTGATCATGCTATAAGTTTATTCTGTTAGTGACTTATGCTCGGACTTACTCTTTGAATTCTCGATTAATTTTGTCTATAAGAGGTTACTAACTTACACTATATTGTGTTTTATGTTATCATTATAATAAGTATATTCAAATGAACATCATGAGTCAATTGAAGCTAGACAACCATGTCTTACTATGGGACTCCTCAGAAGTGCGCATCCACGATCCCGGACTCGCGAGATTCGAATCCAGGTTTTCCATGGTGGTCTAGCTTCAATTGACTCATTATTTTAATTATGAAAATACTGAAATCTCCACAAAACCCCTTTTGAACATTTCTTAATGGATCATTTGAACGGAAAAGTGATGACTACTTTTATAGTAAACGAGAACAAACAAATGGGGACAATTGAATATACTTGAATACAAAATTACAGAATTTCTTAGTCGAATCTGAGAACCATTCAGTAAATACTTCATTTGCGAAATGTCAATCATTTGTCTCAGACTTCATTGTTCTTTTATTCGCACATCAATCACTCTCTGTTCTCGTTCTCTTTTCTTCGATCTTCTTAATCCTCTGGTTGCCATCAGGCATTTCACTTTCGATTAATGAAATATACAACTACTTATATCTATCGATATCAGTAACACATACACTACATTCTCATTAAATACACAGAGTAGAAAGTTCCTTGAATATACAAATTTTATAAATAAAACTGATGAAAATAAAAGGATAGTAAATTCAGAAAAAAAAAGATTCCCATGAACTGATTGGTTTATATATAAAAATATTAAAAAAAATTACATAATAGGTAATTGAAAAGTTGATGGTAACCATTTTTTCATATTAGAATATTGTTTCATTCTTGAATCAGCATAACTATAATAAATAAGAAAATAAATAAATATCAAGTGATTTATTAGTTTGAAATAGAAAGATTGATTATGAATACAGTAATCTTGAGTGCTGTTGAAAGGTATGAGGGCAGTTATCACTTCCCAGCTGCCCACATCGTGAAAGGGTTCTTCTAGAGGTACTTGAAAAGGAAATTGGGTTAGGAGTGGTCTTAATGACCTGAGAGCGTGACCTCAGTGCCAAAGGGACAACTGCTGGAGGTCGGTCACACACAACTTTTTTGTGGGTAATTTTGGTGTTACCTCAGTACTTGTTGGAACCTTACCGCCGGAGACGGATATCCGTGGGATAAGGTGAGGTGTGAATTTTTAAGGTCAACCTTTTCTAACCCCACCCCTCCTTGTGGGAAGGCGGCATCGCTGTCATGTTGGTTATCTGAAGGAAACACCTTACTGCTGTCACACCTCTGTACAGTCAGCAGTACGACTTCGTCTTCGGACCTTGGGTTTACTGCTTTTGGCCTTACCGCTCTTCAACCGACCTGTCTTGTATGGTAGGACCTTGAGGAAGGATTGTTGCAGTAAGTATAGCTCGATTGGTTCATTACGGCAGGCAAGCTTGAACACCGCGTCAAGGTATCACCAACGGTCGGGGTGAAATAGGAGAAGTGCTTAGTACATCATTTATGATGTATTCTGTGTGATCCTTGATTTTTCTATCCCTCTATTCTTTTTTTCGTGATTAGATGAAGGAATTACTATGAACCATCGATGATTACACGAAAACGTTTTCAGAGGACAGTTTACTTACTTATGCCTGTTATCACTCGTGGAGAAGCAAAGGCCGTTCACCAGAATTCTCCATCCAACTCTATCATGAGCAATCCTTTTACACTTAGTTCTAGTCGCTATTCATCCTTTTCATGTCTGCTTACAATTCCAGACGCAGTGTGTTCTCTGATCTTTCTCTTTTTCTGTTCCCTTCACGATCCAAAGTTAGAGCTTGCCTAGTGATGCAGTTTGATGATTTCCTTAATGTGTGTCCTATCCACTTCCAACGTCTTTCCATAATTTCCTCTTCAAATGGAACCTGGTTTGTTCTCTCACACAGTAGGCTGTTGGTGATGGTATCCGGTCAACTGACATTGAGTATCTTGTGCAGACAACTGATTATAAATACTTGTACATTTTGATGATGGTTGTAGTAGTTCTCCAAGTTTCATCTCCATACAGTAGAACTGTCTTGACGTTCGTATTGAAAATTGTGACTTTGATATTGGTTGATGGGTGTTTTGACTTCCATGTGTTCTTCAACTGTAGGAATGCTGTATTTATTTTGCCGATCCTTGTATTTACTTCTGAATCGAATCATTCTTGTTCATCGATGATATTGGCCAGGTACGTGAAACTTTTTACATCTTCCAGAGTTTCTCTTTCAAGTGTGATTAGGTTGGTGGTCTCTGTGTTGTATTTGAGTATCTTGCTTTTTCCCTTGTGTATATTGAGGCCTACTGATGTAGAGGCTTCTGCTATAGTTTCTGTCTTCACCTGAATTTGTTCGTGTGTATGGGATAGAAGAGTTAGGTTATCGAAATCATGTAGTTGACTTCAAGCAGTCCATTATTGTCCGTGCTTCTCGTCATATGTGGAGGCCTTTATAATCCAGTCAACAATCAGAAGAAAGAGGAAGGCGGAGAGCAAGCAGCTTTGTCTGACAGAGGTTCCCAATTGAAATGCGCAAGACCGAAGGTCCTTGGTTTGAATCCCACATTTGGTATTGTGGATGTGCAATCCTGAAGAGTTCAACACCAGGGCGAAATAGCCATCCAGTGCTTACAAGTTTTCAATGATGGTCCAGTTTAGATCGAATTATGAATTAAACTTTGAAATAACACATTTACAGTATGTTTTGAAAAAGTCAGTGTATTGTGTTGGAAATGTTTTACAATTATCAATAAATATAGACCAATTTACAATCGACACTACTGATAAAAATGAGCAGTTGAACAACAAGTTAAAACAGTGAGTTCGTTGTCGTTTAATCTAGTCAAATTCTTTAGGGAAGTAATAGTGTTTAAATTTGCGAAATACAATTATATGTTCCGCCCGTCTAAGTTATTCATACAGTGGTTGTTTATTGAGAACACTGAAGATAAAATTATTGAAGAGACAATCTCATCTGTAGTGCTTCAGTGACAATTAAACGGATGTTTCTTTTAAACTGCACTCTTCAGCTTAGGGGTAAGCAAACTATCTAGCATTCTGCTTTGTTTCGCTCTAGGCCTGTGAAAATTTATCATGAAGGTAGAAAGTGTATGAAGTCTGAAAGTATTTGATCATAACTACTTGTGAAACATTGTTTATAGATCATGGAAGCACAAAGAGAAAAGCGCTAAGGCTAAATGTATGTTATTGAATAAAGAAAGAAAGTCAATTTGTAAGATTCTAAACTCTAATCAACTAGGAGAGTTAAGATAGATGTTACACAAGTTTAATACCGTCTCCTTGACCTAGAATTTAGGCTACAAAAAAGATGAGGGTAAAGGGATCAAGAAATGACAACTATCCATGAATTTCTTGATTGGTGCTTTAATTCACGTCATCAGGTAAAAACGTCCGGATCGAAATCCGGATGACATTCATAGTCAACGGTTGTAGATGTTGATTGTTTTGTTTCTTGCTGTGTTTAATTAAGGCTCAACATTGATGATCACTGGCTAAGTGAAAATGAAGTGACAAATGGAACTCTATAACATTGAATGAAATACATGAATTTACATGTACAACGGTTACCATTGACTATCTTAGCATCTTTTGATATCATACCGAATGTTCCTAAGAATGACGAGTAACCTAGTTCGACTGAACTTGGAAATGTATACTACTGATTATCAGTGAATTGACTTGGCGGCAAATTATTAATCCTGATACTTTACAGCCCTAAGGTCGATTCATGACCAGGTCATGGATATCTGCCGTTGTAGTGTCTCATACTAGGACAAAACATATATCGATTACATTCTGCTTTCATCTTTCATTCGAAAGATGGGAAAATGACATTGTAATTTATCCTTAATCGAAAGAAACAATAACTTACGCTAGAAAATCCATAGAATATAATTTTTCCGATGCGCAAATTACTGCCCAAACAGCCCAAAGTAAATGAGATACCTAAAATCAGATGAAGAGAAGAGTAGTTCACCATAATGTAATATAACATATTAAGTAGTTAGTTTTTTAGCTCTACAGTAATGACACACAATGACTTAAATGAAAGTTTTATTCAGTATTATAGTAGCTTTCATCTTAACTTATAGTTTATTGCCACAATTTATAAAAATCTGAATTTTTAATTGTCGAATTGACGAATTACGGGTTTTATCTTGACTAAGCTCCTAGAGACAAAAACATTAGGACTGTAGATAGTTGTAAGTAGTTGTCAGGATACCCTTGAAAAAGTTTGATGCTAGGTGGTGTTCGTCAGAAACAGGCACTTGTATCTGTTCTCTCGTGATTACATGTCTTCGAATGCTGACGAATACGAAACCTAGGTCCAGATATTCCCTCCAATAACCCCCATACCTTTGAAGTTTTAACGTAGTTTCTGGTTACTCAGACTAGTTATCATACGGTAAACTACTTAACAGAATCCAATCAGAGCTAAAGGACTAGAAAGAGAATGAAATTAGTTATCACTCCGTGATCAATCAGTAGTACTAAACCGTTGCTTATAACCGTTTAAATTACTTCAACCCATTATATTATAACAATCATCCAGTCAGTTACTTCAAGTGGTCTTAAATGCTTTTAATCTATGCAACAAAAGAAATCAAACTATGATTTATGATCGGATTCCAAGTAGGTAGAGTAAACTTTGAGATATAATCGAAAGATACACAATGTTACCAAATCACAAAACTGATAAATATTAGTATGATCCTTAAAGACGACTCTTTGTTAAATGGATTAGAAAGGATCTGATGTTCTTAAGAATACTTCTTTGAAGATAATACAAAAAATGTGCCTGAAAAGAATACACATGAGTGAACTGACATAATCGTTGAAGAAGAATGGTAATGAACTACACAAATAGTTTACTTCTTATTTCAGTACTTCACATCTAGCTGAGTCATAAGTATACCGGAAGAGAACACAACCTTGTTAACTGGGATGAATGAGCATAAATATAAATCCTCATATATTTCTTCTTAACCACCTTAAAATTTATAACATACTTGAAGACGTACGTTGACTGGTTTGAAAATTATGAAAACTATATAAATGGAATTATTCAGATCATACAGCAAGATAATCTAAGATACATAGTGTGGTGTGTTCTACTTATACTCCTATAAGTAGTATAATAGTGAGGGTCAGACATAGAATGTATTTTGGCAGAAGATCGATAAGGAAAGAACAGAAATGAAGCGCAATCGGTACGAAAATATATCAACAATTATAATCGGAGACTATGGATGGATATTTGCAGAACAAACAGTTAAGATTGAGACAATTAATTTATAGTTTATAAATTAACCGTTTACTGTATGCTTATCAGAATTTAGTGAAATTGTCTGTAATTTGTTCTTAAATATATTCGATTGTCGCCACCCGAGCTCTTGTTCACTATATTAGTACATGGATTTCGATCAATGGTTGGAGGCCTATGCTCCATTGGAGGTAACAGGCGTTAGTAAACAGGTAAGTTAGCAATGGTTTCATTTTCATTGATTTGACTATATTATCATGACATATAACTTTCTCATTTCAAACTAATGTTATACAAAATAAGCTTTTGCCTTTGTCTACAAAACAAGTTTGAACGTTTATGAATATCTGTTGGAATTGAAGATTTTTCTGTCTATTCTGGCTGATTAATTATCTAAAACTAGATTTTGACATAGGTCATGGGTTCGAATCTTGCTAGTGCGGGATCGTGGATGCGCACTGCCACTGAGGAATCCCACATTGGGACGAAACGGCCGTCCAGTGCTTCCAGGTTTTCCATGGTGGTCTAGCTTTAATTCACTCATGATTTCAACTATGAAAATATGTCTTATTCATTTTAACAGTCAATTCAATATGATTACATTTAATTTAGATCTTCAGTGATGCAAATCAAAAGGAAGTTTTCCTTACTAACGGAAAAGGAAAACATCGAAAACCATTAGAACCATTTCGTCATCATTTATTTATCTGATTTCAACTTTAATCACTTTACGAAATATCACAATGGTAACAAAAAATGTACTACTACAAACCAATTCATCAATTAGAGTGGTTAAGTGTTCGTCTGAGTCCTGGTCCATCTATTCATCTATGTGAACTACTCAAAAGTTCACTGAATTATAATATGATTCATATCAGTTAAAGTAATTTGACTTACCAATGCAAAACAATTAACCTCCTTAAGCCATTGATTTATATAATCTTCTGTGTATATATTCAATTGTAAATCTAATTTTGATTGAGAATATTTATAATAAGCAGTTAAATATGCATTGATCCATTCCTTTTGATATTCAATTGATGGATAATGTTGAAATTCTGTAGCATATGGTCCTATAATGAATGGTCACAATTAAAATATTTATTTATTTATTTAAACACATACATATTGGTACAAAAGGGCACCAGATACATATTCGCCACACAAAATAATGAAAGTAGGAAGAGAAGGGATGAAAAGATAAGGCGGACTGAAATGTACAACCAGAAGAGCTCTCTCAGGTAGGAAAGTCATAGCCAATCTTTATGAAGAAAGTAGAAGGTTACAGCAGGATCGCCACTGGCTTCTATTCTGAGCCATATCTGATAACGTCTCTAGCCACTGTGTTGCACCATCTCTCGGACCCCAACCAAGGAGTCGTGAAGGACCAACAGAAGCTAGCCCTTTGCAGCTCTCTTTCATGCCACGACACCATGTCATACACTGACCTCCTCTCCGCTTTTTCCAACCAGTTCCAGGGTCGGCAAATAATGCACGACGTGGAAGTCTCTGGGACGACATTCGTAAGACATGTCCAAGCCACCGAAGTCGGTGTTTCAAGATGGTGACACCAATTGAATTATCGTCTCTGCGCCCGAACACACGATGCCGAACCTCTGCATTACTAACATGGTGTTGCCACTGTATGTCAGCAATCCTTCGGAGACAACGATGATCGAACACAGAGAGACGTCTGACATCCTCAACTCCGAGAGGCCAGGTTTCACAAGCACAGAGCAGAACTGCTCTCACCGACGCGTTGTAGATCCGACCTTTTACAGCCAGACTAACATCACGAAGGCGCCAAAGATGGCCCAGATTGGCATAAGCCGCTCTGGCTTTCATTATACGTGCATCAATCTCATCACTCACGCCACCACCAGCACTTATGTAGCTACCTAGATACACGAACTTCTCAACTACTTCAATCTGCTCACCATCCAGGGTAAAAACAGGATGAGAATACTGCCAGTCTTGTAGGAGTGCCTTGCACTTGGAGGGTGCAAAGCACATGCCGTACCTGCGGACACTGATTACCAACTGATTAAGTGCGGATTGCATGGCTTGAGCATTATCACACAGTAAGACAATATCATCCGCATACTCGAGGTCGAGAAGTCGTTCTCCAGGCAACATATCCACACCGCCATTACTTACATCCATCAGAGCTGTCTCCAGGATGTCGTCGATGGCAAAGTTGAAGAGGAATGGTGAGATTGTTGACGTGTGATACGTAAGACGGTGTTCTAACATTTGGCAGAGGGTGAAGATGTGATCAACGCATCCTCGACCACAACGAAAACCAACCTGCTCCTCGCGAATCAATCGTTCTCGGGTTTTAAACAACCTACGATGAATGATAGAAGCCAATAGTTTGGACGCAATCGGAAGTAGACTTATCCCCCGATAGTTATTACAGGAACAACGTGAAACTCTTTTAAAGATAGGGACGACTATTGACTCATTCCATGATGTTGGAACACTTTCTAGCTACCAAACCTTTGTGAACAACATAGTCAATTCCTTAGTCAGAAAGTCACCACCATCTTTAAAAAGAGCTGGAGGTAAGTCATCTGGACCCGGTGATTTGTAACGTTTCAAGAGTTGGAGTTCCTTGCGGACTTCCGCCTCGTTTGGTGGATCAGTCGTCACCGACCATGGGGGACAGGACAAGCTGGTTGATGTTGCCGGAGCAGCAGGCCAGTTGAACTGCCCTTCGAAAAATTCCGCCCATCGTCCAAGACGTCGAGAGATGTTAGTGATTGGCATCCCGTCATCCTCGTAGATTGTTTCACTCACACCAGACTTCTTGCTGCCAGTGGCTCGGATGAGTTGGAAGAGCTTCCGGCAGTTACCAGATGCAGCTGCTGCTTCCATCTCATTAGCACGCTCCGACCACCAGGCTTCCCGGTCCTTACACAAGCTTTGCCCGATTTCATTACGTAACAGCCTTCGTTTGTGGTCAAACTCACGGTCACCCGGAGTAGACCGACGGGCTTCCATCAGTTGTAAGGAGCCAGAAGAAACCCAGTGCTTGTAAGCGGGACGTTTCGCGAAGCCGCAAGCGGCTTTACTCGCCATTTTCATGGCGTCATGAAATTGCAACCAATGCTCATCTAAACTTTTCGGTGGGATGGTAGCTAGCCTAGAGGCTAGCTCCGCTCGATACTTACTTGCAACCGAAGTTGAAGCCAGTTTACTAACATCAATCTATTGGTGGTGGTCAATCCTTCGGCCACTGAAGAGTAAGGTGAGATTGGCGCAGACCAAGGCATGATCAGACTCCAGATAGGTACTCCAAAAGGAGCGGCAGTCTTGTACACAACCACGCCAGCGGTAGCTGATCGCGATGTGATCAATCTGAGTCCAGGCTTGAGATGCAGAGGGAGGACACCAGGTAGCACACCGGCGATGACTGTGCCGGAAGTTAGTGCTAGCCAGAAACAGGTTGTGGTCTGTGCACAGTTGCAGCAAACGGTCCCCGTTACCTGTCTTGCGACCAACAAGTCCTCATCGGCCACCTAAACGACTCTCTTCTGTGCCTAGACGCCCGACCTGAGCATTCAAGTCTCCGGCTAATACTACAATATCTGTCGAACGCGCTTTCTGGAGAAGAACTGTTAACTGGTGGTAAAACTTATCCTTGATTGCATCCGGGCTGCAATCTGTCGGGGCATAGGCGGAGATGACAAAAAGACACCGTTTCTCTCACCGGTTTCTCCTCACTTTGATGGAACTTTCTAATCTAACAGCACATAACCGACTGTTAATGGGAATCCAATCGATTAGTGCTGCCTCAGCCCTAGCGCTTAGTGCAACACCAACGCCTGCAAGACCAGACGAAGATGCCACAGGATCCCCGGATAAGCGCACGTGAAACAAGCTTTTCGAAGCGACAGATGGAGAGCGGATTTGTAGTACTTCACTAGAGTCTTGAATACGGGTCTCGGATAGACAGCAAACGTCAACATTGGGACTTTCTAAAAACAAAGTCAGCCCCATCTGTTGTCCGATCTGCATTAGTGTGCGAACGTTGAAGGAAGGCAGCTTGAATGGCGTACGTGGTTTCAGAAAGACTGCTTCAGTATTCGTTATCGGTGGGAGCATTCACTTTCAACCAGACGGTGACTGGAGATCGTTTAGATAGGACAGATTTTCCACCATGGGCGAGCTGCTGCATAAGTTGAAAAGTAAGGTTACACAAATTGGGGATAAAAGGGGGTGAGTTAGCGATATGGTAAATAATAATAATAATAATAATAATAATAATAAAGGTAATAATAATAATAATAATAATGTTAATTGTCTTGCTTTTAGTTTGACCAGGGATATTATCGTCAATAGAGTTCATAATTTCATTCATTTGTGTGTGGGCTGTGATACTGCCCGGGTGCCCAAACCGAAGCAGGTGGTTTTCTTAGGGTGTTATATACAGAGCCTTTGACTTAAACGTCTGATCAACAAGGCAGTGGACCAACTTAAAGAGATGCAGTTCCGTGGTAGCCAGTGACCAACAGTTGGTTCGTCCGCCATTTGTTTTTTCAGGATACTGGAGCCCATGTACACCATTGGTTTGGAATCAGGGTTTTCCAACTCCCCTAGGTGGACTCGCCGTGTCGACCAACCCGGTTAAAGCGCCGGACATTCGCTTTTCATCCTCTCAATTTCGTAAACAACACCCTAGGCGTGAGAAGGTAGTGAGTAGGACTTCCCTGGAAGAGGCTATATACGCGTGGCCATGTGAGAGCATTTGGAGTGGGAGAGCGGACTCTTTTGGCATTTGGGGGCTGGTTAACAATATGTAAAAAATAAGTTTGTTTATGCACAGTTGTGATCCTTCATTTTTATGGTGCAATGCGATCTAGTATGTCTGTGTATAAATGCACAAACGTTTGTAGTTTAATGTTCACAGAAGTTGGCGTTTGACTTCTCTACAAACTCAAGGGAGAATGTAGATAAAGACTTGAGAATAATGGATCAATATTAACATAGTTTAGGTTTATTGAAGGTTAACTATGTAGTTCAGAAGTGTGATTAATAAAGTCTAGAACACTTGGCCATTAATAGAATCATCGCCAAGAGATAAGGAACATTCTGGTCGCAATTCTGATTGGTGAATCCAATAAATAATATTGATCAGTGTCTCAAAACAGCAATGAAATCTGAATGAAAACTCACCAGTAAATTCACAAAAGTGATTACCAATATCGTATGCAGCATAGTTTAAGTCACAATATTCCATATCAATCAAGTGAACAGAATCTATTGAAGCATAAAAAAATTACAGATATATAAACAAAAATACATTTTCCCTTCATAAAATTAAATGAGTAATGTGAAATTAATTTGAACAAACACCAGGTTTTACAGAACAATTAGTAATCACTAGGTACTAAACAGTTTTCCTATTTAGGACGTTTCAGGCATATGCATTCAACAAGTTGTCAGAGTTAAAGCCCAGGACTGCTATCCAGTGATCACTGGAATTTACCGATCCTCTCACTTACATTTGTTAGTAGACAAGGAAGTTTAAACACATAGATAAACTGTCCTGTATTAAATATTCCAGCTCAAGTTTCCAGGAACATTATTACATTCAAAAAGGTTGAAAGAGTTATATGACATATTATCCAATAATTACATAAAGCCACAGTGTAGAGAAGTTCGCTTTACAGTGACCGGAACGTAATCATATCACATACATTCATTAAAATACATGTAATTGATCACAAAAAAGGCAGAATCACGTAAAAATATAAGAGGTCAAACCAAAACATGGCATCAGTCTACGAGGTCATTGACTGTTGTTTCTGCTACGTTTGTAGATTTTGATGGCCTGGTTGGGGTCCGCATAAAAACTGCGATCAGTGGTTCGGCACGTTGGCCGACATGACATGGAATCAATCACAGTGGACCAGATGCATCTACACTTTATCCTGCTCTAAACCTTAGGTTTTAGTATTCCTTCGTAAATACCTTTTTGTTTTATCATCTAGAACCATATTCTCAAATTTTTACTCTCTCTAATGATCACTACTGTTACGATTAGTTCAGTCGTTTTGCTATTTGTCTTCTAAAATACATCACGTTGTGCAATTGTAGTGTGTGGATTTTTCTCAACACACATATACCAAATTTTACGTTGATTATGACTTTCTGACCGATAAATATGTATCATAAATATACAATGTTTGTGGAGACTGCAGAGTTTCCTCAGTTTTAAAGTACTTACTGATCTAAGTTTGACCATCATTGAAAACATGGAAGTATTAGATGGAATTTTCCCTCAGCTCAGTTGTCTAGAGGCCAAGCATCCACGCACGGAGCTTACAGTTCTGAGGCTCAATTTCCGGAGGAGGGGTCGTGGGTGGGCTTTGCTGAGGAGCCCAACATAACGCAACGGTCATCCAGTACTACTATATTTTCAATGTGTTAAGTCAGCTTACAGTAAACTCTATCAGGGCCTCCAGAGGCTCATAAAGAGCCCAACCAATCAGCGATTAGTTAGAAGCTATGCTACTACAATAACGAGGTCCTGATTGGCTGTTTAACATACTGCTACTATGGAATCTCAAGGTCTTTTAATTACTATAAAACCCCTGTTTTTCTGTACATAAATGAACCTTGTAGTAAAGTACTTCTCTCATACTCGTGTCTTCTTACTGGTGTTCAAGTCGCAGAGTAGTGCTAGCCTGGGGTTATCCGAATAGCTTAGGATCTGAATATAGAGTTCAACGTACACCCCCCCCCTTTGAAGTCTGTGACATATGAATTTCTTTTTGGATTTTCTTGAAGCATTGTTGTTGTTCTCGCTTTTCTGTTCATCACCCTTGTCGGCTGAACGCTCTCACTCTTAAGTTTTTCTAGTCGTTGGTTACGGCCTTCTTTCTTTGATCTTTGATTTATGATATGAACAATTAGATAATCTTGATCATTAGATTCATTAAAAATTTTTTTTGCATCATGACTAGTTTGATTTGGCGCCACTGTATTCACTATACTGTTCGGTTTGTTCCCCGTTTCTTCGTGGGCGGGTACTGCAGCAATTTTATGGGCGCTTAATAAGATATTGTCTTTCTGTGAACTGGACGATTCATGGTTCGCACGTTTTGTTTCAGGGATAGTAGGATCTGAGCCACGTATAGGGCATGCCTCTGAAACCGACAATACTGGACTACTGAGCTGATCATATGTGACTGCTATTGTTTCGCTTAAATTACTGCTTTTCACGGATTCATAGAGGCTTTCACTGGCATATTCATTTCTTCTGCAATCGTTTTCCAGTTCTGTACGCAATTTTGAAATTAATGCGTCAACTTCCGTTGCACCCCCAAAGCATGGGTGATTCAGTAGCTTTGCATGTAACTTGTCAATGAATTCCATTTGACTCTTTCTAAAGCGCTGCTATTGTCGCTGGATTAGTAACTGAAATTGATCGAAAGTTAGAGCCATTTTTTACCCCGTCGCCAGTTGTTATTTCGTATGGGCTCGTAATTTATAAGAACGTGCAATTGGAGAAGGAGCGGATTTATTGATCGGACGCAAATGATACTTGAAATCGTACGAGCAGTCTTGATTGCGTATCGGTCCTGCTATACGCCTAGCCCAGCCAGTTGAGTCCAGAACACAAATAACAGCCTTGGCAATATGAATCATTATTTACAAGCATACTGGGTTCTTATACAAACCAAAGTAATCAATAAACTGATTATAACTCAAGAATCGTATGATCATAAATCAAAGATCAAAATAAAGCTAATGATAAGAGAAAACAGGAATATGAATAGTTTAGTTACGTAACAATTGTACAATAAGAAATAGGCATAATACACTGGTCGATAAATAGACCTTAGAGTTACCATTCATAATTCACCAGGGGATATAACACAATGACAGTTTAACTAAGATCAGTTCGTTATTTAAAACTGTGAAAATATATATCCATCAAAGTTTAAGATTGAAATGTTATAATCACTCAATTATTACGTTCTGAATCTAGAGTCTTAAATGTTCCCTCATTGTATTTAACTTAGGATATCTCTGAAAATTGTACAATCAGATGAAACAATATCATTAATTCTATTAAATAACTTACTTCAATCGTTAGAGCATAGAGCTGATATCCGTTGGACTCGAAAACACTGAAAACGATCATTTAACAAGTAGTACTCTAATATTAATGAATAAATCCAATTGATCTAGAAGTAAACATATTACGGTAATTTGGAATGAACATTATTTGTTGTCCAAGAAAGAAATAAGACCAAAACCAGATTGGTTAGTTGATTAGGTAAGTAGAAGTGAGTACCAGTGTATACCGATACAATTAAAGTACTTCAAACAATTATGAATTAGATGTGAAAAACGTTTTCTCTAAATACATTATTGATCTATCATGATGATCTTTAGTTTTTGCTGTACGCTAGCCAACTTTGTTAACACGGAGGGTTACAACTGAAGAGTAAAAGTTTTATTTATTGAATACCCTATGTATGAATTTCCAATGTTCTTGTTTACTAAGGTTTCGAGTCTCAATAGAAATAAACTTTGAGTGATTACACTTGAGTCCTGAGGCTACTGTGTGACAGTAGTAATTAGTCTTGGTATATATATATATATATATATATATATATATATATATATATATATATATATATATATGCATCTTAAACTCGAACGCTTGCTAATGACTTTTTAGCCTCTTTCTAGATCTCCATATTTCCCCCAACAGTTTAGTATTGAACAGGGAAGAATAGATGTGAAGTACGAATAGAAGTTTAACATCATAGTTTTCTTAGGTTGTTAGGTAACCTTGACCTTCCCTAAACTTCTAAAAGCGTATTAGACCTAATAACAAATAAGTTGATCATCCAGTTAAAGTGTGTCAAGTAATCCACTGATTTTGTACATGTTCCCGGGAAGTTCTTAATGGCTAATGATTAAAAAACGTTTCTGAGTTTTCCATGAATTCCAAAGAGTGAACTGAAGGATTCTCGTTGGGTCTCAACATTACATATATACAAATATATTAAAGTAGTATATGATATATTTCGAAACATTTTTAAGAAATTGTACTCACTTCCATCTGGAGATAGTATAATGTTAGCTGCATTCAAGTCATTATGGCATAAAACTACTTTAGACATAGGATTGAAAAGATATTGATCTTTCAATTGGATTACTTCATTTAAAACATAAGATTTACTTGGAAAAATTGATTCATATCTGAAAAGTTACAAATTCAAAGAGCACAAGATAATGGATCTATGATAACATGAAAATTAGGAGCAAACTTGCAGTTCCCTTTCTTTGGTTGATTCACCATACAGCTATATAACTTTACCCAAAGTTTAATCATGAAGAAATGAAGTACCGGATAATGGAGTTGGGGGAAAACAATCCATTTCGCTCTTCATCGACTGAGATGGATAGGCCACGTGTTACGTATGCCTGAACACCGATTACCACGACACGATATGCTGACTAGTATTGGCAGTGGTTGGAAGAGAGTTGAGGACGGCCAAACAAAAAACGTGGTATCAGTGCTTGAAGTCATTAACTTCTAGTCTGAGTGATGTTGGTAGATGCAGACTACTTGGTTGGGGTCCGCGTGACTATCGTAACCAATGGTTGGAGACTGTGTGTGACATGGCTCAGAATCGATCACAGTGGTGTAGGTGTATATACTCTTTATCTTCCCTTAAACCTTGAGATTAAAATTGCTTCATAACGTTCTTCCTTCCTATACTATATCCTTATATACAACCTATTTTTTATATACTACCACCACTACTAAATTAACTACTTCTATGAATTCGGTGATCATCTTGTTGTGGTAATGAGATATGGCAACTTGGACCGATGAACATATGTGCCTAGTCCTACGTTGTAGCCGACTCACTGACTGACTCCAGACATTTCAACTTTTCCAGTACTTATTTTGTTACAAAACCGAAGCACATCAAACATCGCTTCTGCAGGTCAGGAGTGTATTCGTTCAATCAGTAAGTTACAATGGAAAAACAGATAATTTAGTATAGATAGGTCAACTCAAAGTCGAATTAAGGAAATCTATCCTCATTTCCAGTTCTATGATAGGATAATTGTAGAATTGGGAACTGTGGTTAGTTTCAGTGAAAAGCTTTTCTAACTAGCTATTTTCACTGATATTATTGACTAACAATTATGGTTCTAAAAATAAGTCATCTTAATAACTGCCGTTATCCTCGACATCGTTTGTTATTGAATTTATATCTAAATTAGTACTAAGACAACAGATGGAAGTCAATGGTCATTTCAACAAAGAAATGCAAAGAACCTCAACATAAACTTTAACTTTTAAATGTTTTGTGTTATTGAGATCACGAAGTGAATTAAGTTAGATGACCATTGAAAACCTTGGAGCAATAGACGGCTGTTTCATCTTCGTACGAGACATTTTAACAGTGCGCAACTCTGAATCCTTACTCTGAAACTGAATCCAGGATTTTCGGATTCAAACAATAATTAACATCAAGTATCTCAAATCACTAATCTATCCTTTGATCGATATAAAATGAGATAAAACAATCGTATTTGTTGGTGAGTATCTCAGTGAATAATTAACAATCGGTTCATACGCAATTTGTTACTTCAGGATCCTGGAGTCTATGTAAACCAGTGGTTTGGAATGAGGGTTTTCCAACTCCCCAAGATGGATCCTCTATATTTATGAACCCGATTAAAGTTCTAGGCATTCTCTTGTCGTCCTCTCAATTTCGTAAACAACAGTAATGCTGTGAAAAGGAAGTGAGTAGGATTTCCTTGGCGGTGATTGTATGCACGTGGGCATGTGAGAGCATTTGTAGAGGAAAATTTGACTCTCCCCACCCTCGACCATAACGGGGCATTTGAAGGCTTTTCAAAATATAGAAAGTGAATTAATACATGAAATTTGTATCAAAAGATTCTATCGTTGATTCCACGTTCAGGTTATTGATCAACACATCTAAGTTGTACTCTTTAGTTTTCAATATTTCTCCAGTTAGTATCAATATCTATGAGGAAATCATACAACAGCTTGAACGGATCCTACATAATCATTTTAAAATAAACATGTATTTTAAAATATTAGAAATTCCAGAAGTTTAAATTTAAAAATGACACATGTACAAACGAACAAGATTATTTTCAACTTGGTCTTCATTAGAGTTTACTCTAGTATACAATAATACTAAAATTGATGTATAAATATATCATACCAATCAAGTCAATTTATTTTACCGTGAAAACAATGAGAAAAAGAATTTTAATTGCTGAAGTCATGAGTCGGTTGAAGCTAGACCAACACAGAAAAGCTGGAAGCACTGGACGGCCATCTCATCCCAGTAAGGGACTCGTCAGCAGTTAGACATAAACACCGTTGGATGCCAGCTTAGTGGTTCACAGGTTAAGCGTTCAAGCGCGAAGTCGAAAGTCCTGGGTTCGAATCACACGTGTGGGAACGTGGATGCGCACTGCTGCTGATGAGTCCCATACTAGGGCGAAACAGTTGTCTAGTGCTACCAGGTTTCCAATGGTGGTCTAAGTCGCATCAACTGATGTTTTTTATTATTATTATTTATTTATTTGAACACATAAATATTGGAACAAGGGAGCACCAGATATATATGCGCTACACAATTGTATGAGGGCTATGATATTGCCCGGGTGCCCAGACCGAGTGCAACTATTAAAATTATTACAATCTCCACAAATCCCCATTCTGATAAAAAAAAGGAATTCGTAACAAATTATAATAAATGGAATGAAAGAATTAATAACAAGGACATAACATGGAAGTTTGTGAATTTGTAGCGCATCGAATGTTTTAAATGTTCAATATGTGTGCAGTTTCTCAAATTTTTGTTTATTTAGTGGATAAGTGCCGGATGTAGTCAGCCAGTCAGCTACAACGTAGGACCAGACACATATGTGCATCGGTCCAAGTTGCCATATCTCATTACCACAACAAGATGTTCACCGAATTCATAGAAGTAGTTAATTTAGTAGTGGTGGTAGTATATAAAAAATAAGTTGTATATAAGGATATAGTATAGGAAGGAAGAACGTTATGAAGCAATTTTAATCTCAAGGTTTAAGGGAAGATAAAGAGTATATACACCTACACCACTGTGATCGATTCTGAGCCATGTCACACACAGTCTCCAACCATTGGTTACGATAGTCACGCGGACCCCAACCAAGTAGTCTGCATCTACCAACATAACTCAGACTAAAAATTGGTGACTTCAAGTGAAACGTCTAGAACTCCTTTAAAAAGTATTACTGCTTATTTCATTCACGTATAACTGGATTATTGTATCCCTGTATTCCATAGAACTCATTCTCTATTCTCATACAACATGTTATCCCTTAAATATTGCTTAGTAATTATTCACCTTTTGATTTGTTCTCTATTAATTATGGGTTAGCTATTAGTAATGTATATTTTCTAATTTAGACATCACTTGAGGCATCAATTTAATTTCTTATTCATAACTGGCTTTACTGAGAAAATTCCAAATGACTACTGTCATTCAAAGAACGAAAAATGATGTCGTCAAGTCTATCTGTATTTCATATACAGTACTCATAACATGATTAGTGGAATAAGCAATGTGAAGATTCTCGAATTTTACGATTTACATCATTAACTAATCCTAGATAACTGTTGAAAACCAGGAGGCACTAGAGAGTTTCGTCATTATATGGAACAACCTAGTGATATTCCTCAACTGGGGATCGAACTCAGGACATCATAACAAGAGCTTAACATTTAGACCATTGAATTATTAACCGACAGCTTCCCTTTCGAAATTCAGTCATTCTGTAATATTTAGCAATCACCTTCCATTGTTGTGGGCGTGTAAATGATTTGCTTCCGACGCGGTCGGACTGTACTTTTGATATATATACATATAACAATAGTAGTATTAACAGTAATACAATTAATTTCAAAACTTACTTTTTAATATTCCTTGACGAATCGATGAATTCCTCGTCAAGTCGGTCTATCCATTTGAAAATTGTTGGAAATAGTTGAGATTCTGGTTTACTCTTCTCAATTAATGTATCATTTTGTGTTTTCTGAATGAATTCATCAATAGGTAAACAATGTAACTGAGCCATTCTCTCTGCAATTAACCTGATTTCATTATGTGAAAATTGATAATTTTTTTAGTACAAACTCTTATTTTGTATATAAGTACTGATTGGTTTTGATAATGTTTACATTTTCATAGTTGAAAGCATGAGTCAATTGAAGCTAGACTACCAAGTAAAATCTGGAAGCACTGGACGGAGGTTTCGTCCCATTGTGGGACTTCTCAGTGGTAGTGCGCATCCACGACCTCGATTCCAGGTTTTCCTTGGTGGTCTAGCTTCAATTGACTAATGATTTCAACTATGAAAATACTAAATCTCCACAAAACCCCTTCTCAATGTTTACATTGACATTCCTCTTATATATCTATGAACCACAAAACATTCTGAAACTTGATCGTTAGAAACTGATCGACACTGATAATTAGACAAACATGACAATGGTCACTACTTATTGATCAGTCAATTATAAAAGTTCAAGTCTTATAAGAGGTCAATCCCGACTCAAATAATTAATTGATAACATCTCTGATTGTAACTCAGTATGATGAAGCCTCGAATCATACTGGGAGCATCAGTCTACTACAAAACAATAGAAATGTTCTATAAATTAGTAAAAAACTTAGGTCCAGTGTTTCTTAATTATCATCTTCAACCATCTATCGATACGATGAGATATTTGTACATTATTAAAAATTCATTTAAATGAATGTTTAAGTGAGTTTTAGTTTTGTTTGAAAGAAGTTTCAATATTATACAAACGACTATAGATCGTTATCATATTGTTATGAAAATCAAATCTCTCAATCAATTGTTAAGTCATTTTAGAATGTAGAATAATAATTTTCCTTGAGATCATGAACTGATTGATGTTAGACCATTATGAAAAACCTGGAAGAACTGGACGGCTTTTTCCTCCTATTGTAGGACTCCTCAGCAATACTCATCCACGAGCTCGATCGCGGGATTCAAACCTAAGGCCTTCGGTTGAGCATCAATTAGTTCATGACTTTAATCAAAAAATTAATAACCCTCATAACCTTATACTGATAATAGTTTTCCTGATGAATAAATACTTATCAACCACGTCTGTTGTGAGATATCAACTCACTGAAGACAATTGGTGAACGGTTGCTCAAACTTCGTGGGTTGGTTGAAGTTAGACATTAACACCATTAGATGCCAACCAGCTCAGTGATCTATCGGTTAAGTGCTCTGGCGCGAGACTGATAGGTCCTGGGTTCGATATCTCGAGAGGCAGGATTGTGGATGCACACTACCATTGAGGAATCCTAAAATAGGACGAAACGGCCGTCCAATGCTCTCAGGTTTTCCATGATGGTTTAACATCAATTCACTCATGATTTCAATTATATGAAACTACTGAAATCTCTACAAAACCCCCCTTTCTACTTATCAAAAAATTATTTTTACCTGCCATATTTTATATCAGATAATTTTTCTAATGTAATATCATTACCATCAATATAGGAATATACAAAACCATTATTAAATATTCCATATATATGTTGATAGCCTTTTAATTTGCCAACTATTTGAATATATTTCATTTCATTGGTTCTATTAATTAATGATGTTGTTAGATCACCATAGATACGAATAAGTAATGATGATTGGGGAACATTATCAATTCGGATTAATTGATTTGAATATCCTTTATTTAAAACCTGTCAAATAAAAATTTAGAAAATAATGAATTACATAATTATTAGAAAGGGTGTGTGTGTGTGGATATATTATAGTAATTTAATAGTTAAGTTTATGAGTCAATCGAAGCTAGATCAACATGGGAAACCTAGATGTATTGGACGGCAGTATCGTCCCAGGACGGAACTCTCCAACAGTGTTCGTCCACGATCCCACCTCGCAAGATCCGAACCAAGGACCTACCAATCTCGAACCATAAACAGAATCCAAATCCCAGGACCTTCATTCTCGCACTTGGACGCTTAACCTCTAGATCAATGGCCCGACATACAACGGTGTTAATGTCTAATTTCAGTCAATCCATAATATTGATCGACCATCCATCATTATCTTCAATGAGTCACTGCCTCACAACAGACATGGTTCGACTCCACCAACCACAGCTTCTCAGTAGAACTTAGAGAATTTCCTCATGAAACCAGTCACTAATGAGTATATAATGATCATTATCAAAATAAAGGAGGGGGGTTTATGGATATTATAATAATTTCCCTAATAGTTAAGTTCATGAGTCAATTGAAGCTAGAACAATATGGGAAACCTGAATGTATTGTATGACCGTTTTGTCCTATTGTGGAACTCCTCAATGGCAGTGCGCATCCACGATTCCATATGAATAAATACATACCACAGGACCTTCATTCTCGCGCGTGGATGCCTAACCTTTAGACCGATGACCTGGCATACAACGGTGTTAATGTCTAATTTCAGTCAATCCATAATATTGCTCGACCATGCATCATTATCTTCAATGAGTCACTGCCCCACAGCAGACTCCACCAATCACAATTACTCACTAGAATTTTCTCATGAAACCAGTCACTAATGTGTATATAATGATTAATATCAAAATGAAGGGGGGGCGTGTGTGTCATAGATATTATAATAATTTCCCTAATAGATAGTTACAATAATTATTACCTTGACAACAATATTCTTTATTTCATATTTTGGAAATAATAATAAAATTAATTTTTGTATATTTACATAATCATTAATTCCATTTATTGTTAAATTAAAATATGGCATAGTTTGTTCATTCATTTATTTGAATTCTCTGCAATGCTGCGCTATAATCAATTGAATATTGAATTTTGAAAAAAAAATTAGAAAAAAATAAATATTGATTTTTTACAAATACAAAATGTTGATTGGTTGATTAATGTTAGACCATATTTATGACGCACATATATTACAATGTTTACATAAACATACATACACACGCACACAAATATGAACAGACATGCATAGTTTTGTGCGTACATGTCTAACTACGGATTGAAATTTATCGATTTGTGTCAAATAAATAAGAAGCATGTAGATTGATAAACATGATAACGGTAGAGTACTTTTAATGGTTGAATTTATGGGTCGATGGAAGTTAGACCATTATTGAGAATCTGAAAACATTAGGTAACCGTTTCATTTGAGTATAGGAGTCCTGAGCAGTGCTCATCCACGATCCTACACGTGAGATTCGAACCTAAGACATTTGATCTTGCACGTGAACGCTTAATCTCTATATCACTGAGTCGGCATCCAATGGTGTTAATATCTAACTTCTATCGATCCATGAATGACTGAACAACTATTCATCGGTTGTCTAAGTAAGATACCTGTCTCTACTTGACACGGACTGGACTCGACTGGTCACGGCTTCTCACTAGAGCTCCAGGAAATCATCTTGAAGCACATGATGATTGTGATCAGAATGGGGTTTGTAGAGATTGTGGTAATTCCTAATGGTTGAATTCATGAGTCGATATAAGCACGCGACACCGAAGGTCCTGGGTTCAAATCCCGTGTGTGAAATCGTGGGAGCACACTGCTGAGGTGTCCTATACGAGGACGAAACAACCGTCCAGTACTTCCGGTTTTTTAGTGATGGTCTAGCTTTAATCAACTCATGAATTCAACTAATAAAATTTACAACAATCTCCACGAATCCCAATCTGACCATGTTATTGTTTTAACGAACTTCACAGAATATTGAAACAAACTAATGGTTATCCAAATAGTTTATTTGTATTATCACAATTATACCAATCAATCGTATATATAACATGTAACATAGTAGAAATGTACATTGGTTCATTCCACGATCTGATCTGACCCCATGAAATGATATGATCTTTATAGTAATGATAGCCCTTAACATTTTTTCCAACCTACTGGGTTGTTAGTAAGCTTTACGAATCAGAATAATTTTTGTCTTTGTAGAATAATGAAACACGAACACATTATTCATTAGATTAAACTATCATAGATCGATATATCATCTCTAACTAGTAGCCTATAGTTCACCTAGAGATTACACACTTTGTATTCCAATCATTTGTGCACAATCATTTATGCTGAACGCCTTTTTTCAATAGTACAACAATGATTCTAGTGATGTCTACTGTGTATAGTTGGATTTAGCTGAATCTTGATGAAACAACATGGAAACATTTCTTGTTTTATTCATTTGCATTTGATGTGTGTATATTATTAACAAGGTTTGACTTGACAGTTTTAAATGTATTGCCCCCAAATGCCTTGGTACGGCCGAGAGTGGAGAGAGTCCGCTCTCCTTCTCGAAATGCTCTCACATGGACACGCATATATAGCCTCTGTCAGGGAAGTACTACTCACTGCCTTCTCACGCCACGGGTGTTGTTTACGAAATCGAGAGCACGGAAAGCGAATGCTCGGCGCTTTAACCGGGTTGGTGGACACTGCGAGTCCACCTAGGGGAGTTGGAAAACCCTGATTCCAAACTAATGGTGCACATGGGCTCCAGTATCCTGAAGGAACGAATGGCGTATGAATCAATCGTTGGTGACCGGCTACCATGGGACTGCATCTCCTAACAATTCTCCATTGCTTTGTGGATTGGACCTTTAGGTTGAATGCTACATGTGTGGTCCCCTGAAAAAAACCATGTGATTCAGTCTGGGTGGTCGGGAAGTATCATAACTCACACACAAATCGTGACTTGTGTGGTGCTAACATATTCGGTGCCCCTTTGTACCAATATTTATATGTTCAAATAAATAAATTAAAATAAAATCTTCAATATTAAATGTATAATTATACATAATTTTTATATAGGGGTCGTAGAGATTGTTGAATTTCATTGAAAACACAAACCTTATCAATGTTGGACAATCATTAAAAACCGTCCAGTAGTTCCAGACTTTTACTAATAGTCTAACATTGATAGATTACACATCGCATCATTATTGTATAAATTTTATCAGTATTTCATTGAGTTAAAATGAAATAAAATAATTTACAATTACGTTAGGATAGTTTGTAGAGATAAAGTTTTGTTAAAGGATTGTAATGCAGTATTGGTTACTTATATCCACATAAGTAGTATATGATGATGGTCAGTCAGAGAATGTATTTCACTAGAAGTTTGATAAAGAAAAAATCGGAACGGAATGCAATTGTTATGAAAATACATGAACAATGAAATCAGAGAAGATGGACTGATATGTACAGAAGGAATAGTCAAGATTGAAATGGTTGGTTGATAGTTTGCAAATGAACTGTTTACTGCATGGTTATCAGATTTTACTGAGATAGTCCCCACCCGTGTTCTTGTTCACCACAGTAACATCTGAGGAAAACAGTTGACTACTGTAGGAAAGTTATTTCAATTTCGTCATGTAATGTTCAGTAATATGCCTTGACCATTTTATATGGAATCAAATCCAGGATATTTTGGTCTAGTTTGAAGAAACAATAATCATTTTAACTGAAGTATGAAGTATGAACTGATTCCGTAGTTTAAAGACAACGCGCTACTTTATTTCATGATCAAATATATTTCCAAATAGACTAAATAAACATCGTGTTGAAAGGAATTCCGTCGGCTATCAGCTTGAAGGTTACCAGACGTCTTGATAAAATGAATATATAAACGTCGATACCGTTTTATTTGAGAAGTATATAAGAAGTGCTTTTTGACCAAGCTATTGGTATATATCAATTATCCTTAGAAAGTTGTATAGAAGACATTAAACTTATAAACCATACATCAAATAATTTCGGAGATTTGAATTTAAATAATTCTAACACTTCTGTTGATGAAATCGCCAGAGCTTCTTCCGGGCAACAATTAAGATCAACGTTATTTAGGAATATATATGAAGAAGTGGGGACAACTCGGTAAAGAAAATGTATATGTTTACAACAAAATCCTGATTTATTTCCAAGTATCGAAGCCTCTTGTAAGTGTTTTTCTTAATAAGGTTGTTCTCTACAGGATGTAATTTCTGACGCCATGCCCAACCCAACACCATAGTAGGGCTTGGGACCGAGAGTGACCCTAGAAGAGCTGCAGGTGGAATCCTGGAGTTAGAACGAAAAAGAAGAATACCAAAGAACAAACTGTGTCGATAATTGGAAGTAGACATCAAGAGGATGAATAGCAAATGGAAACAACTAGAGGGTATTGTCCAGGACAGAGTTGGATAGAGAATGGTAACGGGCGGCCTATGCCCCTCTACTAGGGGTAACAGGTGTAAGTACCCATCACAGACTCTCTTTAGAACGTTATTGAATCTTAGAATTTAATATAAACTTTCATATTACTCTTAAATGAGAGGAAATTAAGACTACTCATTAGGAGTTTTTTGTCAGAAGATGGCCAGTTATTTGTACTTTTATTGCTATATCTTTCGGTTTTTTATTTCCGTGGAACATCTTTGAAACTAAAATTTCAGTATTACGAAATATGTTTGTGCAGTCTATTTGAATTCGTATTTTATGAATTAGATAGTAAATCTTTTATTTGTCAAAGGTAGTTTTTTACACCCCCCCCCAGTGAATATCAGCTCGATAAATTTGTTACTATACATTGTTTTTACTTGTCATAAATAAGTAGTATACTTTGTAATTATAAATATTATACTGACTAAACAAAGATGGATAGTGGTTAGCAAGGAATCCAGGACGCACGATTCGTCCTATTTGGGACGTCAGCTAGGTGTGTACCTGCATCTCAGAGTTGATATTCACTCTGAGACTCGAACCCAGTACCTTTCGTTTCAAACGCCATCGTGTTATCCACTCAACTACTGACTCCTGAATCATACAAACAGGCACCTAAAATTCCAATCATATTCAGGCTAGTTAGGGAAAGCGTTGATTGAGGAATTAGAAGTTGTTTTTATGCCAGTCTATCAAGCGGAAGATCTGAATACCCTCTTTGACGAAGAGGATAAAATTTATGGACGCCACATTTGAGCTATATTTGAATGTCCATAAGAAAGTTCGATTACTAACTAGAGTTGAAAAACATTTGTAAATTAGTGTGAAATAAACATTCGAGGAGTTAGAGTAAAAAGTTAGGATCAAGAAATGGAATTCGGATTTTCATCATAAACCGACATAAACTACTGCTATATCCCGAAGGGAATTATGAATGGTAACTTTTGTGAACTATTTCTGGACTAATATGATATGTATATTGCCTATTTTATAATTGTTAAGTAACCAAACTATTCATATTGATGTTCCTTTTATTATGAGCTTTATTCTGACCCATAGACTAATACTGTGCAATTTACCATTCCTGAGTTATAGCCAGTCTATTAATTACTTTCTCCTCACATTCACAGCCACATTTGACCAAATCTTGTATAAATGTTATTTTCTATTTTATTGGTACGGTATGGTCGCCACTGTCCACCATAACCTTTAGTGAGTTATTATCTCAAAACAGACACTGGTCACGGCTTCTCACTAGAACTCCAGAAGTTACATCTTGAAGTCAATCACTAGTGAGCACATGATGATGATTGTCAGAAAGTGGTATCATGGAGATTGTAGCAACTAAATACTTGAATTCATTCGTCCAACACAACATGAACTGAATTCATCTGATCATGGCTTCTTATTAGAAATCTAGAAGTGACATCTTGAAGCTCCATTTTTCACTGACCAAATTATTGAATTCTTTAATGATGACATTGATTCAGGTAGGGTAATACACTTAGATATTCATAAAAAAGAAAAGTTGTGACAAGTATCAAACTGTACATATGATGAGATCAATTGTATTCATTTAAATTAAACCGAATAGATCTACTCATTTAACAATCATATATACCCAGAGATTATTTCATATATGATGACTGATCAGCCAAATGACTTTGTTTTGATGTACACCTAATGTCTTCTTTTATATTCAATACAAAAAAAGCACCGGAATTCAAATGAACTTGATTGGTTGATTTTTGTTGAACGGATTAACATTTTGGAGATGTTTCCATCAAAAAGTATAGTGAATCACATATTACATAATCAATTATAAGGTTACGAAACATTTGCTCCTTTACAAATTACTAAACATCATTGTTTGTCCCCAAATGCCCTAGTACGGACGAGAGTGGGGAAAGTCCGCTCTCCCTCTCAAAATGCTCTCACATGGCCACGCGTATATAGCTTCTTCCAGGGAAGTCCTACTCACTGCCTTCTCTCAAAGGGAGCGTTGTTTACAAAATTAAGAGGACGAAAAGCAAATGTCCCGTGCTTTAACCAGGTTGGTGAACACGGCGAGTCCACCTAGGGTAGTTGGAAAACCCTGATTCCAAACTAATGGTGCACATGGACTCCAGTATCCTGAAGGAACAAATGGCGTATGAATCAATTATTGGTCACCAACTACCATGAGACTGTATCTGCTTACGATGCTCCACTGCCTTTTGGATCAAACCATCAGGTCAAAGGCTCCGGCTGTGGCCCTCTGAAAAAACAAACTGTTTGAATTTGGGCACCTGAGCAGTATCATAACCCTCACACAAATCGAATGAGATTTGTGCGACGCATATATATCTGGTCCCCGTTGTACCAATATTTAAATGAATAAATAATAAACATTATTTAAGCCTATGACATTTAAAATTTCTTCTGTAACACAAAATAACTTGATCCATTGTTCATATTGATTTAAGAGTCATTAAATGAGTGAACCACCTTGTTTTGATCGTTAGTTTCATCTTCCTAGTTGTTTTTTTATTCAAAGATTTACTTAGAATCGATAAATTGTGGATGATAGTGGAATCTAGAATATACGTTTCATGCTGTTAGATATTCATTGGCTGAAATAATGTAGATCTCAGTGTTTCTGTTGTTAATCAAGAACGGCATAAAAAAGATCTTTACTAATAAAGACTGAAGTCTTTAAATATGGTCGGCTGCCTATATTCTGGTGGTGATAACAGGCGTAAGATCCCTTTATATTCAGAGAAAACTAATATCATTTCTTGTTTCAATAAGATCTTGTTTGTTAAATGATTTCAGAGTTCGGGTAGACTGATTATAGTTGTGACCTACTAACCTACTAGACTGCTGCTCTTCGGATGCCGTTTCGGGCCTAGAGCCTAGGTGCTATTTAAGGAGACCTGACAACAAGTGCAATGTTCTGGCGCCTGGCGTTGACTGTAGCTGGTGCTGTTGACGGTGAGGAGCAGTGAGACATGCACACCACAGACTTACCATTTGACGGAGAGCGTGGCACGGAGATCAGAAACACCTCAAGAACAACTGCTTTAAAAGAGGGATGAGTGTGATATGTGCTACATATATCGACATAAGTAGTATATAATGCTAGTTAAGAATGGAATGACTGGCAACAGAAGGCCAAGATAATCAAGGAGGAAACAATGGGAACAGAAAGCGATTGGTATGGAAATGTATCAACAATGAAGTCTGTGACGATTAACTGATTTTGGCAAAAGGAACAATCAAGTTAGAAACGATTGATTATTCCCACTTATATGTTCTCATTTACTACAATCTGAGTAATGATAATTCTCAACCTTTCTCGTTAAGGTATTAATCTATCCATGGAATTATGATTTAATCCTTCCTTTTTTTTTTTCTTATGGACATCAATCAATACTTGATCACTTCATTTAGATCAATAAATAATGTGTTATCTAGTTGATATCCCTTAGTCTAATGATTATCTTATATAGTTAATCGATATCATTTAATCAGTATTAAAGAGAAGAAAAAAAAGGATCAGACAAACCTGATATTAATTCAATCTTAATGATTGATCATTAATAAAATAGCGGCATTTTGATCGGATCCAATTTTTTTTTTTTGGAATGAAATGATCTGTGTTTTTTTCTTTTTGATTTTTGATCTTTGAAAAATCATGTGCATTCTCAAAATATGATTAAATGAATCAATAAAATTCAATAGATCAATCTAAATAATAAAAACAAACAACACTATAATCACTGTTATCAAGAAATGACTATAATTATCTTGGATAAACCATTTGGCAGACATTATATATGCATATATATATAGTTATATACATATACTACATCAATCCAATAATATTATTCTATGGAGTTGTTGATCATTTTAACAGACTATATATATATACACACACACATGATCTTAGCTTAGAGAGCCGTGTATGAGAGCGAAGGTCTTGGATTCGAATCGCGTCTGTCAACAATACCTAAAACAGACTTACATTCAGAAAACAATAACATACTAATATTTGAATAAGTGAATCATTTATTGATTGATCAAAACATCAGCTTACTTACGCCTGTTACTCCCAATGGAGCATAGGCCGCCGACCAGCATTTTCCCGCCCAATCTGTCCTGGGCCTGCCTTTCTAGTTCTATCCAGTTCTTGTTCATTCTTCTCATTTCTATCTCCATTTTTCGGTGTAATGTGTTCTTTGATCTTCCTCTTCTACTTTGCCCTTGAGAATAGCAAGTGAGGGCTTGCCTTGTGACTCAGTTGGGTGTTTCCCTCAATGTGTGTCCTATCCACTTCTTCCTGATTTCTTTCTGCACTGGAATCTGGTTTATTCTCTCCTACAATAGGATGTTGGTGATAATATCTGGTCAACGGATCCGAAATATTTTGAGTAGATGATGGTTAATATACACTTGTGTCTTCTGGATGTAGGCCTTCATAGTTCTCCAAGTTTCCACCTCATACAGTAAAACTGTCTTCACATTTGTATTTAAAATTCTGATCTGGGTGTTTGTTGACAATTGTTTTGAGTTGCAGATGTTCTTCAGTTGTACATATGCTGCTCTTGTTTTTCCGACCCGTGCCTACAAATCTGCATCAGATCCACTGTGTTCACCGATGATGCTGCCCAGAAATGTAAAGGTTTTTACATCCTCCGAAGCTTCTCTGTCAAGTGTGATTCGATTGATGTATGTTGTGTCGTATCGGAGAATCTTGCTTTTTCCTTAGTTAACATTGAGACCTACTGCTGCTGAGACTGCTACTACACTGCTCGTCTACTCCTGCATTTGTTGTTGCGTGTGTGAAAGAAGAGCCAGATCATATGTGAAGTCTAAATCATCCAGCTGCATCTTAGCTGTCCGTTGTGACTACTTTGCCTTCCTTGTTTCTCACTGGTCGTTCTCGTTTACGGTAATTTCCAGAGAGTTTCCTTGTTGTATCATACAGTTGTCTCATGTTTTCCCTCTCTTGAAACCTTTTCCACCGTTATTTCCAAATCTTCCACATATTTACGTTTGTAGATTCTGACGCTCCTCTTCACTTGCTTGTTTGCCTCTTTGTATTCGGCTTGTGTCTTGGCTTTTTCCGCTCTTGTTCGACTGTTATTGATTGCTGCCTTCTTGTTCCTTCTTTCTTCAATCTTATCTAGTGTATCAACAGTAATCCATTCCTTGTGATGGTGCTTCTTGTGGCCCAGAACTTCATGACATGTTGAAGTGATTGTCCTCTTGATCCCTTTCCAGTTGCTCTCCATAGTAGTTCCCTATCCATTGAGTAAGTCACGAAAGGTCTGGAACCTGTTGCTGAGGGCTATGTTGAATTTGTTGAGTTGGTCAGTATCCTCAAGAAAAGCCGTTTTAAACTTTGGTAACGTTGTTCGCGCCGTTGTCCAGTGCTTCTTGAGTTTTAATTTTATCTAGGCGATCAGCAAGTGGTGATCTTTATGTTGGTTTGTTCTCTGAGCTGGATGGTTTGGTCGTGGAGCTTTCATCGTCCTTCTGAACGACATCATCAGCAAAAACTTCGGGTAGAAGTGAAGTGTTTGAATTTCTCCACATGTGATTCACAGCTTGTCCTCTGCACCTCGATGTTGATTGGTTCTTATTGACCTTAAATCTGTCATTGTTTATTTCTGATGTTTATATCTGATGCTATATCAGCTGCTATCCTGGTTCTCATATCTTCCATCGTCCTCCTGAACTTTTTGTTGATGCAGATATGGTCAATTTGTTTCTGCGTAGTGTGGTCCGGTGAAGTCTATGTGGTTTTGTGAATTCGTTTTTGTGAGAATACAGAGCCAGTTTATTGACGGCACATAGGTTTGCGAAACGATACTACATACTCAGTAGCTCTTTATTGTTTATTTCTAATAAGATTTTCAGATGATGGCTATGATGTGTAGATTAGCTGAAGTCTTGTTCTTTGAACTAGATGATTTAGTCATGGATCTTTCATTGTTCTTGTGAATAACATTGTCAGCACAAACTTAAGATGGAAGATCTTTTTTCCACCTCCTAGAATTCGTTTCAATATAATATTCTGTTATACTATTGTCCAATTTTCTTCACTTTAATCTACCATATGATGTCGGCATTGTCTTTTTCTTCTTATTTTAAAGTGGAAGAAATCTGTCTTTCATTTAATGAAATGGTTAAAAGTATTTTACACTGGTTAACTCATGGAAGAATGTTTTCTTTTCATTCATTTAAATAGCTTGTTTATTTGTTTTTCATTGTTTCTGGTTGCCGACAATTTTTTAATTCACAGATCAATTATACTTTACTTCAAAAAGTTGATCTTTTTTAATTTTTGATGTTTTAATGTAATTTTAATAGTTGAGATCATGAATCGATTGAAGCTATCACAATGGAGAACCTGGAGTCACTGGAAGGCCGCTTTATCCTATTGACAGACTCCTCAGCAGTGTGCATCCACGATCCCATCTGGCGAGACCCAAACCCAGGACCTATCAGTTTTGCGTGCGAACGCTTAATCTCTAGACCACTGAGTTGATTGACATCGAACGGTGTTAATGTCTAACTTCAATCGATCCACGAAATTGAGAGACACATCCACCATTGTCTTCAGTGAGTTACTATCTCACAACAAACATGGTTGAACTCCACTGGTCACTACGTCTATGTATTAAACAGTTCCATATTGTACTGAACTTACTTTTTTTGTCAAAGTTTTACAATCGCAAATACAACATAGATAAGTAATAGCTAAGGAACTCTCAAAGATACAAAGCAGTAATAAACAGCGATTTCTTCACAGTTGAGTTATATCTATATAATATAAACTCACGATACCTTCAGACTATACATCCAGAGTGATACCTCTAGAATGTTAAACTGAAGTATAATTTTGAATTTCATTAATCTGTGATATATTTATAGTTCCATTCCATGAATGATACTTGTTTCCATTTTCATATTGTTGCTCTCTATCAATAGCTGCTGTTAGTTCATTTTGAAGTTAGACACTAGTGAGAGAAAACAATTATAACATAATTGAATGGTAATAAGAAAACATTAGAAGAGATTATTTACTGGTTTAACATAGTTTAATCTGAAAGCAAATGGATTACAGTTAAATCTTAACTGTAATTAGAATAACTGAGTCTATCCTGTTATATCCCGATAACAATAGTGAATGGTAACTTTGGGGTCTATTTATGGATCAATATTATGCATATAATTTTTGTCGTATATTTGCTAAATAATTAAACTACACATATTCATGTTCCTTTCATTGTGAGCTTTATTTTGGTCCATAGACCATTATTGTACGATTTACCATTCTTGAGTTATACCCAGTCAATTAATTACTCCTCCGCCCCTATTCACAGCCACTTTTGGCTAACTCTTGTACAAATGTTATTTTCTACTTTATTGGTACGTTGTGGTCAGTCTGTTTGGTATATAAACTCAATATGTTTGAAATACAATGATTCATATCACAGAGGCTGTTATTAGTGTTTTGGACTTAACTGGCTGGGCTAGGCAGAAGCAGGATCGATACGTACTCTAGACTGCTCGTACGGTTTTCCTGTGTCACTGTTTCAATAGATAATTCGCTACACTCTGATTGGCGGTCTTATCACGTCATACATTAACTGGGCATCCACTCGGCCACAAGATATAACATATCCATGTCAATTTAACATCATATCCACACATAAGTGTTCATCTATTACTTCATTTCTTTAATTATATTTAACTACGAACAAATGGAACAGTAGAGGTGGAAAATTATCAGCGATCACTAAGTGATCTCATGTAAATATATCAAAGTTATTTGATAACCAATTCTAAAATGTATTTGTGTTGTATACCTTAGCAGTTGTTGAACTCATGATGACTATACAAGTAACACTCTGATCGTTGGTGCTACCTTGACGTGACGGTCTGGTTTGCTTATCGTGATGAACCAATCGAACTATACTTACTGGAACAATCCTTCCTCACGGTTTTACCATGCTAGGTAGATCGGTTGAAGAGCGGTAAGACTAAAAGCATCAAACCCAAGGTCCGAAGGCAAAGTCGTACTGCTGACTGTACAGAGATGTGGCAGCAGTAAGATGTTTCCTTCAGACAATCAGCATAACAGTGATACTGCCTTCCCACAAGGAAGGGTGAGGTTAGCATGGTTGACTTTAAAAATGCACAACTCGTTTTATTCCACTGATGTCCGTCGAAACACAAAAATTACCCACAAAATTGTCGAGGGTGACCGATCTCAAGCAGTTGCCGTTTGGGCACTGCGGTCACGTTCTCAGATTACTAAGAATACCCCTCACCCAGTTTTCTTTTCAGGTACCTCTGGAAGAACCTTTCCATGGTGTCGGCAACCGGGAAGTGATAACTGCCCTCATACCTCGAACTACATTCAAGAATGACTGATACAAGTAATACAAAGTGTTATTGGCTTTTTAACAGGGGTTACGTTGATATACCTGATATTCTGTGAGATTGTCTGAGTATGTTACAGAAATGTAAACTTCCTAAATGTGTGCTTAAACCATCTGCTTATGTAACGAAAACAAGAATGAGTAGATAGCTGTTATTGACTGAAAAATTAGAAAAAAATATACCTAACCCATTCATAAATATAGATACATATCGCTTTGGAAATGAAGCTAGGTTTTCAACCAACAAATTTTATTTCTTTAGAAAGTGTAACCGAACCCTTCATTCGTCACTATCTCTCCAGTTAATCAATCGACCTATAATCTTTCTTTTCTGAAAAATAAATCTGAACTTTTCGATTATTTGCTCACCCTTTTTGCTACACTTCAAAGAGCATTGGCCGACCACCAGCATTAACAAACACACTCTGTCCTAGGCCTACCTTTCTAGTTCTATCCAATTCTTGTTCATTCTTCGCATATTTGTCTCCATTTCTCGGCGTAGTGTGTTCTTTAATTTTCCTCTTCTTCTTTGTTTTTAAGGATTCCAGGTGATTGGGGCTTACCTTGTGACACATTTTGGTGCTTTCCTCAATGCACCACTACTGACGGTGCAGTAGTGGTATGATTAGAACTGCTTGGTTGGCTATTGGTCGTAATTTTTGTTTCTGTTAGCATCTGGATAAGTTTCATCTGCTGTTCGAGCAATAATTCCACTTTTGCAGGATTCCACTTTTGTTTCCAAACCACCGTCGCCAATTGATATGTCTGAAGCGTTACGAATTCACTAGTAGCGAACGGAACAAAGACTTGTGACCAGGAACCGATAAGCTAGCTATTTTGACGCGACCCATACCCAGCTAACTAGAGTAAGAAGTCCAAGTTGGAAGCGGAGAAGTTATATTCCGTAGCAGCCAGAAACACAGCAATCAAATAAGGGAAAAAGTCAAGCATGTATATACAGCAACAGATTGTCCTTGGGCATCATTAATAAATTGCACACACAAAGAAACAATGGACCAATAGCGTTTAAGATAGTTACAAGTGGGAAATATGATGTGAAGGTAAAAAGAGCACGTTTGGCGCGAAAACAGCTAAATTCAAATTTCCAAAATAAAATTACAAAATTAAGCCACTTATCAAGTAAGTTCTGGGGATTTGACATCCCCAACACACTCCCTGCAAATCTTCCTGATTTCTTCCTCTGCTGGGTGGAATCTGTTCACTTTGTTTCTTCTTAGATCTTCTCAAACTTCTGTTGCCAGACATTCTATTCCTGACTAGCTTTATATACTACTTATATCGATATAATTAGCATACATCACATTACTACTTTATGTCATATTTGTACTAATTCTATAAATAGCGTTTCAGCTAAATTTATATAAATAGGCTAAAACCATTGTGTTCATTATTTCACATTATAGTAAACATCTAATTGATCAGCTCAGGTTATATTCAAATTATTATTGTGTTTTTAATTACTGTTAATATCATCTAATCAGCGGGAAGATGTAAGAAACGCAAAGAACTATTAACTTGTTTACAATGATAAATAGAATAAGAGAATTTTTATTACGTATAATTTTTAATTACTTACTTACGCCTATTACTACTCTTCAAGGAACATAGGTCGTATATCAGCATTCTTCATCCAACTATGTACTGGGTAATCCTTTCCAGTTCTTTACAATTGCTATTCATTATTTCGATGACTACTTCCAATTCTTGAAGTAATGTGCTCTTCGGAATTTCTCTTTTCCTCTTCCCTTCAGCATTCCTCATAAGCGTTTTTCTCGTGATGCAGTTTGATAATTTACTCAATGTGTATCCTATCCACCTCCAACGTCTTTTTCTAATTTCCTTTTCAAATGGAAGCTGACTTCTTCTCTCCCTTAATAGATTGTATCTGATGGTATTCGGTCAATGGATATTGAGTATCCTGTGTAGACAATTGTTTATAAATACTTCTGATTGTTTGATGATGATTGTAGTAGTTCTTCAAGTTTCATCTTCGTACACTACAACTATCTTGATGTTCATATTGAAGATTATTACTTTGATATTGATTGACATACAGTTGTTTTGATTTCTGTACATATTTCTCTATTGTAGGTATGTGGCCCTTGGATACTAAATCTAAAAGAAAATCTTAATAAAAAACAATAACAACAACTCAATACCATTTTTTTTCTTATATATGGTACATTCCAAGTATCATAAAATCTGACTATAATAGAATGATAATTAAATTTATCTTATTTAAAATTGGCATTACTTAACTCTTTCTTTTTTGTAAAGCTAAACTTTCAACTATACTGTCTAATATTCATTATGGTTTGCATTAGAGTAATTCAAAGTATTAGTTATCATTACTGATGATACTATCGGTATTGTATTCTAACTTATTGGAATTTATGAAGAAAACAAACAAACAACTAAACAAAAAGTAAACTTTGAATCATGAATGATAAGTTCATTGATGTTTCCTTTGCAAAAGTTAGATTATATCTAGATTTCATTTTGATGATGACCTAAAGCATGAACACTTTCACTGAACATGACCTATATGAAAGTAATCGGTAACGGTAGTAGGGCAAGATCATATACATAGATAAAGAGATGCAAGTTGATAGATAGATAGATAGATAAAGTATGAAATGAAACTTAAATCCACATCTAGTAGTAGTATTAATGCTGTTGTGGATTAGTAGTCATCTCAGTTACAGCATGATAGATAGGTTAACCAATCAGAACTGAAAGAATAACTTCAGGATTTAACCACGACATTCAATACTGAATAGAATTCATTTTAAACGAGTGGTTAAAATATTTTTCCACATCAAGATGTTAATTGGTTGTTTATACTTGTCAGAAAGGTGTCCTCTTAGTCTTGAGGAAACCACAGTTCCGTGGAGGGTTCGAACTCGTGTCACCCATAATCATAGTATGAAGCCTTGTCAGTGGGCAAGGCTATTTGTCACGTCACAATTTGGTCTATAGGATTTGATCAGATCTAAGAAGGAATAAACAAAACATGATATGTATCAACACAAAGTGATCGATAAACTGTAAATCCAAGTCTACACCATTCAGAATGTTTAAAATAACAACAAAAAGCTTAATTTTCTTATCACAGAGTAACGGTGATCATTTTAAAAAGGAATCCATTCCATAAATCCTGACCCTAAATCTTTCATGCTTAATCTTCAAACCAAATCTCCTAATACTAACCTTAAACTTATAATCGTAACTATAAATCATGAGTTCTAATGAAAAACAATTTGGAGACTTACAACTCGAATTGGCGGTCTGCTTCAATATCAAAGTTACCTCTTCCTCTCATCTAGATATTTGGACAAGTTATCTATATTTATGTTTGTTCTAACAGATCATTATGTCAGTTAATTGCATCAACTATTCAGGTGCATTTGTGAAACGTTTACGACAAATTACAAAAGGACCAATCATGATTACTGACAATATACATTGAAAAGAATATACATTATTCAGATGTCGATTCTTGGACTATTAACTTCTAATGTAAGGATCACTCAATATTTTTCATCCGCATATATGAAGGAATAATGAGAGGAAACTTGTTGAAATAATTCGCGCTGAGAATTTTATATTGTGCCAAAACAATGATATTGAATGAAGACATTAATAATAACAGTAATAGGGCTTGTGATTAGTTTCCATAATAATTTTTATTTACAAGAGCTGTTTGATTTCATTGACTAATAGCTTGTAAGAATTCGTCATTTTGTCCCTACACTCTACTTTTACTATCGTTTTTATTTGCTAATTTAATTTTCAGTGGTAAAAAGTCCATGTAGAAGACAATATTGTTTACTGAATCTAACAGTATACATACTTACTTACACTGTTATTACTCTTCGAGGAGCATAGGCCGCCTACCAGCATTCTCAAACCTACTCTGTCCTGGGCCTTCCTTTCTAGTTCTACTCTAATTCTTGTTCATTCTCCTCATATCTGTCTCCATTTCTCGGCCTAATCTGTTCTTTGGTCTACCTCCTATCCTTTATACTTGAGGATTGCAAGTGAGGGTTTGCTTAGTGACACAGTTGGGTGTTTCCTTCAATGTATCATTCGGACTGTATACATGTTGGGTGAAAAAATATATTACTGTAACAGTAGAATCTTTTCTAATGAATTCTACATAATTCTACACTTCTATATATACACTACTCTTCATCAGTCGTCTCCTTAATTTTAGTAATATTTATTTCGGACTAGTGTAGTCGAATATTTTCGGGGTACAGTTTGCCATCTTAATAAATATACGATTTATAAATAGTATTGGAAAGAGATTGGCATTAAATGCGACATCAGTCATAACCATGGAGTACTAGATATTCAGTTCACCTTGATATGGGAAACAGCTAAACACATTCACAATCAGGTCAGGACTCGAACCTAAGTATTTTAATTCTACCTCTTGTGAATACTACCCATGAACAAATATCTGCAAAACTCATCCACCAATACTATAGTCATGTACTTGCTAGTAAATCATTTGGAAACAATTTTGCGGAAGTCATAGTAAGAAGTCATAACCTTTAAACTTGTCTAGATTGAAAGTCATAACTTTTAGCATTGAATAGTTGTCATTAATTAATTAAATATAGAAATATATCCTATTTAATCTTAAATCAAATAGTTAAGGGATCATTGCATGATTTAAAATTCTTAGGTTCTATTTCCAACCTAGTTATAATTGAGCAATACTAGGTATTAGATGAATGCAAAATAACTGTTCACTGCTCTCTAGACTTCAATAGTGTTCCAACTGAATATACTCCACTACAAATACTACTTACATAGTAAAAGGTGGGTTTTGTGGAGATTTTTACCAAAATTTACATTGAAGCTAGACCACCATGGAAAACCTAGAAGCACTGGACGGCCGTTTCGTCCAATTGTGGAACTCCCCAGCGCGCGAGACTGATAGGTCCTAGGTTTGAATCTCACGAGGCGGGATCATGGATGCTCACTGTCACTGAGTATTCCTACAATAGAACGAAACTACCGTCCAGTGCTTTCAGGTTTTTCCATGGTGGTCCAGCTTCAACTGATTCATGATTTCAACTACACAAAACTACTTACAAATTTAGAACACCATATATAAGCGAACAATATTGTTTTCGATTAGATCCTCATCAGGCTATATTCGTTTATTTTTCTTCACCCCCCTATCAATTATTTACTTATAATTTTTCTAATATTTGCTTCCAATTATCTAAACACTTCTTATTACGTAATCTTATGAATGTTATTTCAGTGTCTATATTCTTTATTCTAATCATTGACCTATTTTCCTATTATGTAACATTGATTCAAGCCTTTTATTATTCTTATCACAACTAGTACACTTGTCATTATACTATCAATTTGTACATTCTACTTATTATGTAATTGATTATGTAATCTATTCCACTATTATCATTGACTGCCTTGATTGGTTTAATAATTTCATATATGCATATAAATATTACTGTATATTAGAGTAAAGCCTGATGAGGATCTAATCGAAAACAATATTGTTCGCTTATATATGTTGTTCTAAATCACAATATGGGAATTTTTCAAATATTTACAAATTGTTTCTTTATAAAAGGATAATCTAACTAAATATCAGAATGGGTTTTGTGAAGATTTCAGTATTTTCATAGTTGAAATCATTAGTCAATTGAAGATAGACCTGGAAGCACTAGAAGGCTGTTTCATCCTATTATGGGACACCTCAGTGACAGTGGGCATCCACGATCCCGCCTCGCGAGCGAGATTCGAAGTCAACACCTACCAGTCTCGCGCCAGAGCACTTAATCGATAAACTGACAAACAATCTCTCTAGGTGTGATCGTGGATGTGCACTACCACTGAGGATTCACAAAATAGGACGAAACGGACATCCAGTGCTTCTAGATTTACCATGGTGATCTAGCTTCAATTGACTAATGATTTCAACTAACTAAATAGTTTTAAGTAAATGTTTATAGAATGAAAGGAGAGTATTAATGCGACATAGAAAACATCTTGTTATTATTATTGTCACATACATTACTGTTAAACAATAGATCCAATACACATATTCAACCAGATAAACTCCAGAGAGAAGAAGAAGAAGAAGAAAAAAAAAACCAAAAAACGAATTGTATAGAAGAAACCATTGTAACCATATATAATTACGTATATTTCGCTTATACAATATTGTAAGCCTTAACACTTTCTCAAGTGAATTAACACATTTCTAATAAGAGATTTATAATGTCGACGACAAACTAGAAGTAACCAAAGTACCAAAGAGTTGTTTCATAAAAAAATTTTTGTTTCTTAAAAAAAAAGAAAGAAAATTTATAAGTTTTGTACTATTGTATATGAATAGGTGTGTGTGTGTGTATGAATGCCAAATATTACAGTTTATTGTATCTAGTAATAACTTTTATCTCGATGTGGTTGTTGTTGTTCTTGTGTTCTCATTGTAGAAACAAACACCTACCTACTCACTCACATACACATATACACATTCGTACGACAGTAACAAACGTCATAGATGGAAGCATGTGACTTACAGATAGAATGATAATATAAGACATTTCTTACTATTCACTATATGATATATGAATATCTATCTATCTCTCTAACTAACTAACTAAATGATCGCATTCTTTCTGCTGTATGTGTATTTGCATACATTGAGTAGAGTATTTGTTTTTTTCTTCTATCAAGATTTGGTATCCTTCAGAACAAAACACTTCTTCATTACATTATTCAAGGAATAATGATGTATTCTCGTTTGTTTTCTATTCAGTTGATTCATTTGGAAAAAAAGAGATTAAATCAATTTAATAGTTGAAAACGTGAGTCAATTGAAGCTAGACCACCTGGAAGAACTGGACGGCCGTTTCGTTCTATTATGGGACTCCTCAGTGGCAGTGCGCATCCACGATCCAGCTTTCAACTATGAAAATACTAAATCTCCACAAAACCCCTTCTGAAAATCAATTTAAAACAGAGATTTGTTTTGTTATGAATAGTAGAGATGTTGAGCATAGATGTCTCCTTCACAGATTGTACCCTAGATCTTTTAGGCCTGTAGTGATTATTAAACTTTCAAATCATTGGGATAGTGTCCAATAAGTTATATAATTTTGAATTCATTAGATTTAGGATACTCATTTGATTTGATTGAACTTCATTGATCAAGACTTCTTACTACAATTCTCTTTTATCAGAATACAGGGTGTATAAGAACACGAGTGAGGATATTACAGAATATCTCATTAAAATATGAGAACCATGTGGTGAACAGTTAATTTGCAAAATAACAATCAATTGTCTCAATTTGACTGTTTCTTCTGCAAATATCCGTCCATAGTAAGCAGAGATGGATAGTGGCTAACAGTGGAATCCAGTTTGACGCGCGTTTCGTTCTATTTGGGACTCGCCAGCTGGATGTACCTGCATCTAAGAGTTGATGTTCACTCTGGGACTCGAACGCAGTAATATTTTTAACTCTCGCTTGAAACGCCATCGCGTTATCCACTTGAGGCAATACGCACAGTATGCACATATGCCAATTAGAGACTGACGAGTTGCAGTCCTAACACATCGATGGGAACAAACAATACTAAATGAATTTATCCGTCCATAGTTTCCGAATATAATTGTCCATTCATTTTCGTACCAGTCGCGTGCCGCACCCATTCTCTCCTCATCGATCTTCTACTGAAATACATTCAATGCCCGACCATCACTATATACTACTTATGTGGATATCAGCAACCCACACCACACTAGTAATTCAATAGCAGAATTCATGAGTCGATTAATGTAAGACCACCATGGAGAACCTGGAAGCATTGGACGGCTGAATTTGGACATTAACGCCATTAGATGCCGGCTCAGTGGTCTAGAGGTTAAGCGTTCTTACGCAAGACCGATATGTTCTGGGTTCGAATTTTGTGGGATGAGATCATGGATGCACACTGCCACGACATAGCCGTCCAGTGCTTCCAGAGTGGCCGAGATTTAATTGACTCGTGATTTCAACTATTAAATATACAGATAATAAAAGTTGGAGCTTAAAATGAAATCCATTATGAAAATCATTCTTTTACATGAATGACTTTCGTACAATGTGGCCAGTAAAATGCTAGATATTAAACTTTTATTAAAAGATTAACATCTCATATATAATTCTGTTATAATCTCTAAGTAACTCAGTTTTTTGACAAGTCTTGTTGATCGAACACTATACTCGGATCCTAAGCTAGTCTCATAAACCTCGAGTTAAATCTACACAGCGACTTGAACTCGAGAGAAAGGGCGCGAAATATACAAGAAACACTTTACTTCAAATCTTTATTCATGTACAAAAAATATAGGGTTTTTATAGTAATTTAAAAATCCTTAAGTTTCCCCTGAAAACCGTGGAATACTACTAAACATAGTAGCAATGCAGTAGTAATCAGCTAATCAGAACCTCTACATCTGACTTATCATTTTCGTGATGTTTCTAGCAAAACTTCTAATCCAATGCTGATTGGATCACCCCAACAATTTTGTTATTGTAATCATTAAAAAAAAAGAATGGATTTGTTCAACAGAATGAACTCAAGACAAATTCAAGTACAGAAATATCTATTTATTTTGTATATCATCTATATAAAGTACAATTTGCTTTTGAAATATATGAGGGGGGGGGAGAAACAAACAAAACAAACAAACAAAAAAAAGAGAAAACAATCCGAATTGAAATGAACTGAACAATAAGAAAAAAGTAATAATAACAATTAGATACTACTCATGAGTAACATTCATTCATTATAATCGGTTGTAAAGAAGACTTTCATACTATGAATATTCTATTATTTCATATACAATTATTCTTAACATTTAAATGGATACTTACATACATACATACATTCACTATTATAATTTCAATGAATAAAGAGAAAGGAAAACGAGAGAAAGAGGGAGAGGAGACTTAGGTGGGTAGAAGAAGAAGAAATCAAAACAAGAACCACAGATACAAAGAATAACTTCATCAAGGAAAGAGGAATGATGAAAGAGTGAAAAAAAAAAGATTGAGGCATCATAAACTATCATACTGGTTAATGTTTATATATAAAATAATAGAGAATCTAATTGTTTACATTACATTGGTAACAAGTATATATTAATAATGAATAAAGGTATCAAATTATTATGAGTAGTATTAGTAGTATTATTGTCAACAGCATCCCTAATAATAAGTTTCTTTTTCTATCCATGAACCAGGAAATCGTCGAATTAAATATTTTCTTGTTTCATCATAAACAAATATAAGTATAGAAAATGGTAATGCTGGAAGCCACCATGTATATCTAATAAGGGAAATACATAAAGAAATGAAAATGGAAAACTTATATATATATATATATATATATATATATATATTTCACAGTTGAAATCATGAGTCAATTGAAGCTAGACTACTATGGAAAACCTGGAAGCACTGGATGGCTGTTTCGTCCTATTATGGGACTCCTCAGTGGCAGTGTGCATAAACGATCCCGCCTCGTGAGATTGTTTATCGGTCTATCGGTTAAGTGCTCTGGCGCGAGACTGGTAGATCCTGAGTTTAAATCTCGTGAAGCGGGATCATGAAAGCGCACTGCTGAGGAGTCCCATAATAGGACGAAACGGCCGTCCAGTGCTTCTAGGTTTTCCATGGTGGTCTATCTTCAATTGACTGATAATTTCAACTGTGAAAATACTGAAATCTCCACCAAATCCCTTCTGAATATATACATATATTATATGCCGTGGACATTTATGAATGGTAACTATGAGAACTATTTATGGACCAACATGATATTTTTATTTCCAATTGTATAATTGTTAAGTAGCTAAACTATTCATATTCATGTCCCCCCTTATTATAAGCTTTATTTTGACCTATGAACTATTACTATACGATTAACCGTTCTTGAGTTATCCTCAGTCTATTGATTACTACCTCCCACATTCAAAGCCACTTTGGGCTGTTTTGTATGAATGCTATTTTCTATTTCATGGTACGATGTGGTCTGTTTGTTTGGTATATAAACCCAGTATGTTTGAGAATAAGGATTCGTATTACAGAGGCTGTTATTGGTGTTCTGGACTTAACTGGCTGAGCTAGGCAGATAGCAGGACTGATAAGTACTCAAGATTGCTCATACGGGTTTTGTGTGTCATTGGTCGTATTGATAACTCACTATATCCTAATTGGTGGGCAGTAAATTATAACAATTGGCATCCACAGGTTGTAGCAACATATATTTGATGAAATTCAATATTATTCATTGTCTGCTTGTCATTATGTTTCAATGGAATGTTTCAACTGATGAGTTCGAACTCATCTCTTACACTGAACGAATTCAATATATCTATTTGTTCTTCCGTCAGTAATCACTTGATAGACAGTGTTTATAGTTGACTCTTCTTTGTATAACAGTTTTCTCTATAACAAATCTGTTGAGGAGATCCAGAAAACTCCTCGGAAAAAACAGCCAAAAACGACTCTGAAAACAATGAGAAGCATCTTAACTAATCACTATTCACTAGAAGTTTTGCCAGAAACATCTAGAAAGTGTAAAGTCACATATTGAGTTTCTGACTGGATGATTGCTTATACTACTATTACTATGTTTAGCAACATTTCAAAATTTTCCGGAATCCCAAAGAATCTAAATTACTATGAAAATTCTAGATTTCCTGTACTGGAACGAACCTTCGGAGTTAAACGTTTTCTTCCATATTTCGCACCTTTTTCTCTCTTATTCAAGTTGCTGTGTAGATTTAGCCTGAGGGTTACCAGAAGAGCTTAGGAACCAAATCTAAAGTTCAGTTGTAAGACTTATCAAAATCAAATAGGCCTTTTTTATTATTCTACTACTACACACACTCCTAGTAGTAGTAGTAGTAGTAGTAGTAGTAGTAGTAGTAGTAGTAGTAGTAGTAGTAGTAGTAGTAGTAGTAGTAGTAGTAGTAGTAGTAGTAGTAGTAGTAGTAGTAGAGGTGGTGGTGGTGGGAGAAATTCTGGCTTACATAGTTATTCATTAGTTTATTGTTTAAGTTGAGATGCATTGAAATATTGGCTTATTTGTTGGGGGGCGATTCTGCAAATTTCTCGAGATAGACATGACAAGCTCAGGAAACATTAAGGAGCATTTTATCCAATCAGCGTTTGACTGAACGTTTCGCTAGAAACATCACGAAAATGAAAAGTTACATATTGAGTTTCTGATTGGTTGATTATTACACTGCTACTATGTTTAGTAGCATTCTAGAATTTACAGAAAAACCCAAGGACTTCTAAAATACTATAAAAATCCTATATTTTCTGTACATAAATGGACCTTTGGAGGAAAGTGTTTCTCGTATATTTCGCGCCCTTTCTCTCGAGTTCGAGTCGCAGTGTAATTCTAGCTTGGGGGGTTACGAGACTTGCTTAGGAACCGAGTATAGCGTTCAATCAGCAAGACTAATCACTATTAAAATTTGAAACATCATTAAGGTAAACCAATACAACCAATTAGATTTCAGTCTCTTACAACTCTTCTTCATTGCACGTCAAGGGGAAAAAGGTTAACATTTACAAATGTAATACAATTACCTTAAGGGCATCATACGTAGACCTTTATCTAAACCAGGACAATATGATAAGAAGATAGCCAATGCAGTTTCAAAGAATAAAGCAAAATTTAAATATTTATTCCACATTCCTTGTTGAATTACTGAATTACGACGTGTTTTACAAATAATTAAATCAGCCCATTGTACAATTACAATAGAGGCAAAAAAGGCAGTTTGACATGTGGACTCTAAACGTTTACGTTGTTTATAAGTCTGTAAGAAGAGAGAGGGAAAGAAAGAGGAAAACAGAAAAAAACCGATAAGATGACATACAAATAGAACGATTCATTAAATAATATAACTGTCAGGTATCGTTACATTCATTGTTGGACACGGCGAGTCCATCTAGGGGAGTTGGAAAACTCTGATTCCAAACCAATGGTGTACATGGACTCCAGTATCCTGAGAAAACAAATGGCGTATGAATCAATCGTTGGTCACCGGCTACCATAGGACTGCATCTCCTCACGATGCTCCACTGCCTTGTGGATCAGACTTTTAGGTCAAAGGCTGCGGGTGTGGCCCCTTAAGAAAACCAACAGATTCAGTTTGGGCATCTGGGCATTATCACAGCCCTCACACAAATGAAATAAGATTTGTGAGGCGTGTATATATCTGGTGTCTCCTTGTACCAATATTTATGTGTTTAAATAAATTGTTACATTCATAAAATTTGTGTGTGCCACTCATAGTTCTAACAATTAGTTCACATCATTTAGACTGAATAGTCTACCTGTCAAGATTTATCATTCTACACGTTTTGCACTTCAATCACAGGGGAAGATGTTTTCCGCTCCCGTCGATCGATTCGTTGCTGGTTCAAGATATCATGTTTCTATTCAAGAATAAACTTTGAATTGATTGAGGACCAATGAAAGGACTATAATTCGTTTACTTTTATTGTTTAAGAATTCCAACTTTGTGGTTTGAAGGTTAAGCTTTCACGCGCGAGATCGAAGATTATCGGTTCGAGTCCCGCGTGTAAAATCATGGATGCGCGCTGCTGAGGACGAGACGGCCGTTCAGTGCTTCCAGGTTTTTTAATGGTGATCGTTTTATGATCTCAATCAAAACTTAACAATCTCCACAACCCCTTACTGATGAAAGTATAGTGTAAGGATATGTCAATCAGAATTAAGAGCGCGACATATTCTTTATTCCAGAAAAAAATCTAAAATGGGTAGCAATCATGTTATATTATGTAAAAAGAACATTATTAATATCATTGTATAAGGAGTAAAAAATAATAATGTTAGTTGAATAAAATCTAATATTCTTTCTAATGTAGATAATGAACAACTCGAAGATCGATTCCATCCCCTGAAACGACAATTCATAGAAGACCTTAATAGATTTATTGGTGAGACTGTAATTTATGTACGACTTATGAGCGAAACCAAAGTGACATTGAAAATACCCACCTAATAACTAGTGTGAAATGAAGGTTATAAACCAGCGTAAGGAATTAGGATTGTGATTCACAGTAGATAATTAGGGTTAGGAATTAGATTTAAGGTTTTCATCATGGACTGATATCAGTTAAAATGTCAAAACGTTCTTTAATCAAATGGATAAATGAATTTAGCACCAAAATCCAAGACCTGTTATCTTATATCAGATTGGGTCATCCATTCATTATAATCTCGTTAAATTCTGTTTTCTGATTGTTTAACAACCAGCAAAAAACTCATCTCTAGTGGTTTTCAACTAGCTTTTATACTTTAACCATACCCATATTTTCCTGTTTAAAGTGATTATAATAATTAAGTAAACAAAGAAGACTAGTCCCTAGGTCAGGTTTCCATGTTATAATAATTGATAATCAGTGAATTAGTTAGACATCAACATATTAATCTGTAAGTTAATGAGATAAATGGTTGTTTTTATTCTAGATTTTAATTCATATTGCCATATAGTCTGAATAATCTGATTGGACATTTTATTTTATTGTTGAACCAATCAGCGTAAAGTATTCTTAAAATGGGGATTTGTGAAGATTCAAGTATATTTAAAGTTGAATTCATGAATCAATCTAAGCTAGACCATCATTGAAAACTTGGAAGTGTTATCTTCGTAATTGTATTATAAGGAATTTATGAAGATGCATAATTTCGACGACAAATGTATTTGTCAGTCACTGGTCAAACGTAGTATTCTGTTATCCTTGAAATATAGGGTAATAAGAAAAACAAATATATTGGTTACCTATTAATGTTATTCAATGTCAACAGTTTATTATTATTGATATACGCAAACGCTAAAGCTATAGACTAATGAGCAGATATTAAACAGTGTTAATTTCAAACTCCAATCAGTCCACATTTTCGAGCAAAACGTCGTCCATTTCATTGAAGTGTTTAGACACTTAATTTGTATAACTACCAAAGTTAACCCAGATATATAGTGCTGACTGATATATTGATTTACTGAGAAGAAGCTATCACAAGAAGCTATCAAAACGGTGTATCAATTTATAAAGTCTCTCATTAATAATTTGAAGTATACCAGATAGAGCAGACTACCTGGTTGTGAACCAAGTTGTCTTTACAGTCAATCGTTAGAGATGTTGAGCGATATGAGACAAAATCACTCTTCGGGTTAGCTGCACTTAGTTTTCTTTCTTTCAATCCTAAGTTAAATGTCATTTCTCACTCTTCTATTTTTTGATTTCATCTCATATTATCAGGGTACTACAGTGGTTAAAATTACTTTCCTTTCTTTACTCTTCATCTTTAAAATCTCATCATTCTCTCTCTCTCTACTTGTGGTGATTTGACTTTTGAAACAATTTAAACTAATATGCGTTCATGTTAGATACCGAATTATTACGAAGTGACTGACTGATTACATGTTACTATAAGAAGGGGGTTTTGTGGAGGTTTTAGTAATTTTATATAGTTGAAATCATGAGTCAATCGAAGCTAGACCACCTGGAAGCACTGGACGGCCGTTTCGTCCTATTGTGGGACTCCTCAGCAGCCGTCCAGTGCTTCCAGGATTTTCATTGTGGTCTAGCTTCAATTGACTAATGATTTCAACTATATAACATGTTATTCTAGCTAAAAGTACACTTTTACTTAAAAAATATCAATTTACAATAAAAAACAAAAGAATATTATTTACCCATTCTTGACCATATGAATCACTTAATGCATCCACAGCTCGAGAATCCCATTCTTTACGTATACCAAGTAATCTTCTTGGCCAAAAACCATTTTCAGCCATAATAACAAAATAAACAAAAAAACCACCAAGTGCTTGTATCATACCAATTTGACCATATGCCATAGCAATTAAACGTTCATTTACTAAACGATCATGTAATGGATCACGTGGCATACGTTTCATAATATCAGATTCAGCTTCTTCATAAGCTAATGAAATTGCTGGAATCTATGGGAAAAAGGTTTTTAAAAAAGTTACTGTTTTGAATGTTAAATTATCTCAGTAGTTAAGTGAAACCAAATAAAGTAGACTATAATCTAACCACCTTATATCATTCCCTAACTGTTACTTACTTACTTACGCCTGTTACCCCTCGTCGAGGAGCATAAGCCGCTCAACAGCATTCTCCATCCAACTCTGTCCTGAGTCTTCCTTTCCATTTCTTTCCAGTTGTTATTCCTCCTTTTCATATCTGCTTCTATTTCCCGCCGTAATGTGTTCTTTGACCTTCCTCTTTTCCGCTTCCCTTCCGGATTCCAAGTTAGGGATTGCCTTGTAATGCACATTGGTGATTTCCTCAATGTATGTCCTATCCACTTCCATCCTTAACTGTTACAGGACAATATTATCACAGCTCAGTAGTTAGCGCTCAACGGATATATTGATAATTGCATCTTTTATATGAATACTTCGATTAGACAACTACCAAAAATAAGAAAGCACTGAGCAGCTATTTTATTCTAGTATGGGACTCTTAAGCAGTGTATATCCACTACCCATCTTGGAGTCGACCTCAGAAAACTTGACCTCCAAGAAAATAAGTTATTACTCAACGGTTTACATTTCTAAGTCCATAGAACTCGTGAAATTGGAAAGACATCACTAACTGTCTGACATGATATTTTTTTCATACTCTACATGGTTAAATTTTGTTGATTATAGCTTCTGAGTTGACCCCTAAGTTAGTCAGTAGCACTCAAGAGATGGTTGTTACTATGGAGACTTTTGGAAATTGTTTAGCCTAAACTTTTACATCATAAATTGATTTTCTCTAGAAAATTGTTGAGATTAATTGTCAGTCAGTGATTTAAGACTTCAAATTTGACTGTCGTGAATAGCCACAGCTATCAGTTGGTTTTTTGGTTATCAGTGAGGAACACTTTTACAGTAACCATAAAACTCCTGAAGTAACTTAAAGGCAATCAATTATATATATTGTCATGAAATAGAATATTACTTACCATATCAGTACCTAAATCAATACAAAGTATTGTAATTGTACCTAATGGTAATGGTAGACCAAATCCAATATATACTAGAAATGGTGTTATCTCTGGAATATTCGATGTTAATGTATAAGCAATTGATTTTTTTAAATTATCAAATATAAGACGACCTTCTTCAACTCCTGTAACAATTGAAGCAAAATTATCATCTAATAAAATCATATCAGCTGCTTGTTTACTCACATCACTACCGGCTATACCCATAGCAACACCTTGTCAAAGAAAAAAAAGAAGAAAGAAAGAAAGAAATAGGGGGATACAGAGTGATTTTACAAAAATATTTCGTTTATTGTATTGAATGGAATATTTGGCTTGACAATGAGACGTTTGCATATTCAATTATTATGCAAACACATAACTCAATGTGACATTTCGCTTGGCAATCTGGGTCCAAGCTTATTCAAGGAAATATAATCAAGTATCAAGATGATCGTATATAAATAAGAACATGGGTCTTCTGTTAATTGTATACCAAATACACTTGATATTGTTTGTTTGAATCTTCCCATTGATATTTAGGACTGCGATTGATCAGTCTCTTATTGGCATATGTGTATACTGAGCGTATTGCCTCGAGTCCCAGTTTGAACATCAAGTCTGAGATGCAGGTACATACAGCCGACGAGTCACAAGTAGGACGAAACGCGCATCCTAGATTCCACTGCTAGCCACTATCCATCTTTGTATACCAAATAGTTTATCCATTCAACATTAACAATCTTTAAAGTAGGTATTTGCTTAAGTGTGTAAGACACATGTAGCGTTAAACGAAAAGTGTATTACGATAAAAGATTGTTTTCATTAATAAGTGGATCTGAGGTGTATGAAGAAATTTCACTGAATATTTATCACCTCTGATTAGTTAATTTCTAAAGAAAAACATTACTTTTTTGTATGTAATATGAGTCAAATATGTCACAACAGGCATAAAATGAAAATAAATGAACAAAATAAACATGAAGGAATGAATAAACCAAGATGGATAGTGGCTAGCAGTGGAATCCAGGACGCTCGTTTCGTCCTATTTGGGACTCATCAGCTGGATGCACCTGCATCTCAGAGTTGACGTTCACTCTGAAACTCGAATCCAGTAACTTTCGCTTCAAACGCCATCGCGTTATCCACTCAGCTATTGAGTCTCGATAGCCACTTGCTTGTGCAATGGGAAGATTCAAATAAACATTACCAAGTGAATTTAAACTTCAACCCGTTGCAAAAATGTTTAGGTACTGGGTTCGAGTTGCAGAGTGAACATCAACTCTGAGATGCAGGTAAATCTAGCTGACGAGTCCCAAATAGAACGATTCCACTGCCAGCCACTATCCGTCTTTGCTTATAATACTTGTGAATTAAGGCTATATCAAGGCAATACGCACAGTATGCACATATAACAATAAGAGACTGATCAATTTCAGTCGTAAACATCAAAGGGAAGATTCAAACAAACATTACCAAGTGAAGGAATGAATGTTCGTGTTATTTTTGCTTTGTCCAGTTAATTGTTTATTATATTCAGATAAGACAACTGATTGGAACAGTTGAATGAAATTGTTGTTATTCAGATAATAAGTGATATATTAAATGGAATAAGAAGTTCAGGTTTACGTATTAAATAATAGTTGCCATGGAACAGCTAATTGTATCTCATCTCTCCTATCAATACTATTTGGATTTGCCCATATATGTAGAACTTTGACTGTTAGTCAAACCTTTATGAAGGATTCTTGTGCCATTGTAATCAATTGTATGACTCGACTCTATTAAATGTAATACTATCGCTGGTTTGTTTTTGTGGCTTTTTTTCTTAAATATCATCTAAGAATTTAGGAATATGTTTTGAGTCAAGTTTATGTTCCCTCACCTTCATATTTAGTTGTCTTATTGTTTCCTGATTGTCATTTCTAAATTAATATTGAAACACATTTAAAGATGTAAGTCATCAGATATCCCAATAGGACTATTAAGAGGATTATGAAGAGAAAAATTTTACACGGCCGGTAACAATTTAATATACATGAAGATATTTATAGTATCTTATTCTGAATATGGTCATATAAGGAGATAATTGGATTAGAAGTATAACTTAAAATATTGATAGTGATTAAAAGCCATTGCCTAGTTTCACAAGATTTCTTACTTCTTGATCCTTGGAAAGAAAGTGCTAGAACAAGGCAAATACTGAACAACATTCAACTTTCAAGTCTATTCTACATGAAATTATTGTTTATATTCTAATTATATAATTGATAGACATCTGAATGATTGTGACTTTGTATTCACCTAATGGTAAGTCATTTTTTGTTGCATAAAGTTTTAATTGTGCTAAGCCCTATTTAAGTTACTGTTAATTTATTATGGACCTAATGATTAGTTCTTCTTCACTTAGAATATAGTGATAGGTACGTTGTATTTTCTCATTTATGGTGTTGTACAATCAGGTAGTTAATCCATATTATTACAGAAGTTTTGAACTTGGGATTGTACAGTACAAATAGGAGTTTTGTTCTTTTATTCGGATTGTAAGTCAAGAGATCGATGGAAATTGAATTCCTGGACTAATAGACATCAAATATTGTTCTAGATCATTTATCTCATTGTTAATGAGTCACTGGTTTGAAGATCATTGTGCCACTGGTCAGCAGAACGTCATTGACTCTACTTAGACAGTGTAAGTGAAATAATTAATACTCGAAATAGATCATACAATTCGCTTGGTATTGTTTGTTAGAATCTTTCCATCGATGTTATGTACTGCAATTGATCAGTCTCTTATTGGCATATGTGTATACTGTGCGTATTGCCTCGATATAGCAAGTGGCTATCAGGACTCAGTAGCCGAGTGGAGAGTGCGATGGCGTTTGAAGCTAAAAGTACTGAGTTCGAGTCCTAGAGTGAATATCAACTCTGAGATGCAGGTACATCCAGCTGACGAGTCTAAAATAAGACGGGACATGCGTCCTGGTTTCCACTGTCAGCCACTATCAATCTTTGCTTATAAGATCATACAATTGTTCTTACAACTATGGCTTCATCACACAGGTTCCAAAACGATTCAAGTAATCTATTTCTTTCACTGTTACATCAGAAAGACAGAAAATATGAAACTTTGTGAAGAAGCTTTGATTTTAAGGTTAGTTCATGCACCAAAAATAAGATTATTTATCAGATAATATATGATCTTGACAATGAAGAAGTTTCTGTAAACCATAATAAGACTGTTGAAAAAATCTTTACGAATATTCATGTTATATCTTGTGGCCTGAGTGCCCAGTTAATATATGACGTAATAAGCTCGCCAATGAGGGGGCAGTGATTCATTGATCGGGCCAATAACACACGAAACCCGTACGAGCAGTCTAGAGTACTTGTCGGTCCTGCTATCTACCTAGCCTAGCCAGTTAAGTCCAAAACAGCAATTACAGCTTTTGCAATATGAATCATTATTCTCAAACATACCGGGGTTATATACCAACCAGACAGACCATATCGTACCGTAAAATAGAAAATAACATTTGCAAAAGATTCGGTCAAATGTGTCTGTGAGTGTGGTGAACAGTAATTAATAGACTGGGGCATAACTCAAGAACGGCAAACTGTATAGTGACAGTCTATGGGTCAAAATAAAGCTTATAATAAAAGGGACCTTAATATGAATAGTAAAGTTACGTAACAATTATACAATAAGAAATACGCATATCGTATTGTTCCACAAAGTTCTCAAAAGTTACCATTCATCATTTACTTCAGGAAATAACAATTCTCATAGTTGAAATCCTGAGTCAATTGAAGCCAGACCACCATGGAAAACCTGGAAGCACTAGACAGCCGTTTCGTCCTAGTACAGGACTCCTCAGTGGCAGTGGGCATCCACGATCCCGCACTCGCGAGACTCGAACCCAGAACTTAGCAGTCTCGCGCCAGAGCACTTAACCGATTGACTCACGCTTTCAACTATGAAAATACTAAATCTCCACAAAACCCTTTCTGATAAAAATAACAATTCGTTAATATTTAAACGAACAATTTGACAGAAATGGGACGTTGAATAGTGTTAAAAAAAATCATTAATGATTCAATCAGGATAATGAAAGCTGAATTTATAATTTTCAAGATTTATCTTGAAATTTTTCAAAGAACATTGATTCATCAAAATATTTTCAATAGTCTCCTGAGTTCCGACAACTTTCTCTGAGGAGCTTTTGTTGAAACCTCAACTTATAGATGAAACAATAAATTAAGGTTAGCAAGTTCTGAATTTTGGCATTACAGCTGATATCCATCCATGGTGAAAACTTGTATACTAATATCTAATTATAAATTCTAACTCTAAATTCCTTATAACAATTTATAACCCTCTTTTCAATCTAATAAATAGGTGAACTGTTGCAAAATCATTTTAATATCACTAAAAGATACTCGTAAGTTACTAGTATTTGATCACAGATGCCTTAGAAATATTGCTCGCATCTGCTGGGATCACCGGGTAAGTAATAGTGAGATTAGACACAGGGTATTAGGCAATGATGGTAAATCAGTTGATGAGGTCATGAATCATCATCGACTGAGATGGTTAGGCCACGTGTTACGTATGCCTGAACACCGATTACCACGACGCGCTATGCTGACTAGTATTGGGGATGGTTGGAAGAGAGTGAGGGGCGGCCAAACAAAAACGTGGCATCAGAGCTTGAAGTTACTAACTTCTAGTCTGAGTCATGTTGGTAGATGCAGACTACCTGGTTGGGGTGCACAATACTATCGTAACCAATGGTTGGAGACTGTGTGTGACATGGCTCAGAATCGATCACAATAGTGTGGGTGTATACACTATTTGTATTCTCTTAAATCATGAGATTAAAATTGCTTCATATCTGTCTTCTTTCCCATACTATATCTTTATATACAACCTTTCTCTCATATATAATACCACCGTTAAATTAACTACTTCTATGAATCCGGTATTCGTCTTGTTGTGCTAACGAGGTATGACAACTTGGACCGATACATATATGTGCCTGATCCTACGTTGTAGTTGACTGACTGACTGGCACTAAAAGATCGTCCATAAATGATGATCTTAATAAAATTCTTAATTAGTTACCAAGAACAGAGACAACATTCATAAATATACGTGTGGATACTATTATTATTATTATTATTATTATTATTATTATTATTATTATTATTATTATTATTCGGTATTTATAATAATAAGATTAAGTATTCATAATAACAATAATAATAGTAATAATAGTAATCACACTTGTATGTATTTAAGTTAAGTAGCTATTTAATCACATGATTTATATTACATAAGATTATCTTTACAAAATGCTTGAGTTTACTTCTTGTTTAGATGAAGATCTAAGTTTATTTTCTTTGAAACTTATTCTATTTCAGATAAACAACTATTTAGCCGAAGGAGGGGGGGGGGTTGTGGAGATTTTGGTAATTTCTTTATATAGTAGAGAACATGAGTCAATTGAAGCTAGACTCCTCGAATCTTGTGAAGCGGGATCATGGACGCCCACTGCCACTGAGGAGTCCCACAATAGGACGAAACGGCTATCCGGTGTTTCCAAATTTTCCATGGTGTTCTAGCTTCAATTGCCTTATGATTTCAACTATATAAAATTACTAAAATCTCCACAAAACCCCACTCGAATAATTATCATATGCTCATTAGTGACTGGCTTCATGATGTATTTCCTGGAATTCTAGTAAGAATCAGTAATCAGTGGAGTTCAGCAGGTCTGTTGAGAGATATCAACATACTGAAGACATTAGTGAATGGATGCTCAACTTCGTGGATTGGTTGAAGTTAGACATTAACACCACTGGATGCCGGCTCAGTGGTTTAGAGGTTAAGCACTCGCGTGCGAGACCGATAGGTCCTGGGTTAGAATCTCGCTCGCGAGGCGGGATCGTGGATGCGCACTGCCAGTGAGAAGTTCCATAATAGGAAGAAACAGCCGTCCAGTCCTTCCAGGTTTTCCTTGGTGGGCTAGCTTCAAATGACTCATGACTTCAACTATGAAACTACTGAAATCTCCACAAAATCCCTTCTGAGTCAGAGATATTGACAAATTTTTTGGAGTTTTATTTGATACAAATTGATGTCAACTGAGTTATGGTACTAAACACCAAGGAGTACTAGATAGATTTCTTTGTTGTAGTATAAGATATCTCTGTTGTAAACGCTTACGACTGGCAAGAGCTTGAACTTAAGAACTTTAAATTTCTCAATGAATAGCTAACCAGTGTTCCGTGGTTTTCAGTAAAACCCTGACCATGATAAATACAATTTACAAGTAAATTCTGTTAGTTTGTTCAGAGAAAAAAGTGAATTGATGGACTGTATGAATATTTCGATAGAATGTTTAATGATTTTTTGATTGAGGTCATGAATCGATCAGTATTAGACCACCATTGAAAACCTGGAAGTATTGAACGGCCGTTTCATCAACTATGCGCATTTGAAACCCCTTAAGTGGGACTCAAACTCAGGACCATCCGTCTCGCGCGTTGAGGAGGACGAAACGGCCAACCAGTATGTTCAGTTTTTCAATGGTGGTCTAACATTGATCGATTGATGGTTTCAATAAGAAACTTAACACTCTTTATGACCCCATACTGTTGGTTTGCTGATTCACTTTTACTTACCAATATCAGCTTGTTTTAAAGCTGGACTATCATTAACACCATCACCAGTTACAGCAACAATTGCGCCTTGACGTTGACAACCTTCCACTATGATTAGCTTTTGTTGTGGACTAGTACGTGCAAATACAATTTCTGGATGATTAACTAATATATCATCAATTTGTGCTGGGGTCATTTCACGTAAATCAGAACCATGTACTACACAAGCAACTGCTTCACGTGGATTTACCTACAAAATGAGAGTAAAAAAATATGTACAGAAGACAGTAAACTTTAAATAAATTGATGATAAACGTCTAGGGGATTCACTTCTATACAAAAATATATGAAAACAGTAATTTTCATCGTTAATTAAAGTTACTTGAAAAACTATTGATGATCAGAGAGTAAAACATAGACCAAAATTGATTGATCACTGGGTAGCGATCAATCTCATGCGTGTCAAGTTCTCCTTAGTGCTGATCGAATGCTATCGATCAAGTTGTAATGTAGCCACCAGTCTAGGTGGCTCGATACTGCGTGCACTATGTTGAGATAAGATGATGGTTGGAGGCGGTCAACAGGAAACCCTGGACCCGGGTGTCGTGCTACTTGGAACTCGTCAGCAAGGTGTACCTGTATACTTGAGGATACGTGTGCTCCCTGACGGATTCGATCCCGTGTCACTCACCTTCACAGCCAGAGACGCTACCACTGAGCTATTCGGGCCGCGACCAACCTCCTGTAGGACTGAGATGTAATCACAATTAATTGATCACTGGGTAGTGATCAATGTCATTCGTGTCAAGTCCTTCTTAGTTCTGATCGAATGCTATCGATCGACATAGATGGCTCACTTGTGTCCTCATATCTACTTACAAGTAGTAAAGGAAACTAGTAGTTCTTCTCCTCTTCGCATGAAAGACTGGCGAGGTTTTGAAGAGCCTTGATATAAAAAAGCCTGTGTACATCACCTTAGCGTTTAGAGGTGATTCAAATAGCCTTTTATTGAAACAAAGGCTTAAATCAGTTTTTAAAAAAGCTCAACCAAAGTACCCTATCATAAATAATGAATTCATATAGGAACATGGTAGTTTGAACAATATCAGATCACATTCCATGTACTTTAATTTGATGAAATCATTCGCCCCGCCCCGCCGAATCATATCATCCACGTTTAATCTTTTCAACTAATTTAATTTGCCTTGTTATTTATCTCGATATTTTTTTCTCACTGTGCTAACGTCGAATGTTAATTTGAACTGATGGAATTATCTGATAGGTTCTCCGTTGCACATGACTGACTTGTGTAGTATGTGGATATCAGGAATGAATGACTCCAAAAAACTTTATTTAAACATGTAGACTGAACAAATATGCATCAGTAAAAACGTGTATGAAAACACTAGTATTTTTCTATTTAAATATTATACATTGACAAGAATAGACTACCCAGAAGCACTGAACAGCCGTTCTGTTCTAGTATAGGACTACTCAACAGTACTAATCCACTATCCTGGATGCGGAACTCGAAGCCAAAACCTTCGGTCTCTATCGTGAGGCTGTTGCTGACTGAAGAAAATAGTGAACGGTCGCACAATATCGTGGATTGGTTGAAGTTAGACATTTACACAGTTGGATGCTGGCTCAGTGATCCACAGGTTAAGCGTTCGCGCGCGAGACCAAAGGTCCTGGGTACGAGCCTCAAGCGCGGGATCGTGCATGCGCACTGTTAAGGAGTCCCATATTAGGGTGAGACGACCGTCCAATGCTTCCAGTTTTCAATGGTGATCTAACATTGATCCATTCATTATATCAATTTAAACTCAACAATCTCACAACTCATATTAACAAATAGAATGTTCATAACCACATGATGTTAGAACAGTAAAATTTGTCGTAATAGAGATTGATAGTGATCACGTGAAATATCACTAATTGACTGTAGTTGGGAATATGAACCATTGACTACCGACCTACTGGTTATACAGTAAATTCGTCGCTACATGACTTAAATGTAATGAGTTCAACCCCTAGAAAGATATGCATGATTACGCGAGGTTGAGAAGTTTTATACGATGCACTTTGATAATATCCAATACAGTGATATGAAATGCTTGTAAAGTGACTTTATAAACAACTGAATGTTAATATACGTTTCATCAAGGGTTACGTAACTGTTTTTTCTGAAATTAAGAATGAGTACTTACGTAATTTTATTTGCTTCACTAAACTTATTCCACTTGTAAACAAACCTTAACTTATCAAATGTTATGAATCTTGTGGGATACAAATGAATTCAATATGTCAATCTTAATTTACAGTCATAAAAACACAACAACAACAAGTGATTACGCAATCATTAACTCATTCATAACTATTTACAGTAGTGGATCTAAAAAAAAATGAGACTAAATTACTGAAACTATCTATACTGTAATTTTATTGATTTAGGTCTACAGAGTATTCAAGCATCGTGATATTGTTTAGAGTTATGCCTTTTTCAGTAATCTTTTAATCTAATCAAAACTTAATATCTTTTGTATTGTTTGTTTGAATCTTCCTATTGATGTTTAAGACTACAAGTGATCAGTCTCTTATTGAAATATGCTCATCCTGTGCAGATTGCCTCGATATTGTCTTAAATCACAAGCATTATAAGCAAAGAAGGATGGTGGGTAAGAGTGGAATACAGGATGTGTGTTTCATCATATTTAAGACTTGTCAGCTGGCTGTACCTGCATCCCAGAGTTGACAACCACTTTGGGATTCAAACGCATTACCATTCGCATCAAACGCCATCGCACTAGGGCCCCCAAATGCCCTGGTACAGCCGTGAGTGGGGAGGGCCTGCCCTCTCTCTCTCGAAATGCTCTCACACGGTCACGCGTATACAGCCTCTGCCAGAGAAGTCCTACTCACTGCCTTCTCGCACCATGGATGTTGTCTACGAAATTGAGAGGACGAAAAGCGAATGTCCGGTGCTTTAAATGGGTTGGTGGACACGGAAAGTCCACCTAGGAGAGTTGGAAAACCCTGATTCCAAACTGTTATATCCCCTGGTGAATTATGAATGGTAACTCTAAGGACTATTTATCGACCAATGTATTATGCCTATTTCCTATTATACAATTATTACGTAACTAAACTATTCATATTCGTGTTTCTCTTATCATTAGCTTTATTTTGATCTTTGATTTATGATCATACGATTCTTGAGTTATAATCAGTTTATTGATTACTTTGGTTTGTATAAAAACCCAGTGTGTTTGTAAATAATGATTCATATTGCCGAGGCTGTTATTTGTGTTCTGGACTTAACGGGCTGGGCTAGGCAGATAGGAAGGACCGAATAGCACCCAAGACTGCTCGTACGTATTTCAAGTATCATTTGCATCCGATCAGTAAAATCCACTCCTCTCTAATTGCACGTTCATATATATTACGAGTCCATACGATATAACAACTGACGACGGGGTAAAAAAAATGACTTTAACTTCCGATCAATTTCAGTTGCTAATTCAGACACAAGAGCAGCGTTTTAAAAAGAGTCAGTTGGATTTCATTGACAAGTTACACGCGACGCTGCTGAATCACCCATGCTTTGGGGGTGCAACGGAAGTTGACGCATTGATTTCTAAATTGCGTACGGAACTGGAAGCCGATTACAGAACAAATGAATATGCAGAGGAAAGCCTCTATGAATCCGCGAAAAACAGTAATTTAGATGCAGCAGTAACAGTCCTACATGATCAGCCCAGTAGTCCGGTGCTGCCTGTTTCAGAGACATGCCCTATACACGGTCCAAGTCCTATTAACCCCGAAAACGGACGTGCAAACAGTGGATCAACCTGTTTACAGAAAGACAATGTTTTGCTAAATGCTCATAAAATTACTGTAGTACCCGCCCACGAAGAAACGGGGAACAAATCGGGCAGTATATTGAATACAGTGGCGCCAAATCAAACCAGTCATGATGCAAAAAAGTTTTTTTATGAATCTAATGATCAAGATTATCTAATTGTTCTGCCAGATCCCGATTATTTTGCTGATTCATATGTTCCAGTTCAAATCTCTTATAAAAATGGGAGAAAAATATCGGATGCATTAAATGATAATCAAGAATCCAATACAACTTTCATAGATACTGATTATCCTAATGATTCATTATTTACTAATGAGGTTCCGAGTAAATTCAAGGAAACTGTTTCAGAAGAATCAGACGCTGGTGACCTCAAATCGAATGTAGTCGATCCTCACGATCTAATAAGTTCTCGTGGATTCTCAGTTAAATACGACGAATATGTTTTAAATAATGTCACAATAATGGTAACTTGGGTTCATGAGGATCCAACAGTCTTTCGTGGGGGGGGATGAATTCGAGAAATTAAAAATCCGGATGTCAACTCCGGATTTCTCAAAAAGGGGAGGTGTTATATCCCCTGGTGAATTATGAATGGTAACTCTAAGGACTATTTATCGACCAATGTATTATGCCTATTTCCTATTATACAATTATTACGTAACTAAACTATTCATATTTGTGTTTCTCTTATCATTAGCTTTATTTTGATCTTTGATTTATGATCATACGATTCTTGAGTTATAATCAGTTTATTGATTACTTTGGTTTGTATAAAAACCCAGTGTGTTTGTAAATAATGATTCATATTGCCGAGGCTGTTATTTGTGTTCTGGACTTAACGGGCTGGGCTAGGCAGATAGGAAGGACCGAATAGCACCCAAGACTGCTCGTACGTATTTCAAGTATCATTTGCATCCGATCAGTAAAATCCACTCCTCTCTAATTGCACGTTCATATATATTACGAGTCCATACGATATAACAACTGACGACGGGGTAAAAAAAATGACTTTAACTTCCGATCAATTTCAGTTGCTAATTCAGACACAAGAGCAGCGTTTTAAAAAGAGTCAGTTGGATTTCATTGACAAGTTACACGCGACGCTGCTGAATCACCCATGCTTTGGGGGTGCAACGGAAGTTGACGCATTGATTTCTAAATTGCGTACGGAACTGGAAGCCGATTACAGAACAAATGAATATGCAGAGGAAAGCCTCTATGAATCCGCGAAAAACAGTAATTTAGATGCAGCAGTAACAGTCCTACATGATCAGCCCAGTAGTCCGGTGCTGCCTGTTTCAGAGACATGCCCTATACACGGTCCAAGTCCTATTAACCCCGAAAACGGACGTGCAAACAGTGGATCAACCTGTTTACAGAAAGACAATGTTTTGCTAAATGCTCATAAAATTACTGTAGTACCCGCCCACGAAGAAACGGGGAACAAATCGGGCAGTATATTGAATACAGTGGCGCCAAATCAAACCAGTCATGATGCAAAAAAGTTTTTTTATGAATCTAATGATCAAGATTATCTAATTGTTCTGCCAGATCCCGATTATTTTGCTGATTCATATGTTCCAGTTCAAATCTCTTATAAAAATGGGAGAAAAATATCGGATGCATTAAATGATAATCAAGAATCCAATACAACTTTCATAGATACTGATTATCCTAATGATTCATTATTTACTAATGAGGTTCCGAGTAAATTCAAGGAAACTGTTTCAGAAGAATCAGACGCTGGTGACCTCAAATCGAATGTAGTCGATCCTCACGATCTAATAAGTTCTCGTGGATTCTCAGTTAAATACGACGAATATGTTTTAAATAATGTCACAATAATGGTAACTTGGGTTCATGAGGATCCAACAGTCTTTCGTGGGGGGGGATGAATTCGAGAAATTAAAAATCCGGATGTCAACTCCGGATTTCTCAAAAAGGGGAGGTGTTATATCCCCTGGTGAATTATGAATGGTAACTCTAAGGACTATTTATCGACCAATGTATTATGCCTATTTCCTATTATACAATTATTACGTAACTAAACTATTCATATTCGTGTTTCTCTTATCATTAGCTTTATTTTGATCTTTGATTTATGATCATACGATTCTTGAGTTATAATCAGTTTATTGATTACTTTGGTTTGTATAAAAACCCAGTGTGTTTGTAAATAATGATTCATATTGCCGAGGCTGTTATTTGTGTTCTGGACTTAACGGGCTGGGCTAGGCAGATAGGAAGGACCGAATAGCACCCAAGACTGCTCGTACGTATTTCAAGTATCATTTGCATCCGATCAGTAAAATCCACTCCTCTCTAATTGCACGTTCATATATATTACGAGTCCATACGATATAACAACTGACGACGGGGTAAAAAAAATGACTTTAACTTCCGATCAATTTCAGTTGCTAATTCAGACACAAGAGCAGCGTTTTAAAAAGAGTCAGTTGGATTTCATTGACAAGTTACACGCGACGCTGCTGAATCACCCATGCTTTGGGGGTGCAACGGAAGTTGACGCATTGATTTCTAAATTGCGTACGGAACTGGAAGCCGATTACAGAACAAATGAATATGCAGAGGAAAGCCTCTATGAATCCGCGAAAAACAGTAATTTAGATGCAGCAGTAACAGTCCTACATGATCAGCCCAGTAGTCCGGTGCTGCCTGTTTCAGAGACATGCCCTATACACGGTCCAAGTCCTATTAACCCCGAAAACGGACGTGCAAACAGTGGATCAACCTGTTTACAGAAAGACAATGTTTTGCTAAATGCTCATAAAATTACTGTAGTACCCGCCCACGAAGAAACGGGGAACAAATCGGGCAGTATATTGAATACAGTGGCGCCAAATCAAACCAGTCATGATGCAAAAAAGTTTTTTTATGAATCTAATGATCAAGATTATCTAATTGTTCTGCCAGATCCCGATTATTTTGCTGATTCATATGTTCCAGTTCAAATCTCTTATAAAAATGGGAGAAAAATATCGGATGCATTAAATGATAATCAAGAATCCAATACAACTTTCATAGATACTGATTATCCTAATGATTCATTATTTACTAATGAGGTTCCGAGTAAATTCAAGGAAACTGTTTCAGAAGAATCAGACGCTGGTGACCTCAAATCGAATGTAGTCGATCCTCACGATCTAATAAGTTCTCGTGGATTCTCAGTTAAATACGACGAATATGTTTTAAATAATGTCACAATAATGGTAACTTGGGTTCATGAGGATCCAACAGTCTTTCGTGGGGGGGGGATGAATTCGAGAAATTAAAAATCCGGATGTCAACTCCGGATTTCTCAAAAAGGGGAGGTGTTATATCCCCTGGTGAATTATGAATGGTAACTCTAAGGACTATTTATCGACCAATGTATTATGCCTATTTCCTATTATACAATTATTACGTAACTAAACTATTCATATTCGTGTTTCTCTTATCATTAGCTTTATTTTGATCTTTGATTTATGATCATACGATTCTTGAGTTATAATCAGTTTATTGATTACTTTGGTTTGTATAAAAACCCAGTGTGTTTGTAAATAATGATTCATATTGCCGAGGCTGTTATTTGTGTTCTGGACTTAACGGGCTGGGCTAGGCAGATAGGAAGGACCGAATAGCACCCAAGACTGCTCGTACGTATTTCAAGTATCATTTGCATCCGATCAATAAATTCAATCCTCTCTAAATTGGCATTCATATAAATTACGGGCCCATACGTTATAACCAATGGTGCACATGGACTCCAGTATCCTGAGCGAACAAATGGCGTATGAACCATTTATCAGTCACCAGCTACCATGTGACTGTATCTCCTTACGACGCTCCACTGCCTTGTGGGTTAGACTTTTAGGTCAAAGGCTCCGGGTGTGATCTCCTAAGAAAACCACCTGCTTCGGTCTGGGCACCCGCGTAGTATCCAAGCCCTCACACAAATGAAATGAGATTTATGTGGCGCGTATATATTTGGTGCCTCCTTGTACCAATATTTATGTGTTCAAATAATAATAATAAAGGTTCGAGTCCTGGAGTTCAAATATAATCGAGTAATGCTGCGGAGGCGTCTAAAATCCATTACTATGGAGAAGTAATGGAAGGTACGGGTTGAAGATAAAATGAAGATTTAAGGAAAATCAAAAACAAATGTAACTGAAGCGGTGCAGTCGTTTTCTTTTTCATCCAACGTCTTTAACTAAAAGTTACGGCTGTTATGTTGGTTCAAACTAACAATGGGACAACAATATAGTCGTGAGTTCGTGGAAAATACAACAAAACTACACCTTGTATGATGTGATCGATTTAAAGTCACATTCATAGGTGTGTTCGATCGCGTACATCTGAAATCACTTTACAATTGACTGATCACGTGGTTGTGACCAATGTCATGTATGTCACGTCCATTTCAGTGGTGATTGAATTCCATCGATCAAGTTGCAATGTAGAAAATAGTCTAGGTGGCTTGAATTCAAGTACAATATAGTGAAGTGTGAGGTGGTGCTAGAGTAGCTGAAATGTATTGTAGATACATCTGAGTTCAACAACTCAGTCACACACAGGATAGCTCAGTGGTAACGTCTGTGACAATGACGCTGGGTGACATGGGATTAAATCGGTCAGGGAGCACAAAGATTACAGGTACACCTTTCTGTCGAGTGCCAAATATCATGAAACCTTAGTCAAAAAGAGTTTACTGTCGACAATATCCAACCTTAACATTACATTTCTAAAATCACAATAAATTTAAACGGAAAATCCTATAACACCCTAAAATACCTAAAATACCAATCAGTGGATTTATGGTTCATTGTTGTGTCTGGTTCTGATCACATAATGGCTCTTATTATCTTACTTTTATTTCAGTTAAACATTTAATCTTCTGAAAGATGTAATAACTTCAAGCATGTGTAATAAACATCTGGATAGTTTAGATAAGAACAATTTCACATATTCGAGCATCTTGGAATTACTTTTACTACTCCTCTTTGTGGCATGATCTCAAACAATGTACGATAAAAAATGTTTACTATCTAGAAAATATTTGTCCACATGAACTTACTTCTTCAACAGGTATGCCTTTTTCAGCTGCAATATCTTCGACAGTTTTTGAACCTTCCGAAATTATTCCCACACCTTTAGCAATAGCTTTTGCTGTGATTGGATGATCACCAGTAACCATGATCACTTTAATCCCAGCGGATCGACATTTTGCAACTGCATCTGGTACTGCTGCACGAGGTGGATCGATCATAGACATTAGACCAACAAAACGTAATCCACTAACTGGAAAATTGGGTTCTTCTTCATTGAATTTAAAATTCCTAAATAAAGTGATAACCTTGAGGGTGTGAGCATAATCCAATAGTACCAAAATAATAGATACAGTCTATGAAATTTCGAAAATCCTCACAAACCCCCTTAAAGTAGTGGTAATCATATGATCACTAGTGATCAACTAGAGTTAACTGTCAGACATCTAATAAGAAGCCAATACTAGTGAAGTTTACTCATGTCGGGTGTGAGATAGTTGGAAAATGGTTGTTCAATATCGTGAATTGATTGTAATTAGAAATGTAAATCATTAAATGCTAGCTCGGTTGTCTAAGTTTGAATTACTCAATATGACATTTCAAAGGTGCCAAGTTTTCCGGAGAATTCCTGGATACCCATCCTGGATACTCATATAATGCTTTTTGAATCGACTTCCTTATTATCCACAGAATATATAAGATTAATGGATTAATATTTGAATTGAGACCATAAACCGATCAATGGTAGACTATGATTGAAAATCTGGAAGTAGTGGACGGCTGTTTCGTCCTAGTTCGGAACTCCTCAGCAGTCTACATTGATCGATTTATGATCTCAATTAAAACTCAAAAATCTATAACTCTATATGGATTAATATTTATTTAATATTTTAACATGATTAGACATTTATTTCACATATATAGTTGTTTCATGAATCTGCAAATATTTGACAACTTCCATATTGTTCTCTGTGGAAGCTGTAATTAGACTGATGAGACAAACAGAAATATTAAGTTTATTTCCTTTAGACAAGGTTATTTTTGGTAAAGATAAATGAATTTAAACTTCACCCCATCGCACAAGCAAGCGGCTATCAGGACTCAGTGGCCGAGTAGATAACGAGAAGGCGTTTGAAGCGAAAGTTACTGGGTTGGAGTCCCAGAGTGAACATCAACTCTGAGATGGAGGTACATCCAGCTGACGAGTTCTAAATAGGATGAAACGTGTGTCAAACTGGATTCCATCACTAGCCACTATCCATCTTTGCTTACCATGCTTGTGAATTTAGGCTATATCGAGGCAATACGCACAGTATGCACATATGCCAATTACAGACTGACCAGTTGCTGTCCTAAAAACATCAATGGGAAGATCCAAACAAACAATACTAAGTAAATTTCAACTTCACCCCATTGCCCAAGCGAGTGGCTATCAGGACTCAGTGGCCGAGTGGATAACGCGATGGCGTTTCAAGCGAGAGTTACTGGGTTCGAGTCCCAGAATGGACATCAACTCTGAGATGGAGGTACATCCAGCTGACAAGTTCTAAATAGGATGAAACGTGTGTCAAACTGGATTCCACTGTTAGCCACTATCAATCTTTACTGACCGATACTTAGTTTTAAGTATCGGTAATAACATATCCAAAAGCATTACTAACAGTGATATACTCTTTTCGTAATGCTCATTTCAAGACTGAGATAGATGTGTGAATAGCACAATGTTAGCATCACGGAATATAATGATAAGCGATACAGTTATGAATTCCACGGCAACAATCAGAACGTTTATGAATAGATATATTGCCTTACTGATGTATGACGACTAACATAAAATCTAGATACCTATCTACTATCTCTCAGAAGTCTATTTATTTGAATCAATGATTCAATTGCTAGGTGGATAAACAGAACTTACTCAGCACTTAACATTAGACACTATTATATAAGCAGTTTGCCAATGTAATTCATTTGTTCATTTCAGATTATTTTACTTGACCCAGAACTACACAATCGGTGTTGAAAGCTGATGATAACACCCAATCAATTTTGAAAAGAACATTTCTCCTTTGTTAAGATTCAACTTTATATTAAAACTAATAAGCTAACACAAGTCATTAATTAACTAAAAGAGGTTGCAATCTGACAAATTAGTCTAATATATGTATCATTATATATATATGTATATAATCATTACTTACTTTGGATAAGTTTCAGCTGGTAAACGATAATCACAGAATCCAAGTACTCGTTCACCCATTCCACCTAATTCCATATAAGATTTATTGAATTGTTCACGCATTTCATCATCTAGACTATTTTCTTTACCATTAAGTAAAATGGTACTGCAACGGTCAATAATACGTTCCGGTGCACCTTTCATAACTAACAAGTAACGTTCATCATTGTCGTCAGTTTCATGAATGGACAACTAAATATAAGGTTAAGATGATCAGGAAAAATAAATTTATCTGATAAAATAGTAAGAGATTAAACTATAATCTTTTTCAATTGTTCATCAAGTAAGTACTACAACAATGATCATCAGAAAACGTATTATAGATCTTAGAGTGTATCAGTACTCCTTTAGTGAACGAGAACACGAGTGGAGACAACTAAATGTATTCTAATATAAAATCACAGAACTATACAGTAGATAACTCATTTGCAAAATGTCCATCAATTGTTTCAAACTTGATTGTTTTTTCATTTCCATATCGATCATTCTTTGTTCTCATTCTCTTCTCTTCAATCTTCCCAACCTTCTACTTTCAGACATTTCACTTATATCTGTCGACATCAATAGCGCACACCATACTTCTATTTTTTATTCTGATTCCAATGTTTATAATAGTTTTGCAAGTACTCGATTGGTTTTCTGTCTTCAATAGTGTTGATGGTGAATTGGTAATTGAAGATCCCGATAGATCGCATAATTTATGGTTTTATTTAATGAAGAATTTTGTTCACTGTATTACTTCCATAGATTATATGCGATCTCATGAATTTTATGGAAGTTTCTCTAATTTGTGTATTTATCTAACATACTTACTTACTTACGCCTGTTACTACTCTTCGAGGAGCATAGGCCGCCTACCAGTATTCTCCATCCAACTCTGTCCTGAGCATTCCTATTCAGTTTTTTCCAGTTGTTATTCATCCTTTTCATATCTGCTTTTATTTCTCGGTGTAATGTGTTCTTTGGCCTTCCTCTTTTTTGATTCCCTTCACCATTCCAAGTTAGGGATTGCCTTGTAATGCACATTGGTGATTTCCTTAATGTATATAAGATCCACTTCAAACGTCTTTTCCTAATTTCCCCTTCAGCTGGAAGCTGGTTTGTCCTCTCTCACAGAAGGCTGTTGCTGATATTATCCGGTCAATGGATGTTGAGTATTTTGCGTAGACAACTATTTATAAATACTTGTACCTTCTTGACGATGGTTGTAGTAGTTCTCCACCTTTCAGCTCCATACAGTAGGACTGTCTTGACGTTCGTATTGAGTATTTATCTAACAAATTATGTAAAACAGAAAGTCTCATAGTTCACTTGACTGTGATAGGTTAATTACAATATTCGTATAGTATATATTTTTTGTGTAATTTCTTCGGATGTCATAATGATGGAACAAATGATCTTTGTGGTAAGCAAACGAATGTTTCGCATCATTACAGTGAAGAATGTTAGAATTTAGGTATTTTCTCTGTGATTGATCTCCGATGAGAGTAAGGTGATTTACATTAATCCCATACCGAATAATAAACAATGTTAAAATAGAACTTAAAACTTTGTCAATGACTATACACTAACAGAAAAATCGCAAATCCAAAGTTTCTTTCTTATAGCTTCATATTATCTACTCCTTAAATCTAATAAATATGATATGCATTCATTTACAACAATTGAAATATTTAAACTGTAAAGAAGAGCTCATTACAAACTTTGTTCCTCATATCTTAATCTAAGTTATCTATGTAAGCACATCTCAGAACCAATTAGACGATTTGGACTTCACAGATGACAGCTGACAGATGCATTTCCAGTAGGGATCGGAGTCAGACAAGGCTGTCTACTCTCCTCATTCCTCTTCCTTCTGGTGATTTACTGGATTATGAAGACTTCGACATCTGAGGGGAAACACGGAATACAATTGACTTCTCAGAATCACTTAGATGATTTGGACTTCGCAGATGATCTAGCCCTCCTATCTCATACACACCAATAAATACAGACGAAAACAACAAAAGTAGTAGCCGCCTCTGCATCAATAGGTCTTAACATACACAAAGGAAAAAGCAAGATTCTCAAATACAACACGGAGAACACCAAACCAGTCACACTTGATGGCGAAACTCTGGAAGATGTGGAAACATTCACATACCTGGGAAGCATAGTTGATAAACAAGGAGGATCGGATGCAGATGTAAAGGTGAGGATTGGCAAAGCAAGATCCGCGTTTCTACATTCGAAGAACATATGGAAATCAAAATAACTGTCAACTAACTTCAAAGTGCGAATCTTCAATACGAACGTCAAAACAGTCCTGCTGTACGGAGCTGAAACGTGAAGAATTACTACATCCATCGTCAAGAAGGTACAAGTATTTATAAATAGTTGTTTACGCAAAATACCCAACATTCACTGGCTGGATACTATAAGCAACAGCGTTTTATGGGAGAGGATAAACCAGCTTCCAGCTGAAGAGGAAATTAGGAAATGATGTTGGAAGTAGATAGGACATACATTAAGGAAATCACCAAACTGCATCACGAGGTAATCCCTAACTTGGAATGGTGAAGGGAAGCAAAAAAGAGGAAGGCCAAAGAACACATTACACCGAGAAATAGAAGCAGATATGAAAAGGATGAATAACAACTGGAAAAAAAATGAAAATGAAGGCTCAGGACAGAGTTGGATGGAGAATACTGGTAGGCGGCCTATGCTCCTCGAAGAGTAGTAACAAGCGTAAGTAAGTAAGTAAATATCTATAAGCATCCAAATGAATACTTCAATTGGATCGAATGAAAAAAAAAGAATATTTACTTACTTGATATTTATTTGTAGAATTAAATGGAATTTCCAAAATTTTACGATTTTTAGCTCTATATTCAATAACTTTACCAACATATAATTCAGTACATTTTAATATAGCTGTCTCTGATGCATCACCATTACATTCACGTTTTAATACTGGTTTACTTTCTTCACCAGTTTTAAATTCAGCACGATTACATAACATGGCAATACGTGCTAATGCTGTCCATGTTGGTGAACTTTTATTGAAACGTGCACCTGTAGAATACGAAATAAAAGATGAGTTTTCGAATTATCCCATTATTGATATACTTGACTAAACTTTGATTAATCTTGGTTGACATATGGGGATTCTATGGGGATTGTCTCAACATAGCCATTTTGTCAAATGCTTGATGAATGGAATGGATTATGACTAACAGTGTAATCAAGGACGTGTGTTTAGTCTTATTTATTTTAGACTAATCGGGTGAGTGAATGTCTCTTCCTGCTGAAGTGACCCAAATAGAATGAAACGCATCCCATGAACTTCAACGCTAGTCACAATCTATCGCTTTGCTAAACGGAAGTTAATAATTTGATTGTCTCAACTGAATAATCAATTCGAGCAAAAAAGTTATACAATTTTTCAATCAGGTAAATTCTTTCAAGTAGGAAGGTATTTTACGAACTTCAGATTACTTTGGAGGGTTATTTCATTCTTTAAATTTACATTACTGACTGAACAAAACTCCGCCTGTAGCTATTCCAGGGGCTACTGCTGCTCCCAAGCCCGGGTAAAGGAGGAGGGTTGGGCATGGGGTTACTGACCCCGTCCCGTAGAAAACCAACTCTCTAAAGAAACGCTAACCAGAAAGAACTATTCAAACGATTAAAATAATACACGTAAGCAAATAGACGCTGATCCATTGATCTGAAGGTCATGCACTCATTATGTGACCTAAAAGTTCTGGGTTCAGCCGTTAGATGAGTTCTTTGTTGCTCGCTTCTGAAGCATAGTTCACTACGAAGATAAACCTATCCAGTGTGGTTTTATTAACGAAACCAGAAGGGGGTAGGAGAAATGTAACATTACCTGTTTGATTCTCTGATGTATCCGCTTCAAATATTTTATTATCAAACCACATATGAGCTACAGTCATACGATTTTGTGTTAATGTACCAGTTTTATCCGAGCAAATGGTACTTGTTGATCCAAGTGTTTCAACAGCTTCTAAATTTTTTACTAAACAATTTTTACTAGCCATACGTTTAGCGGTTAATGTTAAACATACCTAAAAATGTAAGTGATAAATTAATAATTAATTTGTATATTATACACTGATTAGAATCTACGAAGGGATTGATTCAATTATAAACTTGATATAGTACGCAGAGAATTAAAGGTACTAGGTTCGAGTCCCAGATTGAACATCAACTCTGAGATGCAGATACATCCAGCTGACGAGTCCCAAATAAGATGAAACACGCGTCAAACTGGATTCCACTACTAGCCACTATCCATCTCTGCTTACCGAAGGCTAAAATTGTTTATAGTCAAGAATACAGTACAAACTTCAACACGGAAGTTCTTATCACTTTGTGGCATTATTCAGAACAGTAGTCAACAATTTTATGGGTTGATAACATGTTTCCAACTGACTTCCCCTAGATTTTTTCCAATCAACTCCTATGTCATCTAGTCTGACTATAATAAGACACAATCTAATCGAGGGATTAATTGTTAGTATGAACCTTTTAGGAACAATGAAGGACGTCACGTTGGAATTAGTAGTATCTTTATAATTTGTTGCTGGAAAACTTCAGTGGTATGTATTTCAAATGTGATACATTAATAATTTCGCTTTCGATGAATAACATTCCATAAATTGTTGTAGTTCAAAGTTATCGATTAATTCAGGAAATACGATCTTTAATAATAAGGTAGTTTGGGAAGATTGTTGAATCATGTGGGTTACGTCACAGACTGATCTTAGTTGTATTACCATTAAAAACCAGAAATCAACAACAAAAGTATTTGTTCTTCTATGGGACTCCTCAGCAGTAGATCCAAATAACCACTACAGGCAGTTAAACTAAGAGCCAAGAGTTCATCAATGTCGAGTATGAGGCGGTCATTTGTCAAGATAGTTTTTCGCTATCACAAATTGGCTGAAATTAAATACATAAATAATTGGCTAACAGCTCAGTGGTTTAAATTTTAGGCGGTCTCAACAAGGTATTAAGGTCTTGGGTTCAGATGTGAATGTCCATTGTTGATGAGTCCTATAATTGAATAAAACAGCTATTCCATACTTCCTAGTATTCATTTGTTGTCTACCTAAGATCAATCCGTAATGTAAACTATAACATAAGATCTTCAACGTTTCAATTCAAAAATAGGAACATTTCCACAACCCCGCACTCGTGAGATTCGAACCCAGGACCTACCAGTCTCGTGCCAGAGCCCTTAAACGATAGACCACCGAGCCGATTAAGGGCTCTGGCTCGAGACTGGTAGGTCCTGGGTTTGAATCTCGCGAGTGCGGGATCGTGGATGCGCACTGCTGAGGAGTCCCATTATAGGACAAAACGGCCGTCCTGTGCTTCCAGGTCTTCCATGATGGTCTAGCTTCAATTGACTCATGCTTTCAACTATGAAAATACTAAATCTCCACGAAAACCCCTTCTGATAATTTCCTAGAATGAATCAAAAAAGAAAAACACAGAATAACACTTCAGTAAAATTATTAAAAAAAAACATACTGTAACAGTAGCTAAAAGACCTTCTGGAACATTAGCTACAATGATACCAATTAAGAAGATCACAGCTTCAAGCCAACGATAACCCAAAATAAAGGCAATAATAAAGAATGTTACACCAAGAACCATTGCAACAGCTGTAATTAGATGAATAAAATGATTGATTTCTTTATGTATTGGAGTTTCACCAAGTTCTAAACCAGAAGCTAAATTTGCAATACGACCCATAACAGTACGATCACCTGTACTGATTACAATACCACGGCATGTACCTAAACATCAAAGTAATATGTATTAATATATTTTAAAAAGAAGTTTATGATGTACCATTTTAATAAATATTCACTAATTAAATTCAATTAGTATCGTTTGTTTGAATCTTCTCATTGATGTTTTTAGGACTGCAACTGGTCAGTCTCTAATTGACATATGTGCATACTGTGCGTATTGCCTCGATATAGCCTAAATTCACAAGCATGGTAAGCAAAGATGGATAGTGGCTAGTGATGGAATCCATTTTGACGCGCGTCTCGTCCTATTTGGAACTCGTCAGTTGTATGTACCTGCATGAAGCGAAAAGTACTGGGTTCGAGTGCTAAAATGAACATCAACTCTGAGATGCAGGTACATCCAGCTGACGAGTCCCAAATGGGACGAAACGCGCGTCAAACTGGATTCCACTGCTAGCCACTATCCATCTTTGCTTACTATTCACTAATTAGTTTTATTAAGAGTGAAATTGTAGTATAACTAGGCATTCTTAGTAAATTGTTAAGCTAATATTTTAATGTACTGTAAATATGTATTGATGTAAAAACATTCAAAATGAAACTGGAACATTCAGTGAAACTCAACAATCTCCACAACCTCATATTGATAATTATCATGTGCTCACTGGTGACTAGATTTGAGTGGGAATTCTCGAAGTTCCACTGAGAAACCGTGACTAGTTGAACTGATCCATGTCGAGCTTGAGGCAGTTACCTACCTAAGACAATGGAAGATGGTCATACAATGTCGTGGATTGATTGGAGTTAAATATTAACAGCGTTGGAAACCGGCTCGCATTGGTGTGCGAGACCATAGGTCCTATTTCTCAGTCCTTCATGTAGGATTGTGGATAAGCACTGCCGAGAAGTCTTATACTAGAACAAACAGCTTTCCAGTACTTCTACGTTTCCAGTAGTTGTCTAACACTGATCGGTTCATGATTTTAATGAAATTCCTCTGCCATATACTGATATTTAGCCAAAGATCATAAACTAATAATACGTGGAACTCAGTTTATAATTGATGAAGTAAATTGCATCTTTTACTGTCTTTCAAGTGTTAATTACGTTTCATTGAAGTAGTGAACGATGAACACCATTATGTTTGGTTATTCGTCTAGGCAAAGTAGAAGACATACACAGGTTACAGGTTTTGGTTAAAAGGTGCCTTTTTTAAAACAACTGAGATATGAATGTTGAGGTTAGGCACAGAACACTATGTAGAGGTGTCAGGTTGGTTAGTGAGTTTGTACGTTTTCACTGATTGAGATTTTTAGGACAAATGTTGCGTACGCTCAGCTACCACTTACCTAGACGAAGGTTAGTGATGGTGTAAAGATAAGTTTGGAAAAGAAGCAACAGGGGCAAAACTAAAAAATGGTGTTTGTTTTTATATTCAGTGCTTATTGCTTTTATCCATGCTGGTAAATCAAACCCATCTGGTTAAGGTTCGCATAATAACTGCGATAAGTAGCTGTACACGTTGAGTGACTTAGCTCAGAATTGTTCACGATGTTACATGTGCATTCATTATTCAACCTCCTCTCAATTCTGAATTCTGGTATTCCTTGATGCAAATATCTGCTCTATCTCTTTGAACCTTATTCATAATGCTTTTCATTTCTTATTATCATTGGTGCTACATTATTTCGAACCCTTTTGATCTAGTAGCAAAACACAATAAACACTAGAGATCAAATGAAGATTCGATCAATGGAATTTAATCAGTACTAAACGACTAGACAAATATGAAATTAAAGAAGGAAGGAATCGAACAAAGAAACGTCAAAATATGAAGTTGATCGCTATTCAGTAGTATGTTTTTCCAGAAGATACAAGTATTTATTAACAGTTGTCTACGCAAGATACTTTGGATCAGTTGGCCAGACTCTATCAGCAACAACCTACTATGGGAGAGAACAAACCAGATCTCAGGAAGAAGCGCTGGAAGTGGATAGGACACACTTTGAAGAAATCATCCAACTTCGACACAAGACAAGCTCTCACATGGAATCCTGAAGGCCAAAGGAAAAGAGGAAGACCAAAGAACACATCACGCTGAGAAATGGAGACAGACATGAGAAGAATGAACAAAAACTGGACAGAACTAGAAAGGAAGGCGCAGGAGATAGTGTGTTGGAGAATGCTGGTCGGCAGCCTATACTCTATTGAGAGTAACAGGCGTAAGTAAGTAAGTAAATAAGTGGTATGTTTTAGCTATCGTTTGACCAAATATTGTAGGCGTAAGAAATTAATAATTTCAAATATAAATGTATCATTTTATACAAATAACTTACCATCAACAGCGTTAGTTGAGAAAAAGGCTAAATTTTTTGTTTCTAATGGATTTTCATTAGAAAATTCTGTTGAACGTGATTGAGGCTCGGATTCACCAGTCAATGCTGAATTATCTACCTAAAGTAAAAAATAATTTTTTTCTTTTAAAAGTGGTTCGACAGTCATATTCGATTAATTTTGACAGTTAAGTAAATATGGTTACTACAAGATTGAAGAATGAATTACTTAGACTAGTTACCTCTTTCTATGCACACGAATCAGTTAAACTGTTTTTGTGGAGCAAGATGTTCTAGGAGTTTTCACTTTCGTGCACGTGAATACCCCTCCCCCCAGTATGATAGAGTAAAGGTATCGTTGCAGTCGGTAACAGTTCAGTTTTAGCTCATTTAGTGCAAACTGGTCATACTTATATCCTGTTAAATTATTTGCCTAAATATGTCAGAATAAGAACTCTTTGAATGGTTGAAGTAATAGTTATTTGAATCAAAACTTGGAGCTTTGTATCCAAGAGAAATATGTCAAACAGCTTTTTTTTGCTAATAAGGGACTGATCAATGGGAAGATTCAAGCAAGCAATACCAAGTGAATTATATCAGTTGTTGTTGCCTCCTATGCGTATTGCCTCGATATAGCTTTAATTCACAAGCATTATAAGCAAAGATGGACAGTGGCTAGCAAAGGAATCCATTTTGACGTGCGTTTCGTCCTATTTGGGACTCATCAGATGGATGTACCTTCATGTCAGAGTTGATGTTCTCTCCACAACTCGAACCCAGTACCGTTCGCTCCAAACGCCATCGCGCTATCCACTTAGCTACTGAATCCTGATAGCCACTTGCTTGTGCGATGGAGTGAAGTTTGAATTCACTTGGTATTGCTTGTTTGAATCTGAGATGCCGGGGCATCCAGCTGACGAGTCCCAGATAGGACGAAACGCGCGTCCTGGATTCTACTGCTAGCCACAATCCATCTTTGCTTATAACTGATATAATTATTTAACAATCATTTTTAATAGTATGATGAAAAAGTATTAGTATGGTACTTACAGCTTCTCTCTATGTTTCTTATAAACTTCAATTGATTGTAATCACATGTCTTAGTATCAGTATAATTGTAATATATGTAAACATTCCGGAAATATGAGTAGCACCCAGCTTTATTTACAGGATAGAATATATATCCCTTAATTTGTAGACTGTCTTTCAATGTTCAATATGTTTACGATATCTAGAATTGTTAGTTAGTGAATGTCATATGTAAGAGTATTTTTCGCTAGGGACTTTATTTCAAGATCTTTTAAATTTTTGGCTCGTTTCATCTAATCATTTGGAATGCTCTAATTTGGTGTATTTACAGATTGTCTTGGATGATTAAGAATGAAGTCGTCATTGGAAGTTAAACTCTTATATTCAGTACTAATTAACTAAATGAACAGGAAAATACTTGAAAATGCTAACTATTATATTGTTAATGAACATTTGACAAAGGCTGGTTATCTTCACAGCTATTTCTTATCTAATCTGTATAGTTTTATATATCACGCAATCTAATTCTGATTCGTAATTACATAATTACATAATCATCTCGTATACCTTATATTATCTATATGTATAGACTTATTCAAGTAAACTTCAAGTTTTTAACCCTGGAAGTTGTTTTCTAGTTGAAATCATGAGCTAATCGAAGATAGACCACCATGGAAAACCTGGAAAAACTGGACGGCCGTTTCTTCCTATTATGGGACTCCCTAGTAACAGTGCGCATCCACTATCCCACAATAGGACAAAACGGTCGTCCAGTGTTTCCAGGTTTTCCATGGTGGTTTAGCTTCGATTGACTCATGTTTTCAACTATAATATTACTGGCAGTTGTATTGTATTTTACAAATAATCTTAAATTCCAACATGATATATTCACTTTAAACCTAGATTATTTATGGATTATCAATTTCGATATATAACTTTGTAGAATCTGAAGAGAATTTATTGAAAAGAATGTTTTCAGTATGTGGTTAATGATATGGTTTCATTTCATTGAAATGATGAACCGACCTACGTTAGACCAACACTGAAACCTAGAAGCACTAGAAGGCCGTTTCATCCTAGTATGAGACTCTTCAATATTGTATATCCGCGACCTCTTATACTGCACTTAAACCTAACATCTTCATAACTGTACTTATACTAGATCTGTGCTAAACTAGTTCATTCAGCTTTGATTTTCATCAACGTTCTCTTGGATTTACATGGGTTCAATAAAATAGACAAAAGACATAGGAATCCAGGACATCAAAATCGAAGGAAAAATTTCTCATTATCTAGATAGAACTGTATTAGTTACAAATAAATTAGCATTCGGGAACTAATCTATAAATCAGACTGATAATTCATCTGATTTATCACAAATATTAGTCGAATAGAAACATCATTACTTAGTTGTATTAATCAAAACAATATGCCTTGTTGAGGAGTCTCACAATGTAACCAAATGGCCGTCTAGTGCTTCCAGGTTTTTCATGATGGTCTAGATTCAATTGACTCATGATCACAACTATTAAAATTACTATAATATCCACAAAATCCCCTTCTGATATTAATTAAAGTCTAACTGATAGAACTGACTTTGCATTTATAGCTAAATTTTATAGTGACTTCAAGATACATGTCCTGGAGTTCTAGTGGGAAGCAGTGACCAGCGCAGTTCAACCACGTCTATTGTGAAATAACACCTCACTGAAGACAACTAGTGAACGGTTGCTCAAACTTCTTGGATTGGTTGAAGTTAGACTTTAACACTGTTGGATGACGGCCAGCTCAGTGGTCTATCGGTTAAGTGCTCTGGCGCGAGACTGGTAGGTTCAGGGTTGGAATCTCGCGAGTGCAGGGTCGTTGATGCGCACTGCTGAGGAGTCCCATAATAGGACGAAACGGCCATTCAATGCTTCCAGATTTTCCATGGTTGTCTAGCTTCAATTAACTCATGATTTCAACTATAAATTTTCTAATCAAAATAAATTCAATATATTTACTTACTTTAAATGAACTAGCTGTGATAATTCTTATATCAGCTGGTATACGATCACCAAATTTCACTTCAACGATATCACCAATAACTATACTTTCTGCTGGTACTTCAGTTTTTAAACCATCTCGTATGACAAGTGCAGTCTGAAAGATTAATGATAAATTGTTTTTCTGTATGGCATTACATCATTATTAGAACAAATGAGATAAGGAAGTGTTATTATCACTGGAAATGCTGAACATCAATATTATGCAATAGGGCACAGATGATAAATTTAATTAATCCTTTTGAACTAAAACTATAATTTTCATCTCACTAGTTATTTACTTCATGGTGTTATTAAAGTTCTAGTGAGATGTCGTGACTATTAGAGTTCAGAAATGTTAGTAGTAGAACAGTTTTCACCTATGGAAGTGGATAATTATCGCAACAGGCTGTAAACTGATTGAATCTGGAATCATACTAGTGGACACTGATCCAGTGGTTTTATTGACTGAGACTTGAAGGTGATAGATTCGATGCTTAGTAGAGTTGTCGGTGTATATTACTGAATATTCCTATACTATTACCAGACAACTTCTTAGTATCCTTCTGTTTAAACTGGTTCCTTAACTGTAGTCAACCTTTGATAAATACAGATCATATATTAAATCAGTCTCCAAAAAACCTCTTTTGGTTAGAAGTCGTTGAAATACTTGATTTAATTCTTACTGTTGTATGTCATCACTTTTGTCCGAAATTGTAGTGGCTTGTAATTACTTCCATATCGAAACATTGATCATTCATTAAACGACGACCAGCATCATGTTTGAGATGATGGAGAAGATTTGTAGCTCAAGTGGATGATTTTGATAGAGCAGAAATTTACTTGAAGTTTGTGCTGCTGATGATGTCGTTCAGAAGAGCGATGAAAGCTTCACGACCGAACCATCAAGATCAGAGAACAAAAGTCCACTAAAAGGCGTCATGCTTGTTTAGTTCTCAATGTTGATTGATCGAAATCTATCTATCATGTTTAAGTTATTCAACATTACTTGCAATATGTTTTGCTGCTAGGTTGCCACCTAAATATTTTAATGGTAACGTAATGGACTGTAAATCCAAGTAACGCAGATTTAAATCCATAAAGATCATCAGTTTTGTTTTGAATTTAGATGGAGAGAGAGAAAGAAATTTACTTCCAATACTCTTTTGCTACGCGTCGAGTTCAGAAAACTCTTTATTTAGTCAGTTATCATCAAAAACAATTATATTGTTGGTGTAGTCTAAATCAATTAAAAAGTCGCTAGGTAGAAAGTCATTATTGAATAATCAGGGGAGAAGGACCTACCTTTGTATCAGATTCCTCATCATTGGTGCATGTACGACTATATCACGGGTTCGAATCTGACCTTCGGATATTAAGATAATTATCCAACTTCCAAAAAACTACTTTTACATCCAATAGCCCGTCAATTAATTTATGACACTGTACAATAATAAGTTGACATAGAAAATATCTATCTCAATAATAATATGGTTCAGTTTTCAATGTTCCTTACTTTTAAACTTGTTGTCTATTTAATACTTCATTCTGTGGTCTCTAATGATCTAAATTTAATGATATTGCACAAAATTAAAATGTAACCTTTTTAACAATTAAATCACTTTATAAGCAAAGATGGATAGTGACAAGCAGTGAAATCCAGTTTGACACGCGTTTCATCCTATTTGGGACTCGTCAGCTGGATGTGCCTACATCTCAGAGTTGATGTCCATTCTGGGACTCGAACCCAGTACCGTTTGCTTTAAAGTGGGTTCAAGTCCCAGAGTGGACATCAACTCTGAGATGCAGGCACATCCAGCTGACAAGTCCCGATAGGACGAAACGCGTGTCAAACTGGATTTCACTGCTTGTCACTATCCATCTTTGCTTATAATGCTTGTGATTTCAGGCAATATCGAGGCAGTCCACACAGGATGCAAATATGTCAATAAGAGACTGACCAGTTGCAATCCTAAACATCAATGGGGAGATACAAGTAAACAACACCAGATGAAATCAAATCATTTATTTCATAGAATACAACATAATCATCATTATTATTTCAAAATAAACTTGCTTACTTGTGGAACTAAATTTTTAAATGAATCCATAATACGTGATGATTTTGATTCTTGATAATATGAAAAACATCCAGTAATAACAACGACAGCAAGTAAAACAATACCAAGATATAACTAAAAGAAATATTGAACAAACAACATTGAATTAAAAGAAAAAGTGAATTATTCATTGAAAGCATGAGTCAATTGAAAGTAAACCACCATTGAAAACCTGGAATCACTGGACGGCCGTTTCGTCCTATTGTGGGATTCCTCAGCAGTGTGCAATAGGACGAAACGGTCGTTCGGTGCTTCCAGGTTTTCCATAGTGGTCTAGCTTCAATTGACTCATGCTTTCAACTACGCAAATACTAAATCTTCACAAAAACCACCTTTGAATTCCTAATTATCATTAACATTAGTAATGAGAATATGTGAACTAATGCAAAAGGAAAGATAAATAAATGGGGACATTTAATATGAAGGTTTATTCTAATACGATTATATAACCAGTGAGTCGATATTTAATAACTCCGCCTGTAGCTCTTCTACAGTTACTGCCGTTCCCAAGCCCAGGTAAAGGAGGAGAGTTGGGCATGGGGTTAGCTAAAAAAACGCTAACCAGAAAAAAAAATAATTCAATATTTAATACTTTATATTCCTACATTCAATAAACTCGCGATATTACACGATCACTATCTGTTGTCTTTTTTTTTCTCATTTCTAATATGTTTGAACTCTACAGGTTAAATCTTCTCACTAGAACTCGAGGAATCATGTTTCAGAATTAGTGACCAGTGAATATATGATTGTTATTAGTGATGTGGGGGCGGAAGTTATGAAAAATGTAGATATTCATAGTCTACATGAGGAACTCAACTTAATTAGACGATCTGGTGAGGTTTTAAATAAACACTAATAAAGAAGGACTTGACACGCATGACATTGATCACCATCCAGTGATCAAACAATTGTGATTACATCTCAGTACTACAGGAGATCAGTCGCGGCCCGAATAGCTCAGTGGTAATGTCTCTGACTGAGAAGCTGAGTGACACGGGATCGAATCCGTCAGGGAACACAAGCCACCTCAATATTACAGGTACACCTTACTGACGAGTGCCAAGTAGCACGAAACCCAGTTTCAGGGTTTCCTATTGACCACCTCCAACCACCATCTTATTTCAACATAGTGCACGCAGTGTCGAGTCACCTAGACTAGTGGCCACATTGCAACTTGATCGATAGCATTCGATCAGCACTAAGAAGAACTTGAAACGCATGACATTGATCACCACCCAGTGATCAGTCAATTTTGACTACTGAAGAATCTCATATAAGGACAAAACAGACGCTATTTACTTTCTTATTTTTAGGAGTTGTTCAATTAAGATCAATTCCTTATAAAAGTTATAAGACTCGAAAATCTTCACAAAAATTTGTATAAATTGTGAATGAATATTACTCATTGGTTAATCAATAAATACGGTTATTTTTGGCTTTTAAATAAGTACTATTTATTTCAGTCACGTTTCACCTTTATTGCCAACAGCCTGTGAGTGAATATTATAATAATGCTATAAAATCCTCTCATAGTGGCCAGTGACCAAGAACGGATTTATGCACCACTTTTTCTCTTAGAATCTTGATGCATATATGCACCATTGATTTTGAATCAGGGTTTTCCTGCTCCGTTAGGTGGATGTTCCGTACCTACTAACCCAGTTTGGGTGCTGGGAATTTACTTTCCGTCCTTCCAATTTGATAACCAACGTTCTCACCACGAAAAGACAGTCAAACCATTCCGGAAGTGACTATTTACAATCCTTTGTTGTTCTATATTTTGTCACTATATCAGCACAACCACGGTCAATTAGCAGGGCGAATAGTAAGGGAGACTCTATAGTGTAGTCGTAATGATAATAAACAAAGGCGAACGCAGATAATATGATTCAAAAAGACAATGGAAAGGCATATATGAAGGAATATTAGAAACTGAGATCTGAAGCGTTTACGATAATGTGACCGATAAGCATCCATATCAACCAACAGCTCTAGCCACTGTGAGGATTTAAACCAGGCAGTCTGGATCTACCAACATAACTCAAACCAATTGTCAATGGTTTCATGGATTGGTGCTACTTTTTAGTTTGACCTTCCTTTACTTTCCTTAACCAACCTTCTAACCAGCTGACATCATTCGTTTAGGCAAACCATGGTTGTCCATAACTAGTAAATATCCTTACCATTTCAGGTGATGAAGATTCATTACCTTATCAATTGATTTTCTATACATATGAAGTACCTTTACGACTGCATTGTTCACTATTGAATTTTAGTAGATTTCCCTATAGATCCCTATTGATGCAACATTTTTGCTTTAATTTACATTTTAAAGAAAGCACTAATCATAACAAACCACTAAATCTTTGGTTTTAATACGCTCAGCATACATAGTAAGTAGTGATTAGATATAGATTTCTCGTTATTGGCAGATTAAGAGACTTCAAACTTCAATTCTGAATGATTCAGTATACACTCAACAATAATCTTTATCTCATTTCTTATAAGAAATAGTTACTATGCAAAAATATGCGACAGAAACAAGAAGAGATCGAATTGGTTTTTTTTTCTATAAAGACACTATAGTTACATATAATTGGTTCCTTTCTATAAACGACATTAACATTTTTAGAAAAATATGAAGACATGATGATTGCACATGATTCTATTTGATTCATTTCTTGTATGAGTTTAATATGGCACAGTTTGTTTTTTTAATCACTGATTAAATTGTTCTGGTATTAAATAGTAAAAATGAAAGTTAGTTTTTTGTACTTTCCATATGAATGTACAATCGAACAACAGTATATACTGTACTAGTGTACAATATCTTTTGAACTAAATCAACAAATGAATAGTTCAGTCATGGTAAAGGGAATGCAATTCTAAGAAGGTTAAGGAGGCTATTAAATCACTGTGGAGAATTCGTCTGACAACCTCTAAGCTGATGCAAATATTGACATATGGTGTAAACTTCATCATTTTTGGTGATTAGTCTGGGATATTTATGTGGAATGAGTTTTAAGATGCATATTGTATCTAAAACGAAAGAAATGCGTCCTGAAAATTCTCTTTGCATTACTGATGGAGTTTAGAAAACTTTGTATTTTGTTAGCGTCTTTGGCAAACGGAATTATGTCATTAGTTTATTATGAGTCAGCAAAAAAGTGTCCACATAATCAGTCAATTAGTAAAAAGATAAATCATTAAGTTGTCTTTTCTAGCCCTACATACTCAAAAAGATTAAGCAACAATGGGATATCCGTGATCTTTACTGTATATTACTAGTGGGAGTCGGATTATAAAACAGTTTCTGATATGTTATGACTCTATTAATAGTGTGTGAATAAGCATCATCCAAAAGGTTGATATGTTTCTTCAATACATTATTCGATCGTAAAAGATTACATAAAATACTTAAGATCAAATAAGTCCTTAGGGTAAAAAGTATGGGTTAGGTTCACGAATCGGTGAATATTCCTTTGTTTCAAAACCTGGCGAACTGTGCATATTTGATGTACTTATCCGTAGCTCGGTCTGAATCCATCCTGCCTTCTTTAAATTTTAGTGTTCCTTAGCTCATGTCAGCAATCAAGTGATTATGAGAGATTATTTTCTAGAATCAATAGTGCTCATCCTAATATGCCCGTAATTCGGACAAGAGGATTTATTTTCTGTCTCATATAGTGGAACATTCAGTTTGTTAGAAGCAATTTCCTACAGCTATTCTCTAGACTGTCGAGAACAGAGTCTTGGTTTCGCTAAAGTCAGAATAAGTAAGCTATTTGGTTTAGTAAACTCTATCTGACTTTGAAGAAACCAAGACTCTGTGCTCGATAGTCTAGAGAATAGCTTAGAGTCGCACCTGTAGGAAATCTCTTCCTACACAGTTCTCTGAACAAACTAAGTAAAATTATGACTTCGTTCCACATTTCAAAACGTATATTCTTAGCTTGAGTGTATCTTTATAAAAATCTCTGCAGCCAACCTGGTTAGGGTATATTACTCTACACTGCATTACATTACCCCTATTTTCTTCTATTTTGCGGAAGTTTTAAGCCCAGCCTTGGTCAATCTCTCCACTTCTCAGGAGTAACAAGAGATTGTGTAAACCGTCTCTCAAACTTTTACGCAAAGTTTCGTGTCCTGAGAGTCGCCCATCGTTGTGTGTTACTCAGGGGTAACATACCTAAAACTAAGCCTTTTACTTCCCATATTTTTAATAAGTTTGAATAACTTTCTGTGTTAACTGCGTTTGATCCCTGTTTTATCATTTTTGCTAATGTTGTCCATCACTATTCACATTCATTATATAGATCTTCTCTATGTCCACTTATATATATCAAACTCACTGCAGAAAGGGTGAAACAGCTCGTATTTCTGAATGTCAGGTATACAGTAAACTAGCTGTCTTTCCACTTCTCTCATTTAATTAAGTGAGTATTAAAATGGAAAACTTTTAGGGCTCAAAACATAACCCTGCATTGAATAAATACATGGTCTGGTGTAATATGGATACTAACTTGCTTCTATTTTCAAAACCGGTTTACTCGCATGATGAAAAGGACTTACATTATCCTTTACATCTTCATCTTCAGAACTTCTCTGAATACCGTATGCAATAAAGCAGAGAATGGCACCAATCCAAAGTAGCATTGAAAATCCACCAAACAGCGTCTTACAAAATTTCACCCATTCTGGTGTTGTTTTTGGTGGTGTCAAGGCGTTAGGTCCATCACGTTCTAATCGAATTCTGCATTAAAACAAAATTTGATATCCCAAAATGTTTAATACTAACCTAACTTCTTCAGATTTCAATCCATTTTCAGGGTCAGTGTTAAGTCGGGCATACAACTCTTCAAGCGGAATTTTGTGTTCATCCATATCCAATTCTTGTTTAAGATCATCCAAACCATCTTTTAATTTATCTTTTTCAGGTTCCTTTTTGCAAGTAACCTTGCGATAGATTTTTCGTAGCTTCAAAAAACAAATTATTATAACATTAATCATTAATGTATTCCACTTATTGATACTGCTTTTTTATTTGTATGAATAAAAATTTTATTATCAAAGAGTAGTAATTTATTTCAATATGAGAATCAGCTGAAGAAGCAAGGTGGTCCAATTTAATCGAAATCAGCGTATTAGAAATTCAGTTCACAAAGGACACAATCCAACTATTAAAAATGCGCTTTCATTCCGAGATAAATATGCTATAAACTCATTATTATTTGATTCAGTAACTTAGCTAAGGATATTACTTGACCAACAACAACACTTGTGCTTTCGAATGTCTACTAGGTAACAAATACAGTAATAAAAAGTTAGAACTACGAGAAGCACGCATTTCGTTTTAAAACTAAATATAGGGTTTTACATTTAAATACTTAGTTGCGTGCTATTTTTAGAAGAATTGAAAAGAATTATTTTGTTTCATTTACATGGGATGATGATTTTGGCTATACTTTTCAGTCCTTTGTTGTTTGCTCATTTCGGACTCATTATTTCCTTATATAATAACTGGAGTGGTTCAGCCGCTAATTCGGATAGATTCAAGTGTCATTTCTTCACTTAGACACAGAGATAAATTGCTGAATGCTAAAATTTCATACGTTCAAGAGCATTCATGGATCTTCTACAATTAATCACATTTGTTATATACATTAACCACATGTGAAATATGCTAATACATCATCAAATTATATGAGGAAGTTTTTTTGATACACACAGGCTCCAAATCATAAGGAGAAGTCATTCAAATGTACTTAACGGGAAATATCAGTCCATTAAGCTTATCACTCTATTCGCTGTATACAAGCTATTGAGATTAGTTGTCTGAGCACTTTGAACATCTGCACCATAAGGTTGTAGTAACGCGAAACAATGTTTTGATATCTTCTTAAATCGTTTCAAGCTATAATTAAAAAAGTGAGGTGATTTGTTTGTTTTGGCGAATCGCCCATGAATCAAGCCTCATGAGTCAAACAGTATGTATCGTTGAATCCTCTGAAATTATCATATTTCACTAGAAAGTTTAAGAAACAGTTTCATTTTTCACCCGGACATAAAATATGACTTATTCAAATAAAATGTTACAATATAAAACATGATGACTATTTTGTCAACACATTTAAGTATTTTTAGAATCAAAAATTGAGGATTTTCCTGTTCTGAAGATGATGATATTAGTTCATTTTAAAAATCCTAGATACGTCCAACCACAAACTTCCGAGAGAACGACTATTAGTAAGTGTGACTTCACCCTCAATGCAAAAACTTTCGGACAGTCTCTTTCTGAAAAGTTAAATATTTACTTGAAACCGAAAATTTCCCTGTATTTTTCAATCTCGTTTGCATAAAAGTAAGCTATGAAAATAGCTAATAAATTCGTGAAAACAACAAAAATAAATCACAAACTGTGTAGAATCAGTGACCTAAATTGTCACGTCATACCATATTACCTAAATGGGTCCAAAACACAAGCCTATCGAGAATTAATCTCGGTTATATCTACAGAAAACTCGGAAAAGTTATTTGTTTCCTGGAAATTCTTGAACCGTCCGTAAGTTTGTTGTGGTGTTTACTGGATAAATAATCTCCAACACCGGCACAAAGACATCACGTTTATTTTGTACTTAATCTCCTTGAACTAACATTTCAGATCTAATCTTGTAATAAACAGAACTGTATTAGCAACTCTGTATTCTGGATGTAGGTTTGACAAAAAAATGTTGTAAGGGTATTCTATTCAAAGGACCAGCTAAAGATTGATGTATCAGAAGTTTACACATTGATGTTAACAGCAAGCAGCGTGAAAAGCTACGTTTGCTAGTACTTGAAAGTCTGAAACTCATTTTAGGTTGTTTATAGTCTATGACTAAACCGGGGTTCGGTACAATTTATTCGGAATTGTAAAATAAGCCTTTGACGTACTAACTAGCATTGAAGGTCACAAAAGTTGTGGGAACTAGTGTAAGGAGTTACTGCGGCCAGTTGAGCTTATAGGAGAAAGTTATGACTGAAAGCAAAATTTTCCGAAACGAGATGACGTCAACTACAAAATTAAAATGTAATTGGGTCATATTGGCAAGTGAATTAATCACACAGCCAACAAACACTCTATATTGAACCTCACTGGGTGTCTGTAAATCTTAGTACGTCTCTCGACAACAACTTTGCTAACTAAAACTTAGTGAAGTGGTCAGGAGATCGCTTTACGAATAACCATCTTGATCGAACATGGGGACTTTCAAAAATACACTTCTGTGGTTCATTTTTGAATGCGAAGTAGCGATTAAATTAGGAATACCGCAAGTTTTCAAAGTACAGAGCTTCTCAAATCTTACCACATTCATATCTAATGACCTAAATTAAAAATACAAACACTCTCGTTCTCAAGGTCGAACTGGTAGCATTAAACAAACAGTCATAATTTCAAGCACATTCAGAGTAATTTTAACAACACTGAAAGTGTTATATGTTGTTCATGAGATATGTTTCAAATTCCTTCAAGTTGTCCAAAGTAATGTACGTTCAATGTATCCTTGTACATTTTAAGCATACAATTATTAATCCGGTTCAAATAAACTAATTGATTACAACTGACAGTTCTCTCAGTTTGTCAACGCACTACTTGGTGTATATACATCAAATATTATCAATACTACAAGAGACCTAAAAACAGTAATTTTTACTTAAAGCAGACACACAAATCCTTTCTCTTATAAAGTGTAACATGGTAGCTATGAAGCATACATAAACACAGAATTCGTTTTAAAGCACTTTTGTTCCAAATCGTTTAACTAACCTAAAGAAACTTATTTGAAATAGCATACACTTTCTGTGAAAACTAACAGAAACTTAGTTTGGGCAGCAACAGAGAAAAAAAGATTTAGAAAAAACAATTGTATCCTCATATAGTTCACTTAAGAATGATAGGGCGTAATGCCGTAACGGAAAAAGCACGCCGAAATCTCCCCTGAGCATTTCACTGAACACTTTTATCATGTTTTCACATGGTCTTGTGCTTTAGTCATCATTTTGTTTTCTATTAACCGCATTCCATGTTTTCAGCCTTCCTCGTATTAGCTTTCGTTGTGTTGTCTTGATTAAAGACTTATCTGTTGTTACTTGTTCTTACTGCTACATGTTTCCGGGCCATTAGCAATAAGGTCATTTTGGCCAAACTGAAGGTCACGGTGCGATTCAGTGCGTTGCCGTCAGCTTTTCACTGGACGTTTGCAAAGATCACCGTAATCTTCACAAATAGACATCCGATCACATATTGTAGGGTATATTTTTATTGATTCTCAAGTGTCAAACACTTTTTTTTATCAACTATTCCTTTCGCTTTCTGAACATTGTCTTGTGTTAGAGAAACTCATCGCTGTATAGCACAGGCTGTACCGTTCGAGGCATTACGTACCTTTGATATAATTTATTCTTTTATTAAGATAGAACAGTTTAAATTTGAACGCGGAGTCTGTGTTAGGATACATTTCATAGCGAGTCCCTCAAAAACCCTTCGTATGATATATAGAAGAATGGAGTATGGTCTAATCGAATAAACTCTGGTTCGTTATTTCTGCGTTCAAACATAATATTAATATTTCGGTCGTTAAGATACGTACTTGAACTTTTCTAGCACACCTCCATTTTCAGTAGGTCCTTTGAATTACCTACCCTTTCTAGAGGAATTAATGCGGACGATTTTCTTCATTTCTGTGTAATTGAAAAGTGCTTGAAAAAAACGCAATCAGTATAACGTTCTTACAACAGATGTATAATTTGGAGTCACTGACAGTTTAACAGTCATCAATTAGTATTTAATATTATTAGAAACCCAGCATTACAGCACCTCTTCAACAATACACTGTAGTAAGAAATCCTTAAGTAGTAGTGTATTATGATATAACCGCAGATCAAAATAAATGATAACGAACATTTAAGACATGCGATGATTGAAATAGTTATTCTTAACAAACAAGCTACTTCAAAATATACTGCAAATATTAAAATACTTCCATCCTTTAAAGAAAACGTGAAACACTTACATTTTGTAATTTAACTCATGTAAGTCAACCTGTTCACATTAAACCATTATAAGATTATCGTGTTTTATGTGTAAATGGCCCCAGAGTTGCAACCTATGGAGACCAAAAGGATAAGATAGAACTTATCGTAATATATCACTTCGTTTACAATCTTCATCACTTCGATAACTCAATTATACAATTCAGCGTTAAACTATGTCTATGCAGGTATCAATTCGGGGTAGTGCCTAGGTAATCACACCCAAATTAGATCAAGTTACGTTTGTGATGAAAGTTCTCACTGGAAGCGGTAATGAAATATTTCTCTAAATCAAGTGATACTCCACAAATGATCTTCCGATTATTTTGATTAGCCTGTAGTGTCAAGTCTTTGACAGGTCTAAAATGGATGTACGTCATGTGTTGGCAAGTGTGTGAGTCTGGAGAAGAAAATAAGAAGGGAAAATAGGCTAAAGGATATAGAGGCACATACAACGAAGTTGGACTTTGGGTTAAAGTGAATGACAACAATAATTAATGACACAAGAATAGGATTGACGGCAGTCTGATGGTCAAAACTAAAAGTTTGTGAGATAAGATTTCGAATGCATTTTCGTCAATCTGTTCTGACAAAATAACAACAAGAGTTATACGTTACAGTAACCAATGCCTTTCTTCATCTATGCAACCGTTGATTCTGTGTAACGAATAGTCTTTTATTCCTGCATAGGTAGTACACATGAGCCTTACAGAATAGGACAAATAATGGATTACAATAGTACGCAGATAAGCCTTTTCTTTAAATTGAGGAAGTAGGGCTAACAAAAACATCGTTTGAATGCAAAATGTTAAAAAACACAGTCACCCTAGTCCTAGTCCAAAGCGTATGATCCAAACAGATATGACCTGCAAGACTCCTCGTCTGTTTTGGACTTGATCTCAACATACGGTAATGATATCAGTCAACTAAATTTCCTCCCACCTTGGGGGAGAAGTGATCGTGCGGTCATCTTATTCATGTTCAAGGCTTAGATGACCTGTCAACCATTTGTGCCTGTCCGTCCTAACATATGGAGAGGGGGTATGAAGGCAATCATCTCTCCAGCCTCAGTTGAAAACTCGAAAACGGACCCAAATACATCAATTAAAGAGGCATGGACTCATTTCCGGCAGTTATGTAATCAAGTAACCCAACCATTTATGCCTGGACAGTCCCAACAAAAAATAAGCAAGATCATTCTTGAATAGGCTGAGATATACGTCTATTAAAAGGAAAGAGGAAACATTAAAAACATCGTTATCAACCTTGTCACAGCAAATACAATAGGACGCTATAGGTCGATTTGACATGTGTGCACAGGTACAATCCGAGCAGCTTAGTGAAAGTATGAAAAAAAGTTGGTCTAATCTGTGATCAAGCTGCCGGAGACTGTTCTGTTGCAGACCAATAATGTATCAATGGATTACCAAAATAATAAAGAAAGAAAGGAAATCTCATGTGATAGATGAGAACCAAAACAAAGCAGAGGCCATGGCGAACCATTTCAGGGCTGTTTTCACTCAGGAGCCTCTTCTGGATGAATATCGGACCAAAATATAAGTAACAAAATCAGCTGCTAACTGTGGGCTTTGGTCAAGATATTTAGCACCTTGAGATCGATAGCACAACCCAGTGCTGCTCCTTCTATTATGATATTCGGTGTGTCACTTGCTCAAGACATGTTGTTTATGAACTGGAAGTTTATCACTATCACTCCAATTCATAAAATAGGATTAAGACAACTTGTATCAAACTACGGACCTGTCAACCTCACCGGTGTTGTAGTTAAAGCACTGGAAAGAGTGATCAGGAGGATAGCAATGACATTTATGGAAACAAACAACTTGTTAAATAGCGAACAACATGGTTTCGGGTGATGATCATCTCGCACAACAAACTTCCTTGCGACAAGAGAGCAATGAACAAAGCCTACAGATAATGGAAAATCAGTAAATGTTGTCTAAAGTAGACTTTAACAAGGTATTTGACACTGTGTGAAGAAATAGACTACTCTTGAAGCTAGGAAATGTAGGGATTTCTGGACCACTTCAGGGAGTGAATCGAAGATTTCATGGTAGGTCGTAGACAGAAAGAATAAATTTCAAATACTCCTCCTAGAAACCAGTATGTAGAAGAGTGACGAAAGGCTTTGTACTAGGTTCTTCACTTTTTATATTGTGCGTAAATGAACTCTGAAAGTCAGTTGAGTCCCCGTTGCCACTATACTCTGATGATGTAAAAGTTTGGTGATAAACAAACAAGACATGCAGATTCATGGGCACTTCAAGAGAACTTAGTTCTGACTAGCTGGTTTGAAAAATGGCTGACATCTATCAGCGCGGCCAAGTGTATCTACATGCACACTGGAGGTACAAAGGCAATTAGTTAAAGCATAGAGGAAGGGTCAGTGCTCGTAGTCCGGTCTCACAAGGGTCTTGGAGTGTCAGTGAGCCATCATCTTCAGACCACTGGCCAATACCGTTCAGTCGCGGCAATGGAGTTCGGAACCCCATGGGTCTTAAGAAGGGAATTTTACGAGATACTAATATGTTCATCATGGCATAAACTTAGGGAGATTCATACATAGAAATTGCATTCATGTTGCAAGCCCCTGTTCAAAAGGTGACTCAGATACCTGTGAAAAGTTCAGGAGACAGCTATACGAGGAATTCTAGAACCCTAAGATTTGGCGTACAAAGAGCAATTTGAGGCGGTGGCTCTTTCAACTTTTTCCTACGGCAGATTAAGAGGTGATCTGACTTTGATTTATAGAATACTAAGTAGTGATTTTGGACCTGACATGTCTTCTGTTTTCTCCCTTCGAGATCAATACAACTTAGAGGACGAAGCAGGTGAGTTGAAAAGCCAATAAAGAACGAAATGCCTGTGGCAAACAAGTTTTTACATCGAGTTACCAAGTCTTGGAACCTGTTACCCAAAGAAGTGGTGTCCACCCCTTCGCTTGACTCACTCAAGAGAAGAACAGACATTGTCAGTAGCTCACTAGGAACTGAATTACACTGTTCTCAGAACACAGATCAGAATCTCAAATCTGGATTTGTATATTGAAGATTTCTACAGTGAAAACTTTGGTTAGTGCGTTACGTTGAACTATGATCGGACGTCTCCCAGCCATTGTAATTGATAATGGCACAGGGTAAGGTTCACAAGTCGTCTACTATCCAATTTGTAAAGATACTCTAAAATAGGTTATGCTGGGAACACAGAACCTCAATCAATCATTCCTTCTTGCATTGCCGTAAAGGAATACAGTAAAGTTGGAACCAGAGAAGTTAGACGACTTGGGACTGGTTTAGATGACCTAAATTTCTTCATCGGGGATGAGGCGCTCGCTCTCGATGGAAAGAATGACTTCTCAGTGAAAGTGAGTTCTCAGGAACACTGAAGTTAACTGTCTATGATTACATATCAATCTAGGGGACTCACTTCGATTATTTGATCGTTTTAAAGTGTCGAGATAAATGTGTTCAATTAACCTGGAAAGGCAATGATCTATCGCAAAGGGAATAGTTTAATGTTGTTCCAGTCCACCAAAGTAGTTCTCTCAAGTCTGACAGTGTCACACTTATGAGTACAGATTAGTTATATTCTGATCCACGATCGTTTAGAAGTGTTCATTCGTAATCTTTTGGTCTTATCAAAGCCCACTTCTCTGCTGGCCGCACTTTTAATTTTCAGACTATTCGGAAACAGTATTCTGGAGTACAAACTTACTACTTTACGTTGTAATGTAATCTATTATTGGACTTATTATTGTCTTATCAAGCTTTCTAATATCATGACCCAGCCTCCTGGTAAGAATCGGAAATACCAGAGTCGATTTTGTTGTTTCCATTTCTCACAACATAAGTCATTCTCGAGCATATCTGGATCTACCTGTCCCCTCGAAATACTGACAGCGCAGTCTTCAGATCTCCTTAGACAACAATACATATATATTCGACATAGGTCTTTCACTCTCTGAATGCGAATTTTATCTTTAGGACTGGTGTGTGTAAGAGAGTGAACTAACGAGTGAAGTAGTTAACACGAAGACTCACTTGGGAGTTTCATTAGATTTGATCGGTTAGTGTTTGAAAAGATGCTAGCACAGACTCAGACTCGTTAGCATGCGTTGGTTGTTATTTAGATGAAATGTCTCTATCAGCCAAAGAATAAATATACAGTATGGCGGTTCACTTTTACTTAAAGACTGCAACGTGGTCATAAGAAATAAAAGGCATTCATAGGCTACTAGTATTGGGCCATTCCTCGTGTATATTAGGACCACTAAATGAACAATTTTAAGGTTATGCATTCAGGTCTAGGTTAAATGTCGAATCGGTGAATAATACTGTTGATTTTCATGAATTGAGTTGGTTGAGACATGTTACGTAAGCCCAATCACTTCATACCTCGATGCTCAGTTCACAGTACAATTATGTTAGAAAACTACAAGCTCTGGAACCAAGAAGTGTCATCGGGTAATGTAGTCATTAACTGTAGTTCAGTTTTCCCTATAAATAAAAACGACCTGTTCGGGGTCCATGCGATTATCATGATCTGTGATTGGAGACGTTAGGTGGCATAGGACAGATCCGTTTAGTGTTTGTCCTCCGCTAGATTCCTACTTCCAGCATTACTTTACATTTTTTTATTTTATGAATTCATTCTTTTCGAATCATAACGTGTCTGATTTTTTTACCGTTACGATTCTTATATTTCGGTGTTCATTTTGACAATTTCATCTATATATTCTGATGTGGTAGTTTAAACTAAAGCACTTATGGGGAAAGTTCTACTCCGCTTGTGATTAATTTACCGATAGTTGAATAAAGTAGTTTTCATTTTTAAAATCGTTCTTCCTAGTGTTAGCTATCTCGTTTGGGAATCGTGTCTGCATCGGTTCTCTAAACTCTGATAGATATGAATAGCCTCTCGGTCAGGCGATTGCCGAATCTAGCAGGGGTGGCAAAACATTGCATAAATGCAATGTTTGCAAAGTATCTTTTTATGGTAAACTTGCGGTTTGTCTCATCCGTGTTCTCGGAACGGTAGTTTATTTATGGTAAAACTGGATTTTCAAGCACCGAGTTAGACTTGAGTTTCAATCAATTTCCTTTAGTTTTGATGTCCAGGTAAAGTTACTAATTATCAAACAAAATACTGTGACATAAGCCTGGTCTTGGTTTCTGTACATTTACTCTGTGACATCCAAGTAATTTAATTCGTTTACCAAGTTTTGATTTATGTAATCGATTTCAACCCACTTTTTGTTGAAAACATTGTTTTACTGGCTTTTACTAACCATGCATTCATGTTTCATTTAGCCAAAGATTAAATAGACAATATATGTTTACCTTGTTACTTCATGTTTTAAACGTACCGATAACTAGCAATGAACGAGAAGTATTACGTTCTTTGTTGTTATAGAATAACATTTCAATGACCTTTTAGGTTCTCAAACAGTGAAAAATCCCTACAACATCGGAAGACCTAGCAAATTTTATCAATACAAGTTATCTCACTTTATAACAACAGAAATATTCTTACTAATTTTCAGATTATTCATATTCTGTTACTAAATTGCCACAGTAAATAAGCCAAATTTTAAGTGCTGTCCACATTGACTTTATTTTTATATATCCAGAATTTTATATATTTGAACACGTATCATTGTTTAGTGACAATAGAACCATACATTATACCAAACAGTGAATATAGTGTAGAAACGAAAGGGAGAAATTTCAGAGTAAGACTTACAGAGAAAATATTTTATGTGAAATAGATATGATTCCTCGCAAGTTTACATCTTATTGTTTACGAGTTATTGGAGAACGAATTAAAGCGAAACTTTTATTTGTCTCATTTCTGAGCTATGTTATATATCATTTCAAGTCCTTTAATTTTGCTACCCTTCTTTGTTGACTTTTGATTTTTAGGAGGAATGGCTAGTAGCACATCAGTCATGACTGTATTCAAGGACAGCATTAGTCTAAAATCGGGTATTTACGCGAATTCTTGTCATCCTACCTGCAAATAACAAGTTTAGCGATTCATTTGAACCTAGACACCCGTAGTGTAGACAGTCAATCAGTACTAATCGCTTATACATCTCCAAAAGTTTTCGGAATACCTGATTTGGTCATCCACTTTTGCATTTAAATCCGCTGTTGTTGATCACATTTTGTTCAGAAATTCATTCAAATGGTAGAAAAATGGTTTTAGTTGCATTTAGGCTGAAACCCATCGATAGAAACTAACAAATTGTACTTTTTGTCGTCAGCCACTTTTCACTTTGATTGTATCTATTTACCTAGTTTTGAAATGAATAGAAATTGTGTCGGATTATCATCTGTTAGTATACTATCAAGTTACAATCCTTGAGATGTTACAACTAGTTGAATAGAGAAGTTATCAATAAGTCTTAACGCAAAATCCTTCAACATTTATGCTTTGGTTTGGTTTTGTGTTCTCCCTAAACAGTAAGACATATTTTTCATAGAAATGGAATCTGACATTGTTTAGTATCCTTATCCTTGTTATTTTTCAATTTAATTTTTCATCTCATGACATGTGATAGACTTTCTAGTAGTTCCGTATATTTTCATGCCATCATTTAGATAGTGCTTCAGTTAATCAGTCAGTCACAACGTAGAACTTCGTACATACGTACATAAGTTCGAGTTGCCATACCACATTGATACAGAGATGCAGTTGTCGATTCAAATCCCATAGTGGTAGAAGTAGTAAGAGTATAGGCATTATGTGAAAGATTAGGGTTTGAAGATGTTATCGAAGGAGTATAATCCAGTGAAATAAATTTAAAAAGAGAAAAAGGATACGGACATGAAGAATTCAGAAGATTAGAATTTGGTAGAACACAAAGAGTGGATTCACCTTCGCCATTGCAAACGATTTTGATCCATGTCATTCAAGGTCTTTAACCATCGGTGGCTATCATCTCGCGAATCCCAACCAGGTAGTCTACACCTAGCAGCATGGCTCAGTCCACTTGTCAGTGACTTCGTTGATTTGTACCACGTTTTGGTCTGGCCGCCCATAGCTTTCTTCCAACCTACTCCTACATCATAAAGCACTGCACGTCGGGGCAGTCGGTGGTTTGGCATACGTAACACGTGTCCCAGCCATCTCAACTGATGAAGTTTCACTACTCCAATCGGTTTGCTTGGGCTCTGACTACTACGGAACGAACAAATTCAACTTCATCAGCCTCGGAATACTGTCATATTCAGATCAAGACAACCTTTATTATTATTATTATTACGGTAGCAAGAAAAACACTGGAAATACATCCCTATTCATTCTACTGTTAATATTCAAAATGTACATCAATTGATAAGGATAAATTAAAAAATGGACCATAAGACTAATATAGGGAAACACTGTTGTGTCTGAAATCATAACTGAATGCTTGGAACGGTTAAAGTCTTAAACATATGATAATTTAAACTTATTATTATTTTCCATAATTTAGTGGCCTATTCGTCATGGTATTATCGAAGATTGGGACTTAATGCAACGTTACATGGAACAGCTTATTTTCAAATTACTTCGAGCAGAACCTGAAGATCATTATTTTCTTTTGGTATGCTTTTTTATTTTATTATTAAAAAATAATCCTAGAATTTGCGTTGATTAACATAAAATGTATTATTTATTTGAGGCAATTGGTCCCTTTTATAAATTTCGACAGAACAATGAGATCAGATTAGCTCCGTCTTTTCATTGTTCTATCGATATTATTTATTTAAACATATAAACATTGGTACAAAGGGGGACCGAAATATATATGGATCCCACAAATAATTGGAATGGCGTGTAGACTGGGATACTGTACAGGTCGCCCAACCGAAGCGAATGGTTTTCTCAGGTCACTCACCAAACCTTTACCCCGGAAGTCTAATCCATAAGACAGTAGAGGAACGTTCAGTGTTGCGGTCCCATAATGGCCAGTGACCAATCCTGATGCCTATATGCACCATTGATTTTGAATTAGGGTTTTCCAACTCCACTAGGTGGATGTTCCGTGCCCACTAACTCAGCTTGGGTGCCGGAAATTTACTTTCCATCCTTTCAATTTGATAACCGACATTCCCACCACGAAAAGATAGTGAGTCGGATTTCTCTGGCTGTGACTATATACGCGTGGTTGACAAAATGTTCAGCCATAAGTGACTAATCAAACAAAAAGCATTATCTAGGTGTAATATTAAGAATTAAATGCGTGGTGATTTGATTGTTAATACAGTCAAGTTTCATCCGTTTTTTTGTAGCTAGGGTAAATCCCACTGGATCATATCTAGTAGTCCTAACACAATAAAAATTAAAATCAAATCTTTCTCTTTAGTTCTTTCCTCTTTTTCCAACCGTATTGTTTGGTTTGTTTGTTTTCTAGACAGAACCACCATTGAATACACCAGAGAATCGTGAATACTTAGCTGAAATAATGTTTGAAACGTTTAATATTCCTGGTCTTTATATCGCTGTACAGGTAAGATTTTCTTTCAAACATTTTCCCTTCTATATGTCTATAGATCTTTGTTGAGAAATATTGATTTATGAGATCTTTGTCAAGTTCATACTGTTGAAGTATTTTAGGTAACAAAATGTCGCAAATTATTGATGGTAGTAAAAAGAAACTCTTTAGTGTGATGCATGTATCATTCACCATTTATATCAGTGTATGCTTCATTGAAAAACATCTATACCCTCTGGCGTTTTAGATGCTTAGTACTCAACATTGCAAGAGTTCTCAATATATTAGCTCCGTATTTTTAAGGTCTTACTATGGGACCTAATCCATGGGGTGAGATGAAGTGTGCTGCTTTTAGGCCTAGTCTTTTAACTCCGCCTTTCCGTTGTGTAAAAACATCATATCTGTAGATGGTGGTTGTCTAAGGGGACCACCCTGCTGCGTCACACCCCTGTGAAGCTAACATCAAGACTTCACCTTTATATATTACTTACTTACTTACGCCTGTTACCCCTCGTCGAGGAGCATAGGCCGCTCACCAGCATTCTCCATCCAACTCTGTCCTGAGCCTTCCTTTCCAGTTCTTTCCAGTTGCTATTCATCCTTTTCATATCGGCTTCTATTTCCCGGCGTAGTGTGTTCTTTGGCCTTCCTCTTTTCCGCTTCCCTTCCGGATTCCAAGTTAGGGATTGAGTCGTGATGCACATTGGTGATTTCCTTAATGTATGTCCTATCCACTTCCAACGTCTTTTCCTTATTTCCTCTTCATCTGGAAGCTGGTTTGTCCTCTCCCATAAAACGCTGTTGCTGATAGTATCCAGCCAATGGATGTTGAGTATTTTGCGTAGACAACTGTTTATAAATACTTGTACCTTCCTGATGATGGCCGTAGTAGTTCTCCACGTTTCAGCTCCATACAGTAGGACTGTCTTGACGTTCGTATTAAAGATTCTGACCTTGAAATTGGTTGAGAGTTGTTTTGAGTTCCATATGTTCTGAATTGTAGAAATGCTGCCCTTGCTTTGCCAATCCTTGCCTTTACATCTGCATCCGATCCTCCTTGTTTATCAACGATGCTCCCCAGGTACTTGAATGTTTCCACCTCTTCCAGAGTTTCGCCATCAATTGTGATTGGGTCGGTGTTCTCCGTGTTGCATTTGAGAATCTTGCTTTTTCCTTTGTGAATGTGGAGGCCTATCGATGCGGAGGCTGCTGCTACATTTGCTGTCTTCATCTGCATTTGGTCGTGTGTATGAGAGAGGAGGGCTAGGTCATCTGCGAAGTCCAAATCATCTAATTGATTCTGAGCTGTCCATTGTATTCCGTATTTCCCTTCAGATGTCGAATTCTTCATAATCCAGTCAATCACTAGAAGGAAGAGGAATGGGGAGAGTAGACAGCCTTGTCTGACTCCGGTCCTTACTGGAAATGTATCTGTCAGCTGTCCTCCATGCACCACTTTGCACTGTAATCCATCGTATGAGTTTTGGATAATGTTGACGATCTTCTGAGGAACTCCATAGTGTCGAAGAAGTTTTCATAATGTTCTCCTATCCACGCTGTCAAACGCCTTCTCATAGTCGATGAAGTTGACGTATAGTGATGAGTTCCACTCAACTGATTGTTCAACGATGATCCGTAGTGTCGCAATCTGGTCTGTGCACGACCGATCCTTACGGAATCCAGCCTGATGATCCCTAAGTTCGGCGTCTACTGCGTCTTTCATCCGATTCAGCAGCACTCTGTTGAAAACTTTTCCTGGTACTGATAACAAACTGATACCTCTGTAGTTCTCACATTGGCTCAGATCTCCTTTCTTTGGTATCTTGATGAGATATCCTTCTTTCCAGTCCGTTGGCACTTGTTCCTCTTCCCAAATCTTTTTGAATAGAAGGTGAAGCATGTTTGCAGTTATTTCAATGTCTGACTTCAGTGCTTCTGCTGGTATATTGTCAGGTCCTGCCGCCTTCCCACTTTTGATTTGTCTGATGGCCATCTTGACTTCTTCGATCGTTGGTGGAGTGACATCTATTGGAAGGTCTGTGTGGGCTGCTTCGATGTTCGGTGGATTCGTTGGGGCTGGTCTATTCAGCAGTTCCTCAAAGTATTCTGCCCATCTTTTCCTCTGTTCCTGAATCTCAGTGATTGTCTTTCCTTCTTTGTCTTTGACTGGTCTCTCTGGTTTGCTATATCTCCCTGCCAATTTTTTCGTTGTATCATATAGTTGTTTCATATTCCCTTCTCTTGCAGCTTTTTCCGCCGCCGTTGCTAGTTCTCCCATGTATTTCTGCTTGTCGGCTTTAATGCTTTTCTTCACTTCTCTGTTTGCTTCTGCGTAGTCTGCTTGTGCTTTGACTTTCTCTGCTCGTGTTCGGCTGTTGTTAATTGCTAGTTTCTTGTTCTTCCTTTCTTGAAGTTTGTCCAGGGTCCCCATAGAGATCCATTCCTTGTGATGGTGCTTCTTAGGACCAAGAACCTCCTGACACGTTGAAGTTAGTGCTTCTTTTATCCCTTTCCAGTTGTCCTCCAAAGTAGTTTCTTGTTCTTTCAGTAGATCTTGTAGAGCCTGAAACCTGTTGTTGAGAGTTATCTTGAATTCATGGAGTTTGTCAGTGTCTCGAAGGAAGGCTGTATTAAACCTTTGTAGTGCTGTTTGTCCAGTTGTCCAGTCTTTCTTAAGCTTCAGTCTCATCTTGGCCACAACCAGGTGGTGATCTGAAGCTATGTCAGCTCCTCTCCGGGTTCTCACATCTTCCATTGATCTTCGGAATTTTTTGTTGATACAGATGTGATCAATCTGGTTCTCTGTGGTGTGGTCCGGTGAGATCCATGTAGCTATGTGTATGCGTTTGTGTGGGAATATTGTGCCGCCTATAACCAATTTGTTGAAAGCACATAGGTTTGCAAGTCTCTCCCCATTTTCATTTCTCTCTCCTAGTACATGTCGTCCAATTACATCTTCATATCCTGTGTTGTCCACTCCAACTTTAGCATTTAGATCTCCCATAAGGATGGTGAGGTCCTTTCGTGAGCACTTCTCCATAATTGATTGCAGCCTTTCATAGAACTGATCTTTATCATCGTCGTTGCTATCATTGGTGGGTGCATAACATTGGATAACATTCATTGTGATCCCTTGCTTCTTTGTTCTGAATGATGCTTTGATTATCCTGGGTCCATGAGATTCCCATCCCACAAGTGCATTTCGTGCTTCTTTGGGCAGCATTAGAGCAACTCCCTGAGTGTGTAGCGCATTTTCCCCTTCGTGACCGGAGTACAGCAGCATCTCTCCTGTACCTAGCCTTTGTTGTCCAGTTTATGTCCAATGGGTTTCGCTGATTCCGAGTACTGCCAAGTTGTATCTCCTCATTTCCATTGCTATTTGGCTGGTCTTTCCTGTCTCCCACATTGTCCGGACGTTCCATGTACCTATAAAGAGTGTTGCTCTGGTTGTTAGAAGGTGCATCGGCCTCGTGACTTCCGAAGAATTTCGGCTTTCATCATGAGACGTCATTATTCCTTCAACTCCCAGGGCAGAGTTTAAATGGTTTGGATTATTTTTTCTGGTTAGCGTTTTTTTAGCGAGTTAGCTTTTCTACGGGATGGGGTCGCTAACCCCATGCCCAACCCTCCTCCTTTACCCGGGCTTGGGACCGGCAGTAACTCTAGAAGTGATACAGGTGGAGTTTTTATATATTAGGTTGTTGCTTTTAATCGTCTTCAGTCGATCTGTCTGGCATGATAGTAATTAATGGAAGATGCCCTGTTAAATATCGCGTGACTAAATCGCCAATTAGAACACGACTTAAATGGTCCTGGCACTGTACTAAACCATCAACGCGTTAACTGGTAGGAGCAGTCTAGAGTCAACATTAAGTCCTTATTAGTTCTTCTTGCCCAACCCTGTCTTTTTGAATCCAGAACACGATCTCAGCTTCCACTGTATGAATGAATCATGTATTTCAGATATATGCAGTTTATGTACAAGCAAATCAGACCTCATCTTACCGTAAAATAGAATATAACAACTATACAAGATCCGGCCAAAAGTGTCTGTGAGATCCTGTAACTAATAGATCGGACATAATTTAAGAATAGTAAATCGTATATTAATAGTCTATAGGTCAAATGGAAGTTTATAATAAAAGGTATATGAGTATACATATAATATGGTTACTTAATAGTTATCGAGTAAGAATGCACGTAACAATAGTCCATACATAATTCCTAGCAGTTACCATTCATTTATATTTTTTACTTCAATCTGTGTTAATTTTACAGGCTGTATTAGCGTTATCAGCTTCATGGTGTTCTAATAGAACTGACAGTCGTTCACTTACTGGAACTGTTATCGACTCAGGTGACGGCGTTACTCATGTGATTCCTGTAGTCGACGGTTATGTCATTGGATCTTGTATTAAACATATACCAATAGCTGGACGTGACATTACTTCTTTCATTCAACACTTGCTTAGAGAACGTGAAAATAATATCCCACCAGAACTGAGTATGGAAGTTGCTAAACAAATTAAAGAACGGTTAGTTTCAATTTTTTTTGACAGCTATCTGCCTAAAGTCATTTAATAGCATAAAATTGTAGCACTAAATAATCTCTACAACTTGCTGTACTAAAATATTGTCGTATACTTGTTGTTGATCAACTTTTAGAGTTAATTCCCAGAGTCGTAGGGATAAGCTGTGTCCAGCAGGGTTAAACTATGTCGAGTTTGAGGAGAGGTAATCAACAAAAGCAATGGAGAGTGGTCGCGCAATATTACTGTTGATTGAAGCTAGACCTCTACACCACTGCATACCGTCTCAATATTCTAGAGGTTAGTCGTTTGGGCGTGAAATCGAAGGTCCTGAGTTCGATTCCCGGATACTGGGTAATAAATAAGCACCACTGAGGAGTTCTATACTAGGACAAAATATCTGTCCAATGCTCCTAGGTTTTCAATTGACCTCCAAGTTTGATTGGTTCGGGATCTCGATAAAATTAAGCAGTCTCCACAACCTCATGCTGAGTATTTTTTTTGCTTTGTTTTAATCACCAGTGATCTTAGATTTCCAATTCGTTTATTTATTGAATGCTCATAAAATGTGCTACAACTGAGCACTGATAATGTATGTCATGCAAATAAAGAAAAGAAATTGTCGACTATCGTATTTGTGGATGGGATGAGATACTTCTCACTTGTCTAGACAAAGGATAGTTTTCATTGGGTGCCACTCTTAAGTTTTTAAACTTGAGGTTTGATCCATAAAGCGAAGTTAGAAGGCCTAGTCAACAATAACCATTGACCAAATTAGTTACATATACCATTCATCTCCTTCAAATCCTGGAGTTCATGTATATCGTTTGCTTTGAAATTAGAGTTTTCCAATCTCTCTACATAAACCCTTCGTATCTATCAATCCGGACATTTAGTTTTTACTTGATTTAAGTAGTATGATTAATTCTTATTCCAAAATCTATTCATCATTTTCATAGTTGAAATCATTAGTCAATTAAAGCTAGACCACCATGGAAAACCTGAAAGCACTGGACGGCCGTTTCATCCTATTACGGGACTCCTCAATGGCAGTGCGTATCCACGATCCCGCACTTGCGAGATTCGAACCCAGGACCTACCAGTCTCGTGCCAGAGCACTTAACCGATTTGACTCATGATTTCAACTATGAAAATACTGAAATCTCCACAAAATCCCCCTTCTGATCTATATTCATTATTTATCTATTTTTAGTTATTCATATGTTTGTCCTGATTTACCTAAAGAATTTGCTAAATATGATAGTGAACCAGAGAAATGGATTAAACCCCATGTTGTATCAAAATCGGCTAAATATCCATCATTTTCTGTTGATGTCGGTTATGAACGATTTTTAGGTCCAGAAATATTTTTTCAACCTGAAGTATGTTGAATTTTTTTTTGAATTTTTCTAATTAAATTAAAAAAGTTTTCCAAAAATTGGTTGTTTTTTAGTTAGTTGCTATACGAAAATCTTTAATGAAATGTGACCTCTTAGCATTAGTTACAAACAGATTAGGTATTGATATTTCAGGACATATGTGTGTATTAAGATGATTAGTTTTTGGATCAATGATTTGTTGTTTTCACTTAATATCCTGGTATCATAGTGAACCATTCCGGTTCTATTCAATTGGGTCTTCTCAAACTTCTGCTACCCAGGCATTCCCTTGTTCTGATTGGTGTTACATACCACTTATGTTGATAGACATAAGTTATTTATTTATTTAAACACATAAATATTGGTACAAATGGGTACCAGATATAGATGCGCCGCACAAATCTTATTTGATTTGTGTGGGGGCTGTGATACTGCTCAGGTGCCCAAACTGAAGCACGTGGTTTTCTTAGGGGACCACACTCGGAGCCTTTGACCTAAAGGTCTGATCCACAAGGCAGTGGAGCATCGTAAGGAGATGCAGTCCCATGGTATCCGGTGACCAACGATTGATTCATACGCCGTTTGTTCACTCAGGATGCTGGATCCCATGTGCACCAATTGGTTTGGAATGAGGGTTTTCCAACTCCCCTAGGTGAACGCGCCGTGTCCAACAACCCGGTTAAAGCACCGGACATTCTCTTTTCATCCTCTCGATTTCGTAAACAACAATAATGTCACGAGAAGGCAGTGAGTAGGACTTCCCTGATAGAGGCTTTATACGCGTGACCATATGAGAGCATTTCAAGAGTGAGAGCTAACTCTCCCCACTCTCGACCGTACCAGAGCATTTGGGGGCTGACATAAGTTATATATACCATAGTATAAGTTTGAGCCTACTATGCTTGAACCAATCATACTAATGATTTGATTCAATAACGTGATAATGCTAATGCTTGTCACCTCATTCAGAATTTCTCTGAGCTAGAGGCATTAATCAGAAAATGAGAGAAATCCAAACGATTTACTTTTTACCTCAAACACAATGGATTGTTTACTGAACTACTCAGTTCAAGTAACTATTAACTTATTCAACAACAGATATGATGTTTCTGTAATCTTAATAAAACTAATCCTCTCTTTTCTGGACAACAAATTCGATCTTAAGTATTCACTGCGGAATGATTCAAACTTGTACTCATAATGATATTAGGTTAACTACTAAGTGTTAGACGGTAGATTTATACATAAATATGTTTGCATTATATTGATTATGTTGCAGACCCAATAGTTAGTTTTGTCAACTTTGTTGAATTTAGATCATTATATTTGTTATTTATTTTGTTTTGTAGTTTGTTAATCCAGACTTTACAACTTCATTAAGTGATGTTGTCGATGAAGTAATTCAAAAATCACCAATTGATTCACGTCGTGGACTTTATGGTGTAAGTTGATAATAAGTATTTACTGTATTTAGTCTATCTGTTGTCTCGAAAGTCCTATTCGACTTACATTTCTTATTGTTTATCATTTTTCGCAACAAGGAGTATTTATTTGTAGCATTAAAAAATTGATCCTATCTATGGGATTCGAACCTGCTGTATTCAACATAATATCATAATCAAAGATCTCGCAATTACTTTTCAGTTCGGAAGCTTCTTGAATGGTCCTCTCGGCCTCCTACATCGTCCGGACGTTCCATGCACCTTTTATAATTGTTGCTCTGATTTTCAGAAAGAGCATCGGTCTCGTAACTTCCGAAGAATCTTGGCTTTCACCATGAAATTTCATGACTCATCATTCTAAATGAAAATCTTTCAATTTCTAGGGAAGAGTTTAAATGGCTTAAATGATATTTTCTGGTTAGTATCGTTTTAGCAAGGTTGTTTTCTACAGAATGGAGTTGCTAACCTAGTGCCCAACCCTCCCCCTTTGTCCACGCTTAGGGCCGGTAATAACGTTAGAAAGGCCCCAGGCGGTTTTGTCTTGTCACTGATTTACCAATTTAATGTTAATTTGACTTAATGAACCTGTTGAGTCGGCTTACAATAAACTCTATCAGAGCCTCCAGAGAGGCTCATAAAGAGCTCAACCAATCAGCGATTAGTTAGAAGCTATGCTACTAAAATAATGAGGTCCTGATTGGCTGTTAAACATACTGCTACTATGGAATCTCAATGTCTTTTAATTACTATAAAACCCCTGTTCTTTCTGTACATAGTGAACCTTGTAGTAAAGTGCTTCTCTGATACTCGTGTCTTCTCTCTGGTCTTTCAAGTCGCTGAGTAGTGCTAGCCTGGGGTTATCCGAATAGCTAGGATCCGAATAAAGCGGTCAACTTACACGTCATAACAGAACCCAATATCAAGTTCTCTGATATGAGCCACATTCTAAATGTGAAGACCAAAGATAGTAACTAGTTGACCCGATTGAGATACGTAGATAATAGTTCGAACTCGGGAATTACTATCTGAAAATCAAACACTATCAACCCTAAACCACTGCTTCGCTTAAAAGAATTCAATACATAGAACAAAACAACGTTAATAGATTAGTTTGTTTCTTATATTCATTGAATAATATTTCTATTGTATTAGCTGAAAGGAATTCATTCTCAGTGTGTTTGTGTGTGTGTATATATATATACTCATGTGTTTGCGTTACAAAATGATATGCGCTCACTTATCGGCACACTTACTCATTTTTGAGTAATAGAGAGCATAGAGAACATTTGACAAATTTCTATTTTTAAGATGAATAGTTTTAATCAATATTATATAAATTTTATTACATGAAAGTTAATTGCTTTCTCAAGTTTATCAGTAGTAGTTGTAATAGTCATAGTAGAAGTCAGTCAGTCACAATGTAGAACTTCGTACGTACGTACATCAGTTCGAGTTGCCATACCACATTAATACAGAGATGCAGTTGTCGATTCAAATCCCATAGTGGTAGAAGTAGTAAGAGTATAGGCATTATGTGAAAGATTAGTGTTTAAAGATGTTATTCAAAGAGTATAATCCAATGAAATAAATTTGGAAAAAAAAAGATAGAGACATGAGGAATTCAGAAGATTAGAATTTGGTAGAACACAAAGAGTGGATTCACCTTCGCCATTGCAAACGATTTTCATCCATGTCATTCAAGATCTCTAACCAGTTTGTCCTGCCCCCCATGGCCGGTGTCGACGGATGCACCAAACGAGGCGGAAGTCCGCAAGGAACTCCAACTCTTGAAACGTTACAAATTACCGGGCTCAGATGACTTACCTCCGGCTCTTTTTAAAGATGGTGGTGACTTTCTGACTAAGGAATTGACTGTGTTGTTTGCAAAGGTTTGGGAGCAAGAAAGTGTTCTAACATCATGGAATTAGTCGATAGTCGTCCCTATCTTTAAAAAGGGTTCACGTTGTTCCTGTAATAACTATCGGGAGATAAGTCTACTTCTGATTGCGTCCAAACTATTGGCTTCTGTCATTCATCACAGATTGTTTAAAACCCGAGAACGATTGACTCGCGAGGAGCAGGCTGGTTTTCGTTCTGGTCGAGGATGCATTGATCATATTATCACCCTCCGCCAAATGTTAGAACACCGTTATACTTATCGCAGGCCAACAATCGTAGTGTTTCTTGATATCAGAGCTGCCTTTGATTCGTTTGACAGGACTGTTCTCTGGGATATATACATATGAGAAGCCCCACGTGAAGCTATTTTAGATTATCTGTTAGTCCTAAGCCCAAATAAAATGAGGAGGGTTGAGGATGGGGTTATGAACCCCATTTCGTAAAAAAGAAGCTTTCTAAGAGAAAAGTGCTGACTAAAAGAAATCACCAGAATATTCAGTAAACGAATTACGTCTGCGAGTGATCATACACAATTGTAGTCAAGACCTGTAGATCATGTGTGGTTGTGTGATTATGATTTCTTCATATGCCACCATTGAGTTTGAAATTCAATGTCTAGAACTTGCTTGTAATGCCATGCTTCGTTAATCATTCACCTCGATAACCGTTATAATACAAATCTTGACGGTGCATAAAATCAGAAGGCAAAGAGAAGCGGCAACTACAGTTTTATTGAAAAATAACGCAGCCCAAAAAGTTATAAGCATATGAGCAAATATCAGCGAGCGAAGCATAAATGACACACATTGGAGATGGCGGGTAAGCCAACTCGCTTTAATCAAGCGTTAATCGATATTTATGGTCAGATAAGATATGTGGTGAATTGGAAAAGAAGCGTAAACGCAAACGGTCATATAAAAATAGTCAGGGTTAATAAGTGAATAATTGACAGGGTCAAAACGTGACTCAAGATGGATAGGTAAATTGGCTTGTCTAGAAGCTGGAATAAAGTATACGGGCTTAACATTAACAACCGATACTACCGACAACGTATAAAATTAAAAAGTATCTAATTCGTAATATTTATGTTTAGTCCTCTATTCGAATCTATAATTTTCGATGTTTAAATTGACTGATTAGTAGGGTCATTTCATATTTACTGTTAGGGCACGCTCGTTTTTTTATTATTGAGATAGACACCATCACATATGCTGAGTTTAGTCGATATCCATTTTATTCACATATAAATACAGAGTGTAATACTTAAAACTGTTGGGGAATTTCAAAATACTCGGAAAAGTACATAGGGGCCCAGAAAACTCTGGGAAATATTTTATACAATCAGCGTTGAATAGAAGTTTCTCAAATCACTTGTACCAACCAAGTGGTTTGCACCTACCAACACAAAAACATCTTAAATACTAAAAAAACACCCTATATTTTCTGTACATGAATGAGAGCCTTTGAAGTAAAGTGCTTCCCGCATATTTTTTTGCCTTTTTTCTCGTGTTCAAGTCGCTGTGTAGTTCTAGCTTAGGGGGTTAAAAAACTAGCTTAGGATCCGAGTATAGTATTCAATTAGCAAGGCTTATCAACCATACTAGATAGTTCTTAAATATGTGTTTCAAAAAAGAGCACTTTTTATGCGATTGGTATAACAAGCTCCACAAGAGTAATTAAACTGGTAGATAACTGTTATTTGTCTGTTTCACACACACACACACCTTTATTTCACTTACCACTAATCAAATTCAGCTAATATCAAATATTTCCCATAGAGATATATTCTAACTTTTTCTGTTTTTTATTCAATATCAGAATATTGTATTATCAGGTGGTAGTTCAATGTTCAAACATCTTGATCGTCGTTTACAACGTGATATTAAACGTAATGTTGATAATCGTTTAAAATTAACTGAAGAACTTACTGGTGGACGAGTCAAGGTAATAGGGGTATTCATGTTTATATGTTTAATTTTTTTTAAATGTTTTCTTGTTATACCATTAGGAACAATTTATTTATTTAAACACGTACATATTGCTACAAAAGGGCACGAGATACATACACAAATCTCATTTGATTTATGTGTGGGCTGTGATAATGCCCAGGTGCCCAAACTGAAGTAGGTGATTTTCTTGGGAGCCTTTGACCAAAAGATCTGATTCACAAGGCAGTGGATCATCATGAGGAGATGCAGTCCAATGCTAGTAGGTGACCAACGATTGATTCATACGCCATTTGTTCCTTTAGGATACTGGAGCCCATGTGCACCATTGGTTTGTAATCAGGGTTTTCCAACTCCCCTAGATCGACTTTCTGTGTCCGTCAACCCGGTTAGAGCGCCGGATTCGCTTTTCGTCCTCTCAATTTCGTAAACAACAGTAATGCCACGAGAAGGCAGTGAGCAGGATTTCCCTGACAGAGGCTATATATTCGCGTAGCCATGTGAGAGCATTTTGAGAGGGATAGCGGACTTTCCTCACTCTCGACCGTACCAGGGCATTTGTGGGCAATTATTGTGATAGAGATGAAAGGAAATTCATAACATTATATCAATGATCTGTTCATGTTTAGAAACTATTTTTCTTTGAAGCCAATTTCGATTGATCTCAATGTGGATATTTCTGTATAACTTAGTTTGATCGATAGCATTTGATCTTTATTAAAAAAAAGAAGAAAAGTATAAGATTAACTATTACTCAAAGACTAACCAGTCATTTCTATGAATGTTAGTCACAACTTCAGTAAATCAATATCAACATCACAAACTATGCAACTAGTTTAAATCCGACTGAAATCACCAGTTCCTTAAGGATTGTAACAATGCCTTGTTCACAAGTGTCAATTAGTATAACATTTAGGTTGAGCACAAGGTTTACTGTTTAATTCTATAGAAGTTTTTATGTTTTATTTATTTAAACACGTAAAAATTGGTACAAAGAGGCAAGGAATAGATATGCTCCATATGAAATTATTCGATACTGACTGGGTGCTCAAGCTGAAGCCTTTGACCCAGAAGTCTAATCCACAAGGTAGTGGAGATGCAGTCCCATATTAGCCGGTGACTAATAATGAGTTCATACACCATTTGTTTCCTTAGGATTCCGAAGCCCATGTACACCATTGGTTTGTAATCAGGGTTTTCCAATTCCCCTAGGTGAACCCTTTGTGTCCACCAACTCGGCAAAACACCGGATATTCTCTTTTTGTCCTCTCAATTTCCTAAAAAAACACCCTCCTTTTCGAGAAGAAAGTGAGTAGGACTCCTCTGGCAGTGGTTGTATGGACTTTCAAGAGAGAGAGAGAGAGCTGACTCTCTCCACTCTCGGCTGTATCAGAGTATTTAGGGGTTTTATGTTATCTATAGTGGATTGCTTAATTATCAATGCTTTCATTGTCATTCTGAACACCATCATTTCCAACCAATTAAAACATAAAATTATTTTACATGTTTCCTATAAATTCGTTTTGACATAATCGCTTTTAATTGATTGTCCAACTAGGTTTTTTTGAGCATCTTTCTATATAATGGTGGTGGGTTTATTGATTGACTAGATTCCTGACGATTTCCATGAACTTCTAATTAATAACCCTGACCTTATAGCATCAGTCCTATTGAAATCTATGACATGATGTGGTAGACTGTGCTTTAGGGAAAACGAACAGAAGTTTAAACTGTGAAAAATAGAATCTCAACTCATTTGTCCAAAGTTATCACGCTGCTTGCAAATTATGAACTGAATCCTTGATGGTGTGGGATCGATACTGCATAGAATTTCGAGGAGTTGCAGGGTAGAATAAAACAAATCATTCAATACTCATATCTGTTTCAATGTTATGCGTTATGTGCCCTGGTACGGCTGAGAGTGGGGAGAGTCCGCTCTCCCTCTCCATATGCTCTCACATGTCCACGAGTATATAGCCTCTGCCAGGGAAGTCCTACTCACTGCCTTCTCGCACCACGAGTGTTGTTTACGAAATTGAGAGGACAAAAAGCGAATGTCCGGCGCTATAACCAGGTAGGTGGACACGGCGCGTCCTCCTAGGGTAGTTGGAAAACCCTAATTCCAAACCAATGGTTCACATGGGCTCCAGTATCCTGAGGGGAAAATAGCGTACGAATCAATAGTTGGTCACCGGCTACCACGGGACTGCATCTCTTTACGATGCTCCACTGCCTTGTAGGTCAGACTTTTAGGTCAAAGTCTCCGGGTGTGGCCCCCTAAGAAAACCACCTGCTTCGGTCTGGGCACCCAGGTAGTATCACAGCCCTCACATAAATCAAGTGGGATTTGTGTGGTGCGTATGTGTATGGTGCCCCTTTGTACCAATATTTATGTGTTTAAATAAATAATAATAATCAATAATGAATTCATTTAGTGTTGTTTGTTTGAATCTTCCCATCGATGTGTTAGGACTGCAACTGGTCAGTCTCTAATTGGCATATGTGCATACTGTGTGTATTGCCTCGATATAGCCTTAATTCACAAGCACGGTAAGCAGAGATGGATAGTGGCTAGCAGTGAAATCCAGGACGCGCGTTTCGTCCTATTTGGGACTCGTCAGCTGGATGTGCCTGCACAATACCGCACAGTATGCATATATACCAATTAGAGACTGACCAGTTGCAGTCCTAACAAATCGATGGGAAGATTCAAACAAACAACACTAAATGAATTTAAACTTCACTCCATCGCACAAGCAAGTGGCTATCAGGACTCAGTGTCCGAGTGGATAACGCGATGGCGTTTGAAGCGAGGGTACTGGGTTGGAGTCCCAGAGTGAACATCAACTCTGAGATGCAGGTACATCCAGCTGACGAGTCCTAAATAGGAAGAAACGCGCGTCCTGGATTCCACTACTAGCCACTATCCATCTCTGCTCATAATCAATAATGTTTTCATCATATCCACATTTTTGTGTAATGTCAATTCAGTAAACAAGTAGTATTTTGTTATAGTTCAGAATATTAGTTTCCCAATGTATTTCTTGTTTGTATTTATCATATAAGATAGCTTAACTGACAATGTTATATTGCTTACTTACTCTTTGTTCATCATTTTCTAGCCTAAATCTATTGATGTTAAAGTAGTTTCACATCCTATGCAACGTTATGCTGTCTGGTTTGGTGGATCAGTACTTGCTAATGAGGTAGATATATTATCGAGTTTTAGATTTTGTGTTTAATTCATTTTCTTTTCAATATTTGAAGTCGTTTGACTGATATGCACCTAGAAACTATAAACGCTTCCATGGTGTTTGGAACATTAAATGCTACAGTTGAAAACAATGTGTTTTTGAAGAATTTAATCCACAAATATGTCAATGACCAACCAATTAATATCGCAGTTATGTAAATGATCTAGTTGTAGCTTGAGTAGGTCGGTAGTAACTCATCTAACTACAACTTTAGGTGACATGGGCTGGAATTCCTCGTGGACATCAATTCTATCAAGATTCCAAATACCCCTTGTTGATAGTGAATAGCTTAACTAGCATGTAACTGATCAGCTTCAACTACCTTCCATTCTAAATGTAGTATAATTAGTGATTAGATAATAATTAGTCTTCCATTGTATTTCATATTGAGTATATCAAAGTTTAAGACAATTAGTCCGTGTGATAAGTTTAAATAATACAACAAGGAGACAAAGTCTATCCATAAATAAATTTTTCTATTATCCCTAGTTTATAATTGACTAGACAGTGACTATGAAATCTAAAGTATTACGCTGTGTACGTAGGCTTCCTGGGTATCGAACGATTTAATATCCAATGTGGTATGATCTACATTGTTTTTCTTATTATCCATGTTTCTCGACCCCGCCCGTCAATTTTTCTAACTTGACTTTCCAATCTTCGTATACAAATGTCTTAACACGTATATCTGTGATCAGATTTCTATTCAAAATAAGTCGTACTAAGATTGTATCACGTAGTTAGAGCAGATATCTCATTTTACCAATTGATTTTCTGATGGTAACTACTAAGTCAAATAAGTTGACATTATATAGTATTATTCCCAGCTTTAGTTGGTTGGAGTCAATAGGATAGAGTGATTGTTTGATACCATTTTTCATTTGTTTAACTAAATGATTCTCGTACAGTGGTCAGGTCATGAGTTGCCATTCTTTTCTCTCTGAATTGTTCTTCGTAATATCAAAAGAGGACCTGGAACCTAGTATATATATATATACCTGACCTTGGAATTGCTCACTCAGTAGTCGCAAATTACACGAACAACGCTTTAAAGACACCTGTGTTCAAATGTTAGTGACCTACGAACACCTTTTCCTAATGGCCATATTTTACACCTATAAAGTAAAACCAACTGAACTGTCTCGTAGTAAATTCTTCCTTTATTCAGTAGATAGATATATCTTCTCTGTCACAAGGGATGTAAAGGCTCACTGAGTTTTTTGGATCCCTAATGACATTTCGTCAGATAATAGCGAGGAGGAATCTAATTGTATGAATTTACTTGACACGCATGACATTGATCACCATCCAGTGATCAATCAATTATGATTACATCTCAGTCCTACAGTAGGTGGATCGCGGCCTAAGTAGCTCAGTGGTAACGTCTCTGACTGTGAAGCTGAGTGACACGGGACCGAATCCGTCAGGGAGCACAAATTCCCTCAAGATTACAGGTACACCTTGCTGTCGAGTGCCAAGTAGCACGAAACCGGGTTTCAGGGTTTCCTGTTGACCACCTCCAACCATCATCTTATCTCAACATAGTGCACGCAGTGTCGAGCCACCTAGACTAGTGGCCACTTTGCAACTTGATCAATAGCATTTGATCAGCACTAGGAAGAACTTGACACGCATGACATTGATCACCACCCAGTGATGCTGTATAGAAATTTACATGTTCCTGTAAGTTTTCACAATTGATTTCCTATATGTTTATCTTCACTTGAATTTTCTTTCACTCAGAGTGAATTTTACAATGTATGCCATACTAAAGCTCAATATGAAGAAATCGGTCCAGCAATATGCCGTCATAATCCTGTGTTTGGTACAATGACTTAATGCTAATTATGACCAATTGGATTGAACTGAATATCTTCATTCTAATTATTTTTTACATGATTTTTGCTTTGTTTGTTTTTTTGATTTTATGATTAATTTAATGCGTGCATGTGTATCTACATAAACTGTTGACTTACTACTTCATTGCCATCAGTATCTACTGTTCAGTCTTGTCTTTCTGTGTCAGTCCGTTTATGCGAACCAACAATTTGTAACAGAATTTGATTTGTATTAAAATGATGAATTTACTGCTTTTGTATTAGTCGGCTGCTTTTCCTCTTGTTATAGGTTAGTTTCATAGACTTATTCTGCATAACTAGTGGAAGTCTGGATGGAGCTGATCAAAGTATCATTTGATAAATCTCTAGATTCACTGTCAGTTTTAAGTTGTTCTTATAGTTGTTTTCCTCTACAAAGTTGAACTTGCTGAAGCTTTACTGTGTTAGTGTCGAACATGATTCTTAATATTGTCAATTGGGCAGTCTCAGTTGGGGGATAAGGACTAGGCCGACTGTAGTTTATTCTATCTCACTGTGTTGTATTGTCGTCCAGTGGCTGGATGATACTGACAGCTAGTTGACGAGCAGTATTTCTTTCGGGCGAGACATGTGTCTATCTCTTGGGAGGGCTTGAGTAGGGAAGTTACGTTTTATGTAGTCTCTTGTTCTGCTAGCCATGGCGGAGTTTAAATGCAATGAGGATAAACATTCGAAATGGTTTGACATAGTTGTCAACTTCCTTCGTTTTCTCCTGATCTCGTTCCTAATATGCCACATTACGCTTCAGCACTTTCCGAACAGTTGTTTGTAAATGCTTCTATTCACTCACCTGTCGCTTGCCTTTGGTGTACATGAACAAACAGTCACATCTGATGAGATGACGTAACATCCACTCTAAACAACGCCTCGATTTATCGTCCCTTATTGTGCGAGATGTACTTCTTTCTAGTTGATGATTCATAAACTGAATATGAGTATTTATGTGTGGCTTATAAAAGACATGACTAGACAATTAGCTTGCTGAGGATTTAGTGTCAACAACCCGCTACTGATCTCTACTTCGGACCCATCGTGTGTGAAGTGCCTATCAATTTATTGATTATATGTCCCATATTTCGCAAAACGTAGTTCAGTCTCTGCCTAGCGTTTTGATTGAACACTTGGTTCATAATTTTATTTTATCACCATGAGATTTTCATAATTTTACTGAGATCGATGTTAGACAAACATTGAAAATCTGGAAGCGGTAGACGGACATTTCGTCCTACCGTCGGGCTTCTCAGTAATGCGTAACCTCAACACTTAACGCGTTACTCTAACCTAGGGCCAGTGATGGTGGAGAAGATTTGTAGCTCAGGTGCTAGGGCCAGTGGTTTAGCGCGAACGCCTAACCTCTGAACCACTGAGCCTGAGTTCTATTGTGAGATAGGTATCTACCGGAGACAATGGAAGATGGTCTCACAATATCGTGGACTTGTTCAAGCTAGACACGAACACCGCTGGATGCTACGTTAATGGGAGTTTGAGTCTTTGCGTGCTATACCATGACTCCTTGCTTTGATTCCCGCATGTGTAGTCGTTGATAATCACTTTCGAGTAGTCTTATGCTAAGACGAAACGGCCGGACATTCACAGGTGGTCTAACATTGTCTGATTCATGGTTTCAATGAAACAATAATTTCTGCAACCTCATACTGTTACCAAACGAAAGATCATAAACTATTAAAATGCAGAACTCAGTTTATAATCAATGAAATAGATTGAATCATGGATTAACTCCTAATTATTGGTTATGCCCAACTAAAATGCTGAAAGATCAATGGCGTAGTGTTTGTTTGTTCGTCTATGCAAAGTAGAGGGCATGCATGGGTTGCAGGTCTTTTCCAGGTAATTGGAAAGTGAAGAGATAAAACTGTTTCAACATCCTATTTATAAAAAATAGATTTTGTTATCTACGTATTAACTGTCAAGGAATGCATACACATAGTATTTGTTTCACACAACTGGCTTGCGTCATACTCTGTCGATCAGTCAAAGCACGAGGAAGACTCGCTGTTGATAATTTTTTATTCCCGTTGCTCAACAATGTGTTGGTCCTATCCCATTAGCGACAAATGTCAGAACACCATCATATTTATAAGAGGCCACAAACTAGTTTGCATTCTTCATATATTGGCCTTCAATTATTTGAAAACTCTTATCTGCAGTTCTCTTTTGAAGTAGGGTGTGCCTGGGCATTTTGCTAGTTTGGTGCAATCTCTGTATACAAACAGCGCTGACTGAACGTGTGTATAAACCCGTCTCTTTCTGTTGTTCCGTTGTAGTTGTTGAATGTGGCGGGGTTGACTCTGCACATAGTACCTCTCCAACTATACAATTTGTATTAATCCGGAAATATTTGTGCTGGAAGTAGGTAGTGGTTGTGCAGGTCTGTTACATGTAGAAAAGTTCTTCGAATATGTAAAAGTGAATAATATATCCACAGCTTGCGATTGCATTCAAGTTACACAATAGTCGTTGTCTTAGTGGTACTAATCTGACTGTGAAACTTAGATTTCAGGACTGACATCTATCTGTCCTTCACGACATCCTACAGTAATGTAAGAGTAATGTGTAGGTAAAAAAGTAAATTTTGAGATTATCTTCGAAGCTCACTTGATCGGATATCATTTTCATAGAGCAGTTGCATCGATATAGTTACAATATTGATCAGTTCTCCTAAACCATATAGACATCAATATAACATCAAGGCATATCAGTTACCGACTGTTGGACACCAATAGAATATCTCACTCTCGCTTGCATGATAACCAGGGCAGAACGCAAGACAATAAGTAAATATTTTATAGTTATACTATTAACCTTTATGACTAAAGTCATTCAATAACTAAAAGTGGAATCCTGAATACGACAGAAAAATTAAGAACTAAATCGAGATAAATACCCTGTAAGTGGAAAGAACCATGTGAGAGATCCATGATTAATTATCAAGAACACGAGAATGGTAGGACGTACAAAATCGTTATGCGTAATGCAAATGCTCGCAAGAAAATACTATCACACAATGACTTCAGCATTCAATAATTGTGAGGCATGGTTCAAAACAGAAACTAAGAGAGATAATCTCGTTGCCATTTCTTTTAAAAATGAGTTAAATTCCAATTATTCCCGATGGAACTGCTACTTCCATTTAAAACTACACTCGCACACTCATATTTTATTTATTTATACTCTCCTCCTCCATTTATCACTTTCTTGTCATATGAAATATTTTATGGCGTCCATTTTCGTCAATATTCATGGGTTCAAATAAATAGAAAGCATCGTCATAGACGAATCTAACACTGCACTACAGCTAAAACTGTGGATCATGCCTTCGCTGAATAGTAGATGTCAAACTCTAGTTGTCCTGAAGATTGTTCCATAACAAAAATTCGAATCTTGACTACTCACCCATTTTTACGGAATTCTCGTGATAAACTGAGTTTCAAATTACTGACTGATACCCACGAGCCAATGATACAGTAGGACGATTGTATCAGCAGTTGAGGGCCTCATTTACATTCCCAAACGTGTCAATATTGATCGAGCCATTTCTACTTAACTTACCAAAAATCCATAGCTTAGAGTATTACTGATTGATTATTACCACTGAATTTTGTATATGGGATCATGAGTTACGATTTTATCAATCGACCGTGCTTCAAGAACGGACCAAAGGAAGAATTCGAACTTAAAATATAGCTGTTTTACTTCCAGGAGAACCTTGGGATCACGCACATTCATTACTGGATTCAGCTTTAAACCTCACTGTAAGCTATGAGTTGAGTAATGTATGGCTCCTACTGGACTTCAATCACCCGAGGCTTTCTTTCAAAAAGACTTCGTGTATAACACATACGTCTTTAAATGCTAGGATTCACTACGCTAACTGCTCGCTGTGACATCAAATATTCCGAAGCGTTATGTGCTTCGAATTCAAGTAATATACCGTAGGGAAAATCAGGAATGAGGATTGCTCAAATATTGAATGGCTGAAAACTGCAAACTGATCTATCGACCTACCGGTAAAACATCCATTATAAAAATGACCCTGGAAATCACAGAACGAAACGAAACAAAACTCAACAAAGAGGAGATTCCAGGATTACAGACATCGCGAAAACTCAACACATCCTGGAATAACAGTAATGTATATGTAAAAGAGTTTGTTCTCCTTCAAATTTTTTGCTTTCATTCTTTGCGCGGTTTAGTCCTTTTTAACAACTTGGATTCTATGGTGATCTGTAACGCGAAATGTTGTTTATTATAACTTCTTTCATATTATGTATATTTTAGGAAAATAAAAACACAAAATGTGAGTGGTATATGCGTTTACTAGCACTTAACTTACATGCTCTATACATTTTCTGATTTTAACTTTCCGTTTGAATAATAAACTACAATAATCTGTTCTTCCTTTCTTAAACTACCTTCGCTTCAGTGAGTTTTACTTTGGTCTTGCAACATAAATGTTCTACCATTGCACATACCGTAACTTTTTATGTATGACGCATTACTGTCCTGTAATTCATGAGTATATGCTATCCCATTATTTTCGAATGCCTCAGGGAGTTATGGTTTTCACCGAAAAATCTGCAAAATGATCATCCAACTTATTCAACGAAACAACAAACCAACGAAATTAAATAGTATTATATGAATTTATGATGTTCAAGCTTATAATATGTTTTGTCAAACAAGAGGTAAATGTTCTGGATAAGAAAAGGTTGAACATTGTCTTATTGAAATCATTTAATCATATTTCTTTTATGTCATCAGACAACTCTGTCGTCATAGTGAACTCGTAGTAGACATTTGAATATCAACACACTGGAGTTCAAATGTCTGACGATGAAGCTGAAGAAATTGAAGAGGAGGAGGGAGTATATTTAGGAGTAAGTTAATCATTTTTGCGTCATAGAAGAATATTAGGAATATGAAGGAGGGAGAAATGAACGTGATGAACGACATGGTTACGGTAAAGCGATACTCCCAAATGGAGATACATATGAAGGAATGTATGAAAACGGGAAAAGAAATGGATCAGGAGTGTATAGGTATTTTCTTTATTCCAAATATAAGGTCCAAAGATTCAAAAATGGTGCACGTTATGATGGGACGTACGAGGATAACAAGAGACAAGGCCAAGGAACATTCTATTACCCTGATGGTTCAATTTACGAAGGTTTGTATCAGTTGAAAATGTCTTACTTTTTATTTAGGAAACTGGAGTGAGGGTTTGCGATATGGTCAAGGGAAGTATACCTACATTAATGGAGATACATATGAAGGGGAATGGAGAGATCATTTAAGACATGGTAAAGGTACATACACATTCGCCTCAACTAAGCTACAATATATTGGAAACTGGAAAGCTGGAAAGATGAATGGTTATGGAGAATTAGTGCATCCTCATCACCGATTTATTGGGTTTTGGAGAGATGGAATGGTAATGGCTATATTGCCACATTTCAGCAATTTTCTTCCCTCATATGTGTTATTACCTACCATATAAAACCCTGTAGTTATACAGAGCCTTAGAAGTGTTTTTTGGAAACCGTGGATCACAATCACCCTTGACTGTTACGTACCAAGACTTATCTTATTATCACTTATTCGTAGACTAATAGATAAAAGTCGGGTTTATACTTGCATTTCTTTATCCATTCAACTATTAGATGCTGCAGAAATTCTTACTTATCGTGGTTTGTCAGCAGTGAGAAATTATGAATTGGATGACTTAAGTAAGAACACCATTCCATTTGTTATGTCTATCACTGTCGTGTCTACTGAATGCCAAACCGGTTTGTAGTTATGACTAAAATCCGAATCCGACGATACTTAGTGAAGTTCAGAGACTTGTGATGAGGATTCATTTGAGTCAAAAAATAAATCAAATGATATATTAGTTTACTACTTTTTATGGTTTAATAAAGGTCAAATTAAGATTCAGATATGGATTAATTGAACTAGACAATATTTAACACCAGATAATCAGCAACTTGATGAGTGAAAACATTTACAACCAAGATTTCATAACTGATATTTATAGCTAATGAACTAGGTTATATAATTTCTCCTCAAATTCGATTACGTACCATAAACGATTGGAAGAAATCAGTTTAATATGTTACTCTTACTCCTATCGATTAAGTCACTGCTCACTACACTAGAAATCTGATGAAATTTCTAGACAAGAATGCCTTAATATGCTTGCTTATATCTGACCACAAATACTTCATAGCAAATTATTCTTGTTTTAGTGAACTATACAGTGTAAACTATATATCCTTGTTCTAGTCATCTTTGTTTATTGATGTCGCACAACTACTAAAGCACTGAACTTAATAGAGAAAATTGACAACGTCAAATTGTTTAATGATTATTTGGCTGGTTAAAAAGGATCAAGATGGCAACCCTTAGATCTCTACAAGATTTCCATCTAACCTAATCCTTATTGAAAACAATCAAGTCAAAATTTGAAAGCGTTGCGTTTCATTTATTGAAACTTTAAACACCTATAGTTAGAAAATCAGCTTGAAGCAACCTATCTTCTATCACTCAATAGTATACAGAATAACAACATCTACAAATAGTTTCTGTAAAAATGTTTTAATAAACAAATATCTTATGTCCTCGTAGTCATTAAATCCACATGAATCCCATTTATTTTGACCCAGGTTATTGGCAAGGGTAGATATATTTTTCAAAATTCAAGTTGTCAACAAACGGGCGAATATTTAGCCACACAAGCAGTAAGTCAAACATCGCTTTAACATAAAATACTATTAACATTGCCAACATAGTACATTGATTGTTTTATCAAACATTCATTTAAATGTATTCTTATACCCAAGCTTGAAGTGGGTAAATTTTTGGGTTTTTTTTTGATTTTATGGTTCCCAATTACTCAGTAGACAGTATGCATAAAACTCTTTAATGGAGTTGAACTAAAGCCTCCATAAAATGACATTTTACGTATGACTGATTTCATGTGAGGAATTGTAAAATAATGTTCATTTTAACTTTGTAATTATACTTTAACATTCAGTGCAAATGTGAGACAATGATTGATTAGTTGGTCCAAATTTTGAACAATTAGCTAGTTAGACTTTTACATGTTTCCCATACTCATCATACTTATGCTGCATAAATTATGTGCGTGAATGATATCAAAATACTTACGTTTTTCAGAAAACCGATGCACTATGATTCATTACGTAGATTGAGATATTATCATGTAGTTTTTAAATACAGTAGTCTGGAAGTAGTACAAATCGTAATTAGAACACCGCATAACAGAACCGAAAGGTTTTAATTGAGAATCAGAGTCACAGTGTTATGAATTAAAAAAGGCCGTTGCCAATTCTCTGTGATTTCATGCTCGGCTTTTTACCTCATTATTCACCCATCAATCGAAATACGACTTGCTAATCTTAGCACTGTGCCAAATCCATGGCTTTCGACCAGTATAAGCAGTCTAGCGTCGTTATTGGCTCCTTGTCCGCCTAGCCCTTTCACTTGAGTTCAGAACACCCCCGCCACGAGAAGGCAGTGAGTAGGACTTCCCTGGCAGAGGCTATGCTCAGCGAATATATAGCCTCTGCCAGGGAAGTCCTACTCACTGCCTTCTCGTGGCGGGGGTGTTGTTTACGAAAGTGAGAGGACGAAAAGCGAATGTCCGGAATTTTAACCGGGTTGGCGGATATGGAGGGTCCACCTAGGAAAGTTGGCAAACCCTGATTCCAAACCAATGGTGCACATGGGCTCCAGTATCCTGAGTGAACAAATGGCGTACGAATCAACCGTTGATCACCGGCTACCATGGGACTGCATCTCCTTACGATGCTCCACTGCCTTGTGGATCAGACATTCAGGTCAAAGGCTCCGGGTGTGGCCCCCTAAGAAAACCACCTGCTTCAGTCTGGGCACCTGGGCAGTAACACAGCCCTCACACAAATCGAATGAGATTTGTGAGGCGCATATTTATCTGGTGCTTCCTTGTACTAATATTTATGTGTTTAAATAAAAAAATAACAGCTTCCACGATGAGAATAATTTATTTCAAGCATACTCGGTTTATATACTAGACAGATAGACTGCATCATACCATAAAGTAGAAAATAATATTTGTACAAGATCAGGCCAAATATGCGCTTTTCGGCTCTCTGAGCTAAGATCTTGTGTAGTGTGTGTAGGCCAAATATGGATGTGAACGTGGGGGACAATAATCAATAAACTTAATATACTTTAAGGACAGTAATTCGTGAAATAATAATTCATAGGTCAAAATGTAGCTTATAATAAGATGAATATAGATATACATAATGTAATCACTGAATAGTTAAACAATGAGAATATATATAGAATAATAGTCCATGAATAGATCCCGGAAGTTACCCATACTTAAGTGTTCGCTAGGATATAACACACAGGTACGTCTTTTTGTTTAGTACCAAAAAACTGGGTACAGAGCCTTCTATTAATTTATCCTAAATGTAGAACATAAATGTGATTTCCTCTACAACAATGAACCAATAAACATATTAGTCAAAATAAATATTCTATCAATAGAATATGGTAAACAGTAATAACTCAATAATAACGTAGATTAGTTAGTTCATTGAATGCTGATGTGAATAATATTATTCTTATTTTGAACGTGCAAATGGGTTCTTATTACCTTTTTCATAGAATATCATTAGATGTAACTTTTGTTCCTTCACGTTCAATTATATATCAGTCAATTAATGATGAAGCAATAACATTCTGATAATAGATTCTTGTAAATAAATTGGTCCAAGATTATCATCAATATTAATATCTTACTTTTCAAACAAAATTTCTAGGTGAGTGATGACAAAGTAGATGAAGAAGAAAGTAAGATGATTCCTCGATGGAAAGCGACAATGATTGAACCATTAAGTGAAGAGGCAAAATATTCTTTAACAAGTCTAAAAGAAACAGGTATTCATCATTCTTTATTTAAAAGCGATCTTGTAACGGTGTTTGTTAGGTGAAGGATATCGATGGGATAAGGCGAGGTGTGCGTTTTTAGGGTCTTTTTTTCTAGCCCCACCCCTCCTTATGGGAAAGCATTATCGATCTTATGTTGGTTGTCTGAAGGAAACATCTTACTGCTGTCACACCTCTGTACAGTCAGCAGTAAGACTTTGCCTTCGGACCTTGGGTTTGCTGCTTTTAGTCTTACCGCTCTTCAACAGACATGCCTGGCATGGTAATACCTTGAGAAACGATTGTTCCAGCTAGTATAGCTCGATTGGTTCATCACGGTAGGGCAAATCCGGTCACCATGTCAGGGTAGCAGCAGCGGTCGTAGAGGACTTGTAGAACTCCTGGTATTTCCATTTTTTGAGATCGAATAATTCGCATTCTAATAATGTGAACTGATTCATTTTGCGCACCAGTTTCTAAGTGATCATTAGCTTTTCAAAATAAGGAAAGCGAATGTGCTGTAATGCTCTCATTGTTTGAATAAAGTAGCTTAATTACTAAGATTCATTCTGATATAGCTATAAGCCTTCATTAACTGAGGTAGTCAGACCATATATAATTTAATCAAAGTTTGACATTTGCATCACTTGATAGCGAGTCAGTAGTTTTAAGGTTAAATATTTGCACTTGAGGTAGAATGTTCTGCACTCGATCGTGGATGTGCACTGCCGAGAAGCCCTAAACCAGGATATAATGGTCCTCCAGTGCTTCTTGGTTTCCAATGATGGTATAGCTAGGATGAGTTCATGATTTAACCTTTAAAAATTTCATTTAATAATTTTCAACTATTTCTAGATTGATTTCCTTCTTAACTATTCCTTTTTTTGTATAAAGTTTCCGAAGAAAAACCAACACAAGAAATATCTGAAGAGGATAAAGTCAAGGTGAAGCAAACAGATGATGATGATGATGACAACAACAATCAGACAGAACCCACTAATGATAATGATGTTGATCGATCTGAACGTGGTGAAGTCGATCAAAAAGATGTGATTCAAACAGACGATTCTAAAGATGATAATGATATTACTGAAAATAAATCAACTAAAAACGATGAAGTACCAAAACCTCAAGGTACAGTAGAAGAAGAACAAGAAGAAGAAGAAGATGATGATGAAGGTGATGACGACAATACAGAAGTATAATAATAATAACTACTGATGTCTTTCTCTATTATAATATATGATGAATGAAAGATTTTTTTGTTCTCTCTTGTTTCTTTCTTCAGGCTGTGTGTATAACACAAAACTAAAGGATTATAGAACTAGTCAGCCAGTCAGCTACAACGTAGTACCAGACACATATATGCATCGGTCCAAGTTGCCATACCTCGTTAGCACAACAAGATCAACACCGGATTCATATAAATAGTTAATTTAGTGGTGGTAATATATAAGAGAAAAGTTGTATATAAGGATACAGTATAGGAAGGAAGCAAGTTATAAAGCAAATTTAATCTCGAGGTCTAAGGGATGATAAAGAGTGTATACACCTACGCCATTGTGATCGATTCTGAGCCATGTCACACAGTCTCCAACCATTGGTTACGATAGTCATGCGGACCCCAACCAGGTAGTCTGCATTTACCAACATGGCTCAGACTAGAAGTTAGTGACTTCAAGCACCGATGTCATGTTTTGGTTTGGCCGCCCCTAACTCTCTTCCAACCATCGCCAATACTAGTCAGCATAGCGCGTCGTGGTAATCGGTGTTCAGGCATACGTAACACGTGGCGGGCCAACCATCTCAGTCGATGAAGATTCATGACCTCACCAACTGATTTACCATCATTTCCTTATACCCTGTGTCTGACCTTTATGTTACTTACCCGGTGATCCCAGCAGATGCGAGCAATATTTCTAAGGCATAGATTATAGAACTAGAGGAAATAGCTTTAGAAAACCCATCATATTGATTAACGTATATATGTATACATCAGTGGTCTAATATGTTCATTTCTTAGACTGTCAGTCCAGTTTGTAGCTTAATGATGGATTAAAACTGTTCAATTACAGAAACTTTATGGTTGAATAGACTATAGATACTTTTTGTTTGAGCTAGATGATATGTTGGTAGTAATGTGGTGTGTGTTACTAATGTCAACAGATATAAGTAGTACGTATCATCAATTGAAAGTGAAATGTATGGCAGCAGAAGGTAAGAAGATCGAACAGAATTGAAAGAGAACACAGAATGGTTGCCGTGGAAACGGAACATGAAGTCTGAGACGATTAATTGACATTTTACAAATGAAATATTTACTGTATGGTTCTCAGATTGCGTATTCAAATACATTTGATTGATCATCACTTGTGTTTTCATTCACTATAAAGCTTCTACAATTGTTCTAGTTAATATTATTGTTTAAGAGTGATTGTTTAGTATATGTGTATTTAGATACATTCTCAATGGAGTTTTGTTCTCTAATCTGGATGGTTTGGTCGTGGAGCTTTCATAGTCCTTCTGAACGACATCATCAGCACATTCTCGTTGACCATTTTGTTAGACTGATCTTATATTGTTATGTATACTGACTGTAGGTTAATATTAACTGATATGCTTCTGGTTACATTTTCATTTAGTATTTAAACCATATAGTCATTAATAAAGTTCCGATTAGTCTAGACCTTCACTGAATTAATTGGCGTAGGCTAGCTGAAAAGAGAAGAGGGGTTGATATAGCTATTGATATAGAAGAAAGTGACCAAATTTTTAAAGTAACCTACTACCTATGATTTAGCCATTTCTAATCTTATAAACTTCAAAGAATTGTCTCCTCTAAATTAACACTATGAACTAAACTACTTATAAGTAGTTTAAATAATCTAGGAAAATTCATAATTTGATTTTCCAGTGCCGATGTAATTCGAATGATCATTTTGTTATATGATCATTAGTTTAGTGAATTTAGAGAATTATAGGTGATTAGTGTACGCCTTTGTAGGCCTCAACATACACCAAGAAAAAAGCAAGATCCTCAAATACAATACGGAGAACACTAACCCAATCACACGTGGTGAAGAAGTCCTGGAAGATGCGGAATGTTTCACGTACCCGGTCAACATCATCGATGAACGTGGAAGATTCGATGCAGATGTAAAAGCAAGGAATGGAAAAGCAAGAACAGAATTCCTTCAAATGAAGTTAATATGGAACTCAAAACATCAGTCAACCAATATCAAAGTGAGAATCTTTAATACGAACGTCAAGGCAGTGCAAGTGTATGGGGATGAAACTGTCAGAACTACCACAACAATTGTCTATGTAAAATACTGAGTGTCCGTTGGCCGAATACCATCAACAACAGCCTACTGTGGGAGAGAACAAATCATCTTCCAGTTGAAAATGAAATTAGGAAAAGACGTTGGAAATGGATAGCAGATACCTTATGGAAATCATCACACTGCATCATGAGGCAAGCCCCAACTTGGAATCGTGAAGGAAAGAGGGAAACAGGAAGGCCGAAGAACATATTGTTTAGAGAATTGTAATTGGATATCAAAAGTTTGAATAGCAACTGAAAAGAACTGGAAAGGACTGACCAGGACAAGTTTGGATGGAGAATGCTGGTAGGCGGTCTATGCTCCTCTATGAATGGTAACAGATATAAGTAAGTAATAGCTTTTCAGCTTGCAATCATATCAAAATAAATTGAAATAAACCAGGATGTAATGGAAGCTGTTTTTGTTGTAGTATAGGGTTCTATAGACTCGCGGAACCACCAGGGATTAAATCATAAATTTCCAGGTAAACTAGTGAGTGCTTAAAACGTTTCACAATCGAATGTCTTGGATGTTTTGATTCAATCATTTTGAGAGACTGATCAAATGACTTCCAGTGTTACTTGTGGATAACTGACATTGAGATCGTTCTGTCATGTGTGGTGTGATGAAGTTCTTCAGCAATGACAAGGAAATGTTGATCGATCAATCTTTTGAAATGATTGGAGTAAGAAATGTTAGACATTGGATGTCGAGACTGTATTCCGATGGTTATGCGCTGACAACTGAAGCCGAAGGTCCAGGATACCTTTTCTACTGCTGTTTCGGATAATCACTAATGTGAAGTTCTATAGTAGACATTTAGTGCTTCGTCATTTCCAGTGGTCCTCTATCTGAGATCAGTCCGTTATTATAAACTATGAATTGAAATTCAAATAAAAGAATGCTTTACGGTTCTACAACTTTTAAAATACAACTTCACTAAGATTTTCAAATATTTCAGTCAGTCATAAATGGGTTAGAACCTAACATATATGTACAATGACTTAAGTTGCCAAGCAACATTGGTACAACGAAATGAATAGAAAAAGAATCAGAAGAGCTGTAGCCTTAATGGTACGGAGAAAGCTTGAACATGAAGAATGTAGTTTAAAAAGACGGAAAAAAAATATATGTGTAGGAAAATAGGAGCATAAGATCTAGAAGAAGAGAAGGAGCACATGGAGCTGCAAAACTGTGGACAACTCTAAGCCGTTTCACTTAACATTCATGTTAACTGAATGCGATTATAATACGAGACCTAACTAGACAGTCTGCTCCAGCTAAATTGAGTCGGAGAGAACAAACCAGATTTCAGTGGAGGAAGAAATCTGGAAGAAGCGCTGGAAGTGGATTGGGAACACTTTGAGGAAATCACTCAACTGCGTCATAAGGCAAGCCCTCACATGGAATCCTGAAGGCCAAAGGAAAAGAGGAAGACCAAAGAACACATTACGCAGAGAAATGGAGACAGACATGAGAAGAATGAACAAAAAATGGAAACAACTAGAAAGGAAGGCCCAGAACAGAGTGGGTCGGAGAATGCTGGTTGGCGGCCTGTGCTCCATTGAAGGTAACAGGCGTAAGTAAGTAATTAAACAAGAGTCAATATCTTTCTGAAATAAAACCAACTATATTAATCCATACTGATTGATATAGACCACTCATAAAGTAGCATTTTTCATTTACATGGAATGGGATAAGTTCCTAAATAACACTCAAGTACAACAATCGAAACTAAACAATACGAACTTATTAAGTTCGAAAATTTTCTTCAATTGATTACAATCTAGAAATGGTAGGGCTCATTATGGAAAGGAAGTATAGATATCCCAACTCAGCAAACGTCTGATTAAGATTAGGTTGTTCAGCACCTATAAATACTTGAATTTTCCATAAATTTGTACTATTTCTTTGTGAGTGAAAGTAGTATCTGCAATTTTTGTTCATCTTTCATCAAAGTAATTAACGATTATAAGTGAACGACTAAGAAATGTAAAGAGAGATCGTATATGCTCATTACCACTGAGGAGTCTCATATTAGGACGAAACGACCATTCAGTGATTTCAAGTTTTATATGGTTGTCTAGCTTTAATCGACTAATGAATTCAGCTATTAAATGAAAAAAAGATTGAATATCACAATCTGAAAGGGGTGCTGTAGATAATTTCTAACTTCAACTAATCCCCGAAATTGCGTCACCGTCTACCATTGTCTTCAGTGAGCTACTATCTCACAACATATCCGGTTGAACTCCACTGATCATGGCTTCTCACTAGAACTAGTGAGCAAATGATGATTATAATCTGAAAGGGGTTTTGTGGATATTATACTAACTTAATAGTTGTATCTATGGATCAATTAAAGCTAGACCACCATAGAAAATCTGTAAGCATTGGACAGAAGATTCGTCCTAGTAAAGGACTCCCCAGTGGTCTAGAGGTTAAGCGTTCGCACACGAGGCCGATAAGTCCTGGGTTCATATCCCGTGAGCAGGATAGTAGTGAGTATCGACTTTGGGATGCGGAGACATCCACCTGGCAGGTCCAAAAGAAGCCAAAATAGATGATCCCGATTTCATTGCTAGTCAATATTCATACTTATATTGATGAAATGAATTTGAGATAATTGTAGTGAACGAGAACATCAGTGGGTACAACCAAAATTGTAGAATCTCTTAATGAAATCTGAGAATCATACAGTAGGTGCTTCATTTGCACAATATCAATCAATCGTCTTAGACTTTATTGTTCTTTCATTTCCACATCAATCATTCACCATTCTCATTCCGCTTTCTTCAATCTTTTTAATCTTCTACCTTCCAAATAATTCATTTTCATTTGATGATACATACTACTTATATCTATCGATATCAGCAACAAATACACACTCCTTCGCACACACACACACACACACACACACCATAGTATTACTTATTATCACATGTTTCAAAAAAGAAGTTTTACACGCTTACTCCTTACATCAATCTAATTAGAATGAAATTTCTTTTTTTTTCAATAAAGTATGTGAAAAAATAAAAAGAATAGAAGATAAACATCTATGACATAATGAGTTGCTGGGTTACATGAACTTGTATACCCATGTAACTAAGTGAACACACACACACAAACATACTCACACATACGCACACACTTGTAAACACTTATAATATCAAAAAAAATTTTTGTAAGCACACCCAAATATGTCAAATCATTTATGATTATTTACACAACCACCCAACCACCTACCCACCCACACACACACACACACTAGAAAGGAGCTCTATTTACTGCAAAAAGAAAAAAAAACACAATTATGATCCTCCTCAAATTTATTGATTGATCTGATTTATCCATGCACAATAGTATTCATTGTATATTGTTACATATTATATATACCTATATGAATAGTATAGTATGAGAGTAAAGAAATTTGATGTAACGATTTACACTTGGGTTATGGTAAGTTCATAATGTATTCGACGGTAAACTATTTAAGGTTATATGAATAAGATCCAAGTGTAGCTTATTGATGAATGTGTATTGGTTGAAGTTAGACATTAACACCGTTGGATGACAATCGATTCAGTGGTTTATCGGTTAAGTGCTCTGGCGCGAGACCGATATGTCATGGGTTCGAATCTCACGAGGCGGGATCATGGACCCGCACTGATACTGAGGAGTCCCATAATAGGATGAAACGGTCATCTAGTGCTTCTAGGTTTTCCATGGTGGTCTAGCTTCAATTGACTCATGATTTCAACTAATATATAATGTGCATTTAAACAATTTTGTTTTGTTGAATCTTTTCATTAATGTTTAGGATTGTAATTGATCGGGTCGCTTATTAGCATATGTACATCTTATGTGGATTGTTTTGAGATTGCCTTAAGTCAGCATTCGGTAGCTAAATGGATAACCTGATGGTATTTTAGGCGAATGGTACTGAGTTTGAGTCTTGGAGTGAACATCAATTGTATGATGTAGGTTTATCCAGGTGAAGAGTCCTAAATAGGACGAAACACGTGCCTTGGATTCCATTGCTAGTCGTTATCCGTCTTTATTTAGGGAATGAAATTGTTCTCCAAGTGAATCAGATAGAATAAAGTATATGAAAGAGACAATAAACTAATCAGGTTATTCTATCTTTATATAGTTATTTAATTATATAAATGATCAATTAGTCTTGATAATTTGTTTTATCTTAATTGATTGATCACTGGGTAGTGATCATTGTCGTGCGTGTCAAGTCCTTCTTAGTGCTGATCGAATGCTATCGATCAAGTTGCAATGTGGCCATTAGTCTAGGTGGCTTGACACTGCATGCACTATGTTGAGATAAGATGGTGGTTGGAGGTGATCAACAGGAAAGACTGGACCCGGGTTTCGTGCTACTTGGCAGTCGACAGCAAGGTGTACGTGTAATCTTGAGGGAACTTGTGCTCCCTGACGGATTCCACTTCATGTCACACAGCTTCACAGTCAGAGACGTTACCGCTGACCTATTCGGACCGTTTAATATTTTCATTAAAAGCATCCATTGATATGATGAATAAAGAAATTTTAGTCAACCGATCATAAACAATTTCCTTTTCGATAGAAGGCTTTATGTAAGATACTTTGAACTAAGTATATATACGTAATTGAATCTATTTTCAAATGTCGATAAGATTTCATTCATACTGCTTCATGAGTCTGTTGAATGTTATATCTTGATGAGAATAAGTAATAGTAACTGTTGGAATCTATTTATGAACTAATACTATAGATGAGACTATAATTTATGGATGACATTTGACCGATGCTGAAGTAACCTTTTAAATGTCCACCTAGTTACTACGGTTAAATTAGGGTTATAAAACAGTTTGAAGAATAAAGATTATGATAGACAGTTGGTGGTTATGATTAGGAATTCGATTTATGGTTTACATCAAAAACTGATATCAACTTAAATGCCAAAACGTTATTTAGCCAAATGGATGAATTAAGTTAGCGCCAAAATCCGAAACCCATTATCTTATATCTGATTGTTTCGTCCATAAATTATAGTCTCATCATACTATACATATATTTCCTATTGTATAATTGTAACTAAACTATATATGTCGATATTCCTCTTATTATAAGCTTTAGTTTGACCCATAGACTATTATTATACGATTTAATGTTCTTGAGTTATACGCAGTCTACTAGTTTCAGTTTCGCTCATTCACACCCACTTTTGGCTTGATCTTGTATACATATTATGCCCTATTTTGTGATGCGATATGGTCTGTTTGGTTTGTACGTGAACAAAGTTGTTCGAAATACATGATTCATATATCAGAGGCTGAGATTGGTGTTCTGGATTTAACATGCACGGCTAGGCAGGAATAAAGACCAATAACGACTATAGACTGTTTATACAGGTTTGGTCGATAAGGCACAACGCCACAAGTTATAACATGAGGAGATCCAGAAATATCTTCGATAAAAGCTCAAGAGGGGCTTTAAAAACTTTGGAAAACATTTTATCCAATCAGCACTGAACAGATGTTTCTCGGAGACATCTAAAAAGTGAAAAGTCATGAGTCACATTTATCATCGGATGATCGACTTTCCTGCTACTATACTGAAAATGGTTCCAAAACTTTCTAGAAGCCTAAGGCTATCTGAAATGCTATAAATGCCCTTCGGTATTTTACACATCAACTCACCTTGGAATAAGGAATTCTTTCCATATTTCATGCCTCTTCTGTCATATTTAAGTTGCTGTGTATATTTAACCTGGAGATTACTAGAGGAGCTTACGAAATCGAACTAAGCGTTCAGTCAATAGATTTATCAGAGTCAACCTAATAGAATCATATCAACTAACTAACTATTTTGTTTTATTTATTGTAAAATATGTTACCCTAAATGTTTTACATCTTCTCGTGGCGGGGTTGTTATATACGAAAGTAGGAGGACAAAAAATGAATATCTGGCGCTTTAACCGGATTAATGAACACAGGAAGTTCACCTAGAGGAGTTGAAAAACTCTGATTCCAAACCAATGATGCACATAAACTCCAGTATCTTGAAAGGAACAAATAACGTTGGTCAACGGCTACCATGCTCCACTACCTTGTGAATCAGACCTTTAGGTCAAAATCTCGAGGTATGGCCCCCCCCTAAGGAATTCAACTGCTACAGTTTGGTCACCTGAGTAATATACCCATCTCTCAAATAAATCAAATGAGATTTGTGTGGCGTATATATATCTGATGCTTCTTTGTATCAATATTTCTGTGTTTAAATTATCATCATCATCATAATAATAATCAATAATACATCACTCCATCTGTAACTCTTCTAGAATTAAATTAATTGATTTTATAACATTCTTATTAAAATTTAAACAAACAAAAAAAAAACAAAAAAAAAATTTTTTTTTATTGATTTTAGAAAAAAAAAATGAAAACCATAGAAAAAAATCATAATTTAATAATACAAAAAAATGATTTATGCCAAGAAAATTTCTATGGAAAAAATGTAAGTTTATTACATAATTATTTAGTTACGTTGTGGTGTTGTCTACTTATATCCATATAAGTAGTATATGGCGTGGGTCAGACATAGAATGTATTTTGGCAGAAGACCGATGAGCAAAGAACTGAAATGAAGCGCAATCGTTTGGAAAATGCATGAGCAATGGAATTAGAGAAGAAACAATGAAGATTGAAACAATTGGTTGTTAATTTGCAAATTGACTGTTCATTGTTTGGTAATCAGGATTTATTGAGATAGTTTGTGTTTTGTTCGCTACATTTGGTGTCGCTGCCAACCGGGAGGAGGAAGGGTGCTGTTCTGCGGACGCCGCTGCGGGTCTGGAGTTGAGGTGCTTGTTGGGGCAGTCTGATGCGGAGTGGTGGCGTCGAGTGGAGTGTTCTGGCGGGGCGGCGTTGGCTGTAGTGGGTGCTGTCGACGGAGAGTAGCAGTGGGACGTGCGGCTGCTGTGCGGACATCGGATGTAGATGGCTCAGCAGGCCGGTGGAGTACGGGTGTTGAACGTCCCATGTGCCGGGTGGATGCGGAAGTTGGTGCCCCGGCAGGTCGACGGAGCTATGGAGGTCAGCGCGCCGCAGACTCGACATTCTGACGGAGAGTTTGGCACAGACTGCAGTGGAAGAAGATAGCGGCGTGGCGAGCAGAACCACCGCATGAACGAATGCTTTAAAGGGGGGACGAGTGTGGTGTTGTCTACTTATATCCATATAAGTAGTATATGGCGTGGGTCAGACATAGAATGTATTTTGGCAGAAGACCGATGAGGAAAGAACTGAAATCAAGCGCAATCGTTTGGAAAATGCATGAGCAATGGAATTAGAGAAGAAACAGTGAAGATTGAAACAATTGGTTATGAATTTGCAAATTGACTGTTCATTGTTTGGTTATCAGAATTTACCGAGATAGTCTGTAATGTTTGCTTAAATACATTCGATTGTCCCCAACCAGTGTTCTGTTCACTACAACGTTAATTACCCTTCATGGAAGAGTATAAGCTATTTATTAACATTCTTTATCTAAATGTGTATTGAAGAATCCTTTCAAGTTGTTTCTAGTTGCTAGGTTGTATTTTTTCATTTTCATTATTATTTGAATTATCTTATTGGTTTATTACATTGTTGAGACATTCCATGCTTTGACTGTTACAAAAGGGAATCAATCTTGTAATTTTCAAAGAATCTTGGAAGCATCAAAATTTTTCCATCAACTCCCAGAGCAGAGTTTGAATGGTTTAATTTATTTATTTTGGTTAGTGTTTTTATTTAATAAGGTTGTTTTTCCATGGAATGGTATTAACGATCCCTTTAACAACTTTCCTACTTTACCCGGACTTGGAATAGGTAGTAATCTTAGAAGAGTTACAGATGGAGAAAATATTAAATCTACACAAAACCCCTTCTGTTAATAATAATATTTCTTGGTTAGAAATAATCAATAAAAGTCTAATTTCAGTATTTTGAAGATATTAGACAAGGGATTATCATCCTAGTAATCCAGATCACTTTAGAAGTAGATAAATCAACTTGGCGAATATTGATTTTCAATGTTACAACAACTGTGTAAATCATGGTTTATACATTTTTTTTAAATTTATATAACAGAACTGTTCGTAATTAGAGTGAGGATTGGTGGAGATTGTAGTGATTTGAATAGTTGAATTCATTAGTCAATGTAAGTTAGACATCCATTGAAAATCTGGAAACACTGAATAGCCGTTTTGTCATAATATGGGGCTCCTCATCAGCACGCATCCACAATAAGACAATGGATGAATGTTTACGCAAGATCAAAGATTGATTGAAGTTAAACAATAACATTACTCGATGCTAGTTCAGCAGTCTAGAGGTTCAGCGTTCACTCAAGTGAGACCGAATGTCCTGGGTTTGAGTCCCTCAAGAGTGGAATCGTAAATGAGCATTACTAAGGAGTTTCATACTAAAACTAAACGGCCATTCAGCGCTTCCAGACCTTCAGTGGTAGTTTGGGGAAGTGTTTTTATCTATTATTGATGAATTCCATAAACCAAACCCATTGATTTAAGTTGACCTCTCTCTATAAAAGTTCTGAATTACAGGTGCTTGATCTCTTATGAGGTTATAATTATCTACAACTAAGAAGTCACTTGTTAAGATGAAACATTTTCTTAGTGTTTACCGGACTAATTCCTTATACGCAATCTTTCTTTTACACACTACTACCATCGGAGTAACTACTTCCACGAATTTTGTGATCAACTTGTTGTACTAATTAGGTGTGACAACTTGAACTTGAGCATACATTGTATCTGATTAACTGACTATTTTGCGATTCTATTTGTTTAGTTAATAAAAGTCAATTCATGATTTAAGTTATCTTAAAATCATGATGAACCATCCTTACAGATCTTTCATTCTAATACGATTCATCTCAGATTAGTTATAGAAGATTGAATATTGAACACCTCTCAGCGTGGCTAATCCAAGGTCTGGTGAAGTAAGTGAACAGTATTAAACGCTCTGAACCAAATTGACGCCTTGTATTCTTATATAAAAATAATTAAAGTAAAGTGATTCCCTGTTATTTTCAATTAGACGAACATTTAACACTAACAGATTTTAATGTGAAAGTCTTTAAACTACTAATTCACTTGGTGTTGTATATTTGTATCTTCCCATTGGTAATTAGGACTGCTATTGATCAGTCCCTTGTTAACATATGTGCATCCTGAGCGGACTACCTCGATATTGCCTGAAATTACAAGCTTTATATGCAAATAGGCCATTAAGAGACTGATCAATTGCAATCTCAAATAACAATGGGAAGATATAAATAAACAACATCAAGTGAACTTAAACTTCACCACATTGCACAAGCAGGTGACTATCAGCACCCAGTAGCTAAGTGGATAACGCGATAGCGTTTGAAGCTGAACGGTGACGGGTTCCATTCCCAGAATGAACATCAACTGTAAGATGCAGGTACATCCATACGACGAGTCCCAAATAGGACGAAACTCGCACCAGACTGGATTCCATTGCTAGCCACTGTCCGTCTTTGCTTATAAAGTCTTCAAACTATGTTATATTATTATCAACTCAAAAGTAAAAATGAAATGCTGTTAAAATGACGTAATATCTCCGATTATCCATCCATTAAATATTTATTTGTTGAAGTTGAACTTGTAATCCATCGGTTACTGATTCGAATAGTCTAAAATTTTAAGTAGACAATCGATGAAATCAGAAGACACTAAAAAAGTTTTTTCTTCCAAGCACAGAACATGTTAATAGTGAGCATCCATGACACCAAAGAAGTTCTTATTAGAATGCAAAGGTCTTCAATTAGCCACACTACCGTAATGTGGTCATGAATGGCTACTGCTGACGAGTCTCATATTATAGTGAACGAGAACACCAGTGGGAACAATCGAATATAAATGAATACAACATTACATAACATCTAAGTACAATCTGAGAACCATAGAGTAAATACTTCATTTGATAAATGTCAGTCGATCGCCGCAGACTTCATTGTTCTTTCATTTTCACATCAATCATTTTCTGTTCCTATTCTCTTCTCTCTAATATTCTTAACCTTCTGCTGCCATACATTTCACTTACAATTGATGATGTATACTACTTATATTTATAGACATCAGTAGCACACATCACTATACTAAAATAAAATAACTATCCTATACTTTCAAGTTTTCCAATAATTAACTAATTAAAACTTTATACTTACTTACGCCTTTTACCCTCAATGGAACATAGGCCAATGACCAGCATTCTCCAACACACCTTATCGTGGGCCTCCTTTTCTAGTTCTATTCAATTTTTGTTCATTCTTCTCATGTCTGTCTCCATTTCTCGGCATAATGTGTTCATTGGTTTTCCTCCTCTCCTTTGACCTTGAGGATTGCAAGTGATGAGGGCTTGCCTTGTGACGCAGTTGGGTGATTTCTTCAATGTACGTCCTATCCACTTCCAGAAATTCTTCCTGATTTCTTCTTCCACTGGAATCTGGTTTGCTCTCTCCCAAAGTAGGTGTGTGCTGATAGTGTCTGGCCAACGGATCCAAAGTATTTTGCGTAGATGACTGTTAATAAACACTTGTATCTTCTGGATAATGGCTTTCGTTGTTCTCCAGGTTTCCGCCTCATACAGTAGAACTGTCTTGACATTTGTATTGAAAATTCTGATCTTCATGTTGGTTGAAGTTGTTTTGTGTTCCAGATATTCTTCAGTTGTAAATATGCTGCTCTCGCTTTACCGATCCACGTCAAAACTTTATACAAATAAATCTAAACTATAAACATGATTTTTTTTCTTCAATTTCAGATCACTGATCCATATCGTTGGTTAGAACAAACTTTCTCTAATAAACCTTATCAATTTATATTGCATCAAATGAAACAAACACAACACTTTTTATCATATTGTCCATATCAAGAAGAATATAGAAATTAGTAAGTTCCTATTTATTATAAATTAACAAACAATCAAACAAACCAGAACGTGTGTTTCGTCTTATTTGGGACTCATCAAATGGATGTACCTATATCTCGAAGTAGATGTTCACCCATAACCCTTGAACCCGGTACCTTTCACTTCAAACGAAACCACATTATCCATTAAGCTACTGAGTAGTGATAGCCTTTAGCTTGTGTAATGTGGTGAGGTTTACAGTCACTTGGTATTGTTTACTTGAATCTTCTGGATGTGTGCGCGAGAATGACAACGATTGACTGTCTGCTTAGTCAGACATGTAGATAGTCTATTTGACAGGTGTCAGATGATGATTATTACTGATTATTGATTGAGTGTTCATTGTTGTTGGATTGTGTTGGGTTTTAGTGTGAAAATATATTTACGTTCTAACCAGACTAGTCAAACGTTCTTGATCTGAGTTGTGTGTTGAAATCCTGTAGAATAGACACTGGGAGGGAATCAAGTGTAGATATTCGTCCAAGGTGAATTATTGTTCATATGAAGAAGAATTTAGAAATTAGTAAAATCTTATTTATTGTAAATAAACAAATAAACGAAAAATATCGTTGGATCATGAATGAAGTGAAGCTACACCATCATGGAAAACCTGGAAACACTGAACGTCCGTTTTGTCCCATTGTGGGGCTCCTCAGCAGTGCACATCCACGATCCCGCTTCGCGTAATTTGAACCCAGATTCTATTTACCTCGCGCGCGGGCGCTTAACCACCAGATCACTGAGCCGGCATCCAACGGTGTAATTGTCTAACTCCAACGGATTCACGAATTTGAGCATGCGTCCACCACTGTCTTCAGTGAGTTTCCATCTCACAACAGACCTGGTTGAACTTCACTGGTCACTGCTTCCAGGTTTTCCATAATGGTCTAGCTTCAATTGACTCATGATTTCAACCATGAAATCACTGAAATCTCCACACAAGCTCCTTCAGATACAAATATATCGATCCAACGTTTCCTTTGTCTTCTTTTTCTTTTTTTCTTCTTTTCTAGTTTGCAGTTACTATGTAATTTTGATCAATATACTTGTTCATTAGTACGTGGTAACAACTACTTTTATTGTTTTAAATCATCGAATTTAGAAAATATGTAAGTTGTTACATTCATTTTGGTATTGTTTACTTGAATCTTCTCATTGATGTTTAGGATTGCAACTGGTCAGTCTCTTTTTGGCATATGTGTCTCCATATAGCCTTAATTCATAAGCATTTTAAGCACAGATTGATAGTGAATAGCAGTGGAATCAAGTCTCACACATATTTTGTCCTATTTGGGACTCGTCAGCTGGATAAACCGGCATCTCAGAGTTGATGTCCACTCTGGGACTCGAACCCGCTACCGTTCTCTTCAAATGCCAACGTGTTAACCACTTAGCTACTGGGTGCTGATAGCCACTTTTTTATGCAATGTGATGAAGATTAATTTCACTTGGTGTAGTTTCTTTTTATCTTCCCATTGTTATTTAGGACTGTAATTGATCAGTCTCTTTTTGGCATATGTGCATCCTGTGCGGACTGCCTCAATATTGCTTGAAATCAAAAGCTTTATATGCAATGATAGATGGTGGTTAGCAGTGAAATCCAATCTGACACCCGTTTCGTCCTATTTGGGACTCATCAGCTGGATCTACCTTCGTCTCACAGTTGATATTCACTCTGGGACTCGAACCCAGTACCACAGCTAACCACTCTCCATCTTTGCTTAATATATAAGTTTTTTACTTCTTCTTTACTTCATTTATTATTCACTCAATGAATCTATTTTTAGTGTTTTAGAATCTATTCAAAATAATTTTAATATACCACGGATTATATTAGATCCAACTTGTATAAGATTGAACAAATTAGAAATAATTTCTGCATTCAATCTATCGGATTGTGGTAAATATTTATGTTATGAAATATGGAATCAAACTAATGGTGAATATAAACTATATGTAAGTCACTATCCTTTGTTCTTTAAGTAGTTTGTTGATGTTCTATGAAGTTATTGGAGTATATTTGTAATCAGTAAAGACGAATAGTGGTTAGCAGTGGAATACAAGGCGCATGGTATGTCCTATTTGGGAATCGTCAACTGTATGTACCTACATCTCATAGTTGATGTTTACCCTCCGGGGCTCGAAATCAGTACCATTCACTTCCGTCTATCAATTAAGGGACGAGTATACTGCGCATCAGTTCGCTATGTTCTACTTTACTGCTGTGAAACATGGTCATCAAGGATAGAAGATACTAGTAATTTGCTAGTATTCGATCATAGATGCTTAAGAAATATTGATCACAACTACTGGGATCACCGGGTAAGTAATAGTGAGGTTAGATGAAGGATTTTAGGGAATGATGGTAAATCAGTTGATGAGGTTGTGAATCTTCATCGATTGAGATGGTTGGGACACGTGTTACGTATGCCTGAACACCGATTACCACGACTCACAATGGTGACTAGTGTTGGGGATGGTTGGAAGAGAGTTAGGGACGGCCAAAACAAAACGTGACATCAATGCTTGAATTCACCAATTTTCAGTCTGAGTCATGTTGATAGATGCAGACTACTCCGCGTAACTATCGTAACCAATGGTTGGAGACTCTGTGATATGGCTCAGTATCGATCACAATGGCGTAGGTGTACATACTCTTTATATTCTCTTAAAACTTGAGGTTAAAATGGCTTCATACCTTTCTTTCTTCATGTATTATATCCTTATGTATAATCTTTCCTTTATATATTACCACCATTAAATTAACTACCTCTATGAATTCGGTATTCATCCTGTTGTGCTAATGAGATATAGCAACTTGGACCGATGCATAATATGTGCCTGGTCCTACGTTGTGTCTGACTGACTGACTGATTGACCGTTTACTTCAAACGACATTATGTTATCTACTTAGTTAATGAGTCCTGATGGCTACTAGCTTGTGCAATGTAGTGAAGCTTATATTAACTTCGTATTGTTTACTTGAGTGTTCTTGATGTGTGCGCGAAAATGTTAATCATCAGTTGTCTGCTTAGTTAGACATTTACATAGTCTATCTGACACGTGTCAGACGAATTATTTACATTTCTGTATCCTTATTATTGATTATTGATTGATTGTTCATTTTTGTTGAATTGTGTGGGGTTTGCTGTGAGGATATACTTACGTTCCAGTCGGGCTATTCACGTGTTCTTCACCTGAGTTGTGTTGAAATCCTGTAGAGTAGACACTGGGAAGGAATCTAGTGTAGATATTTGTCCAAGGTGAAATAATGTCCCACTGAGTAAAAAGGAAACGCATAGTTATAACACTTCTCATTGATGTTTAAGATTGTAATTGATCAGTCTATTATTAGGATATGTGCATACTGTATGTATTGCTCCGATATAACCTTAATTCACAAGCATTATTAGCATCAACTATGGGATGCGGGTTTATACAGTTGATGAAATACTCGTTCTGGATTCAAATTTCAACCATTATGCATTTTTGTTTATCTAAGATATTGTTTAACTTACTTACGCCTGTTACCCCTCTTAGAGGAGTATAGGCCGCTCATCAGCATTCTCTATCCAACCCTGTCTTGAGCAATCCTTCCCAGTTCTTTCCAGTTAACATTCATCTTTTTCATATCTGTTTCTATTTCTCGGCGTAATCTGTTCTTTAGCCTTCTTTTTTACCACTTTCCTTCCGGATTCCAAGTTATGGATTGCCTCGTGATGCACTTCGGTGATTTCCTTAATGTATGTCCAGTCCATTTGATATTGTTTCAATACTTGTTTAGTCACCATTTTCTTCTCTTTCTCCTAACAGTTTAAAGATTTAAAAACGGATATTCAATTACCAGATTGTATTCAACTGTTGAATAAAACTTCTATGACATGGTCAAATGATAATCAAGGAATTTATTATATCAATTGCATGGCAACTAATTCAATTGATGATCCAATGGATAGTTTAATACAAAATTATATGGTTACTATTAATTATCATAAATTAGGTGAAATTGATCAAAGTAAAGATTTAGTGGTATGGAGTTGTGAGATGTCACAACCAAATTTAATGTAAGTTATAAGTCAGGTTTATGTTTATTCATGTTTATATATATATGTATATGGTTTATATTGTTTATACTGGTTTTCTGAGGGATAAGGTTACCGACCATATGTCCAACCATCCTCTTTTACTCCAGGGTTCGGACTGATTGTAGCCTTAGAAGAGATTTAGGAGGAGGTGGAAAGTTTCACGTATCTGGGTAGTATTATCGATCAATGTGGGGGGATTCGATGCAGACGTGAAGGTGTAACATCCCGTGGAGAATTATGAATGGTATCTTTCGAGGTCTATTTATGAACCAATCGCTAAATATCTAAACTATTCATATTTCCCTTATCATGAGCTTTATTTTGAACTATAAACCATTGTTATACGATTTACCATTCATGAATTACACCCAGTCTATTGATTACTGTTCCCCCTTATTCACAGCCACATTTGGCTAAATCTTGTACAAATGTTATTTTCCATTTTATTGGTACGATGTGGTCAATCTGTTTGGTATATAAACTCAGTATGTTTGAAATACAAGGGTTCATACCACAGAGGCTATTATTGGTGTTTTGAACTTAACTGGCTGAGCTAGGCAGAAACAGGATCGATAAGCGCTGTAGACTGCTCGTACGGTTTTCGTGTATCACTGTTCCAATCGATAATTCGCTGTTCTCTGATTGGCAGTTTTTATCATGTCATATGTTAAGAAGGCATCCACTCGGTTACAATTCATAACAGAGGGTGAAGATTGGTAAAGCAAATACAACATTCCTACAAATGAAGTACATGTGGAACTCAAAATAACTGTCAACTAATAACAAAGTCACAATCTTTAATACAAATGTCAACACAGTTCTACTATACCGAAATGAAACGTAAAGAATTAACACAATCATCATCAAAGTAATACAAGTATTTATAAACAATAGTCTACACAAGATACCTAATGTCCGTTATTGACTGGATATCTGAATGTTCTAACATTAGTATAGTTGTTATATTTAGTTTGTAAACGATACTGTTGAAGAGTCTGATGCTAGAACAAAACGATAGTTCAGTGCTTCCAGGTATTCAATGATGGTTTAGTTTAGATCGACATTCAACAAAAATCCCCTTACTGATATTAATCAAGACAATGATAATTAAGACTATCATCGCAATAATTAAAATCAACATTAATTAACTATTAGGCCATAAATATTGTTATGCCAATTTAGTTATCTCTATGGTCGATCAACTCCGAACGATTAAGTTTGGTTAGATGGTTAGTAGGAATTGTTATATCGATTGCTTGAGTTTGTGCATGTACCCTGTTTTATATATATGAATGTGCTGATTCCCTCCAATGAGAGAGGAGTGATTTATCGATCGGATCAATAATGCACAAAAGCCGTATGAGCAGTTTTGAGTACTTAGTGGTCCTGCTTTCTGCCTAACCCAGACAGTTAAGTTCAGAACACCAATAACAGCCTCTACAATATGAATCATTGTTGTCAAACATACTGGGTTTATATTACCAAACAAACAGACCACATCGTACCATAAAATAGAAAATAACATTTGTACGATGTTTGGCCAAATGTAGCTGTGAATGTTACTTACTTACTTCATGAAGCATGGGCCGCCGACCAGAATTCTCCAACCCACTCTGTCCTGGGCTTTCTTTTCTAGTTCTATCCAGTTTTTGTTCATTCTTCTAATGTCTCTCATAATTTTTCGGAGTAATGTGTTCTTTGGTCTTCCTCTTCTCCTTTGACCTTCAGGATTCCATGTGAGGGCTTGTTTTGTGACACATTTGGGTGCTTTCCTCAACGTGTGTCCTATCCACTTCCAGCGCTTCTTCCTGATTTCCTCCTCCACTGAAATCTGGTTTGTTCTCTTCCACCGTAGATTGTCGCTGATAGTGTCTGATCATGGGATCCTACGTATCTTGCGTAGACAACTGTTAATAAATACTTGTATCTTCTGGATGATGGCTTTCGTAGTTGTCCAAGTTTCCACCCCATACAGTAGAACTGTCTTGACATTTGTATTGAAAATTGTGACTTTGGTGTTGGTTGACAATTGTTTTGAGTTCCAGATATTCTTCAGTTGTAAATATGCTGCTCTTGTTTTTCTGACCCACGCCTTCACATTTGCATCTGATCCACCGTGTTCATCAATGATTCTGTTCAGATATGTAAAGGTTTCCACATCCTCCAAAGCTTCTCCGTCAAGTGCGTTTCGATTGATGCATGTTGTATTGTATCGGAGAGTCTTGCTTTTCCCTTTGTTGATATTGAGACATACTGCTGCTGAGACTGCTACTACACTGCTCATAAACTACTGCATTTGTTGTTGCGTGTGTGATAGAAGAGCCAGATCATCTGCGAAGTCTGAACCGTCAATATGCATCCCAGCTGTTCACTGAATCCCGTGCTTCCCTGCAGATTTTGACATCTTCATGATCCAGTCGATCACCAGGAGACAAGAGAAAGGGTGAGAGTAAGCAACCTTGCCTGACACCGATCTTTAGCTCGAACGAGTCACTGAGCTGTCCTCCGCGGACGATTTGTCAGTTTAACTCATCATAGAAATTTCGTATGATATTGAATATCTTCTCAGGTACGCCGTAGTGTCGAAGAAGCCTCCATAGTGTTGTCCTGTCCACGCCATCAAACACTTTCTCGTAATCAATGAAGTTGATGTACAGTGATGAATTCCATTCAATTGGTTGTTCCACAATGATCCATAGAGTTGCGGTTTGGTCTGTACACGATTGATTCTTACGGAATCCAGCCTGTTGATCTCGAAGTTGGGTGTCTACGGAGTACTTCATTCTGTCTAACAATACCCTGTTGAAGACTTTTCTTGATATGACCGCCAATGAGGGAGCAGTGATTCAGTGATCGGACCAATGACACACGAAACCCGTACAAGCAGTCTAAAGTACTTGTCGGTCCTGCTTTCTGCCTAGCCCAGCCAGTTAAGTCCAAAACACCTATAACAGCCTCTGCAATATAAATCATTATTTTCAAACATACTGAGTTTATATACCAATCCAACAGACCACATCATACCATAAAATAGAAAATAACATTTGTACAAGATTTGGTCAAATGTGGCTGTGAATGTGGGAGGCAGTAATTGATAGACTCGGTATAACTCAAGAATGGTAAACCGTACAATAATAGTCTATAGATCAAAATAAAGCTTATAATAAGAGGAACATGAATATGAATAGTTTAGTTGCTTAACAATCATACAATAGGAAATATACATATCATATTGGTCCACAAATAGTCCTTCACGTGATATAACAGAAATCTACAAGAATCCCTGGATCTAGAGTTGATGACAACATTCATTACTAGTTCATTGAGAGTCTATTGAAGTGATTAGTTATCAATATGTTTGTTATTAAGTGATATAAGATGATCCCATTACAGCTTAATAGATTAAATTTGATCTAAACTAAAAGATAAGAAAAACATGATATTCGTCTTACAATAAGTTAGTCTCTATCCAAATAACTCAATAGTATCATCTCAAAATGGGATACTAGGTGACCTACTTTTTGTTATATCCTGACGAGAATATTGAATAATAACTGTTCGTATCTGTTTATAGACCAATATGATGCATGTATTATTATTGTATAACCGTGAGGCGGAATCGTGGATGCTGACTGCTGAAGAGTCTCACGATAGGACGAAACGGCCATCCAGTGCTTCCAGGTTTTCCATGATGGTCTAGCTTCAAATGACTCATGATTTCAACCACATAAAATAACTAAAATCTCCACAAATTCCTCTTCTGATATTATATAATTATTAAGTAACTAAACTATAAATGTTCATATTCCTCTTATTATAAGCTTTATTTTGATCCATAGACTATTATTATACGATTTACCGTACTTGAGGTATGCTCAGTCAAATAATTACAGTCTCCCTCATTTACAGACAATTTTGGCTTGATCTTATACAAATGTTATCTTCTATTTTATGGTACGACGTGGTCTAGTTTAGTTTGTATATAAACCCAGTATGTTTGAAATACGTGATTCATATCTCAGAGGCTGGAATTAGTGTTCTGTACTAACAGACAGGGCTGGGTGGGAAACAAGGACCAATAAGGAATCTAGACTTCTCGTACAGGTTTATGCGTCATTGGTCCAATTGATAAATCACTGTTCACTATCATTGCACCTTCGCTTGCAATGGCGAAGGTGCATCCACTATTTGTGCTCTCCCAAATTCTAATCTTCTGAATTCTTCAAGTCTCTATCTTTTTTCTCTTTCCAAATGTATTTCACTGGATTATACTTCAAACCCTAATCTTTCGGATTAATGCTTATACTCTTACCAATTCTACCAATATGGGATTTGAATCGACAACTGCATCTCTGTGCTAATGTGGTATGGCAACTGGATCTAATGTACATACGTACTAAGTTCTACGTTGTGACTGACTGATTGACTGAATATCATTACAGTATATTATTAATACAGGTAACAGGGGCTACAAGTTATAATACTTTTCAATTCCATTAGGTACCATCATTCCCCTAGAGATTAAACAAAAATCTTGTTGATAATATACTAACTAACATGTAATTTGAATCCAATAGAAGTTCCTTTTCTATTACTTTCAATTTCTTTTTTTTTTCTTAAATTCCATTAGGTACTGTGAATTAGATGAAACTGGACGTTATCTATTAGTGACTATATTGAATGAACAACATTCACAGAATAAATTAATTTTTGGTTTAATTAATCATGAACGAGTTAAACTAAAAGGTCAGTTCTAATTTATCTTCATTTAATTGATTGATGGTTTAAGTATTGTACAGTTATAACCTGTTATCTTTGAATAGGATTATGTTATCATCTAGATCAGGGAACGGAACAACAAGTCTGCATTACAACAACAGGATAAGTTAAACTATTCCAATGTATTCCAGTTCTGTTAAGTAGAAGGTAAAGACCAAATTCAGCACAGGGGGTAAGCATATTCCACAAGCACTCAGAAGCTTGATCGAACAAGCACACAACTCAAGTGTATATATACAGAATAAAATCATCTTGGGAAATGTTACAAAATAGCATATTAAAAAGCGCGACTAACCAATGACATTTAGGGTCCTTCCAAGTGGGAGATACAATCTGAAGGTAAAAATGGGCGTCTTTGGCGAGAAAACGAAAAATTCAGATTTCCATAATACAGTTACAAAAATAAGGCATTTACCAAATGATTTCTGGGGGTATCTAGTACTTCCCACCCAACATAATCTATATCTCTTTTTAAATTAGAATGGGACAACAAATCATCAACAACATAAGTCTACAATTATATAACGCCATAATTAGGATCATTGAATTACTTATAAACAAAGATGGATAGTGGCTAGCAGTGGAATCTTGACTAGCTACAAGATTGATTTTCTCGAGTTTTAATAAGAGACTGACCAACAACAGTCTCAAACATCAATAAGAAGACTCAAGCAAACAATACCAATTGAATTTAAACTTCACCGCATTGCACAAGCTGAAGTCTATGAGGACTTACTAATTAAGTTGATAACGAGATCGCGTTTGAAGCGTACGGTATCGGGTTCAAGTCTTGGGGTAAACATCAACTGTGAGATGCCGGTGCATCCATCTGACGAGTCCCAAATAGGATGAAATGCACATCAGATTGAATTCCACTGCTAGCCACTTACCGTCGTTGCATATAGAAAATGTATATATTTTGCATATAATGAAGGAATATAGAATATAGAATTGCAAGCAAGATAATGAATGAGTAATTAAGTTAAAGCCATTATTACTCACTTCAAGATGTTTATCACCTCAACCAAGATGTTTGTATCATACGATAAAGATCAATCAAATAACCATTGGTTTAACGGTGTAATTCAATATTCCTCAGCTATCGAAAGTATTCATCTCAGATTATTTAGCTCATGTAAACAAATTTTTGGATGAAAACAATTACAATACTACAATTTTTATGAACCTTCTTTTTCCGCTCTCTCTCATTACAGAGTGAGAGAGAGAGAATCAGCACAGGCTGATTTACGGCATTATTGCTTCAGCTTACTTTGTGTAATATTGAGAATTATAACCCTCCAGTTTGACTTGTTAATAAACGACCTACATAGTAGATAGAAGAAATCGTACTATTACCAATACCATAACAAATCTGAAAGCTATAGAGTTGAGATCGTGAGTCAATTGAAGCTAGACCACCATGGAAAACCTGAAAGCACTGGACGGCCGTTTCGTCCTATTATGGGACTCCTCAGCAGTGCGCATCCATGGACCATGGACTGAGCTGGCATCCAACGGTGTTAATGTCTAACTTCAACTGATTCACGAAATTGAGCAACCATTCACCAATGTCATCAGTGAGTTACTATCTCACAACAGACCTGGTTGAACTCCACCGGTTACTGCTTCTCACTAGAACTCCAGGAAATACCTCAAGGAGTCAGTCACTAGTGAGCACATGATCATTGTCATAAGGGGTTTTGTGGAGATTTGGCTCAGTGGTCTATCGGTTAAGGGCTTCGGCTCGAAACTGGTAGGTCCTGGGTTCGAATGCCGCGAGAGTGGGTTCGTGAATGCGCACTGCTGAGGAGTCCCATAATAGGATGAAACGGCCGTCCAGTGCTTCCAGGTTTTCCATGGTGGTCTAGCTTCAATTGACTCACGATCTCAACTCTATAACTTACTAAAATCTCCACAAAACCCCTTCTGACAAATCTGAAAGCACTGGATAGCCGTTACATCCTAGTATGGGACTTCTCAGTAGTGCACATCTAAGAGACTGTCACTAGGAAGTGAACCCAAAACTTAAGATCTCGTGCGCAAACGCTTAACCTATAGATCAATGAGCTGATATACAATGGCATTGATGTCTAACTTCAGTGAATTCACAATAGTGCACGATAATGTTCCATTGTCTTTATTGAGTAAGTTCCTTGCAGCTCGACACAGTTTAGCTCGTCTGGTGCCGGTTTCTTACTACAGCTCCGAGAATTTCTTAACAAACATGGTCACTAGTGAGCTCAGTATATATCCAAACTAGAACATCAAAGTTGAAACAATCCGATGCGAGGGTTGCGTTTAAAGCACAGCAAGTTTAGAATAGAACAGAACATATTCGTTATTTTTATATGAAACGAACACTTATAATTCATAGAATAAAGCAATCACAAACCTTTAAGTTAATACTTCATAGATTAATGATTAAACGAAACAATGTCTTATTAAATACTTGAATAATCTTTCCTAGTTAGCGTCTTTTTAGCAAGTTAGTTTTCTATGGGATGGGGACGCTCCTCCTTTATCCGGGCTTGGGACTGGTAGCAATCCCCGGAAGGGCTACAGGCGGAGTTGTCTCAGTAAATAGCTTTCATAATTTATTTTGGCTAGCAGTGGAATCCAAGACGCGCGTTTCGTCCTATTCGGGACTCGTCAGATGGATGTACCTGCATCTCAGGGTTGACGTTCACTCTGGGACTCGAACTTAATAACCTTCGCTTCAAACGATTCCGCGTTATCCACTCGGCCACTGATTTCTTTCATTATTTATTATTGCTCCATTATTTTCTCTTTACATGAACATTGGAAACAACTTATGAGTGCCCCCCCCACGGGAATATTTAGTCTTTTTTCCCCCACCATTTTCAGTTTCATAATCATAGAAAACTTTTCTACTTTTTTTACTTTTGACATTAAGGTCGTTTGAAAATGATCCCAATTGTAGATGAATTCGATGCAAAATACAAATTCATCGGTAGTACTTCAACAGATTTTTATATTATGACTGATTTAAGTGCACCATTTAATAAAATTATTAAAGTTAATATCAAAGATCCTGATTGGGTAAGTAGTTAATACAATTTATTCATGATCTTAACTATATAAAATTACTAAAACCCCCTTCTGATAATGATCATATAATCACTAGTGACTGGCTCCATGAGGTGATTCCTGAAGTTCTAGTGAGAAGTTGTGACCAGTGGAACTAATCCATGTCAGGTAGAGACAGGTATCTACTTCAGTACAATGGAAGTTGGTCGCGCGATATCATGGATTGGTTGAGGTTAGATATTAACATCGTTGGATTCCAGCCGGCTCAGTGATCTATCGGTTAAGTGCTCTGGCGCGAGACTGGTAAGTCATGGGTTCGGATCCCGCGAGACGGGATCGTGGATGCGCACTGCTGAGGAGTTTCACAATTGGACGAAACGGCCGTCCAGTGTTTTTAGGTTTTCCATGGTGGTCTAGATAGTCAAGATTTGGTTTTATAACCTTTGAGAAGGATACACAATTGATTGAAAATGTGATTTATTTTTTTTAAGAAAAGATAATGCTTATTCATTACCTAGTTACTTAAGCATGTTACCTCTCATGGAAGAGCATAGGCCGCACATCAGCATTCTCCATCAAATTCTATACTGGACAATATGTTCCACTTATTTCCAGTTGCTATTCATCCTTTTCATATCTGATTCCGATTCCTAACATGGTATGTTCTTCGGTTCGCCTCTTTTTTGTTTCTCTTTATGAATCCAAGTTAGTTCTTGCCTCGTGATGCAGTCTGATCATTTCCTCAATGTGTCTCCTATCCACTCCCATCACGTTTTCCGAATTTCCTCTTCAGATGGAACCTAGTTTGTTCTCTCCCATAGTAGTAGGCTATTGCTGATGGTACCCAGTCAACAACGGACATTGAGTTTCTTGTGTAGACGAATGTTTATAAATACTTGTATTATTTCGATGATTGTGGTAGTTCTTCACGTTTCATTTCGGTATAGTAGAACTGTGTTGACGTTCGTATTGAAGATTGTGAGTTTGATGTTAGTTGACAGTTGTTTTGAGTTCCATATGTTCTTCAATTGTTTGAATGCAGCATTTGCTTTACCGATCCCCGCGTTCACATCTTCATCTGATCCTCCTTGTTCATTGATGATACTGACCAGGTTCGTGAAAGATTCCACATCTTCCAAAGCTTCTCCATCAAGTGTTATTGGGTGGGTGCTCTCCGTGTTGTAGTTGGAGATCTTGGTTTCTCCTCTGTGTATGTTAAGGACTACTGATGCAGACAGTTCTGCTACATTATTAGTCTTCCTCTGCATCTGTTCGCGTGTGTGTGGTGAAAGAGTCAGGTCATCTGTGAAGTTCGAATCTTTTAATTGATCCCTAGTTGTCCATCGTATCCCGTGCTATCCCTTAGATGTCGAGGTCTTCATAATCCAGTCAATCACCAGAATAAATAGAAAGGTAGAGAGTAGGCAGCCTTGTGTGACTCCGGTCCTTACTGGAAATGCATTTGTCACCTGTCTTTCATGCACCACTTTGCAGTGTTGTCCGTCGTATGAATTCCTTATGATTTTGGTGATTTTCTTAAGTACTCCATAAAGTCGAAGAATGTCCCATAATGTTCTCACATCCACACTGTGAAATGCTTTCTCATAATCAAAGACGTTGATGTATAGTGACGTGATCCATTCAATTTATTGTTCAATGATGATCCGTAGGTTTGAGATTTGATCTGTGCACGACTGATCCTTATGGAATCCAGCGTCTTGATCTCGGAGTTGAGCGTCTAAAGTGTTTTTCAGCCTGTTCAACAACACTCTGTTAAAAACCTTTCCTGGTACTGACAGTGGTGTGATGCCTCTGCAGTTTTAACATTTGCTCATATCTTTTTTCTTTGGTATCTTGGTGAGGTATCATTCTTTCCAGTTCGTTGGCACTTGTTCTTCCTCCTAAATTTTCCTGAATAGAACGTGAAGCATACTCACACTTACTTCAGTATCTGCCTTTAATACTTCAGATGGTATATTGTCAGGGCCGGCAGCATTCCCGCTATTGATTAATGCTTATTCATGAATGAATGTAAATATATTCTCCATTCAGTTTGCACAAAAAGCTTCCCTTTCACTTATGTAGCTATTAGTTGAGGCTTGTATACATGAAGCTTATATGTCAATATCAAATTGAATTTAACTAAAGAATAATGTAAAATCAGATAGTATTGATCATTTATTTTATTCTACGTTGAAATTCTACAATGATTGTACTCAGAAACTTGAAGTATAGTAAAGAGTGAATTACAATTAGGCTACTGAATTGGTATTCAATGATTGATATTATACAACATGAATCCGGGATCGTGGAAACTGCGTAGTTGGAAAAAATATTATTTCAAAATGCTGTTGTGAGATAGTAACTCACTGAAGACAATGGTAAATGTGTCACCATTGGATGGTAGCCGGCTCAGTAGTCTACAGGTTAAGCGCTCGCGTGTGAGACTGATAGGTCCTGGGTTCGAACCTTGCGAGACGGGATCGTGGATGCTCACTGCCACTGAGGAGTCCCACAATATGACGAAAAGGCCGTCCAGTGCTTTCAGGATTTCCATGGTGATCTAGCTTCAATTGACTTATAATCTCAACCATTGAAATTACCTAATTATTACCTTTCATGAACGTTAAGATAACATGTTTATACTTCATACTTTATTGGTATGTGTACAATTAGTTTATATTCAATATTTTTTTTATTCTTATAGTCGAATTGGGAAGATTTAATACCACATAATCCAATTAGAAAATTAGAATGTGCTACTTGTATCAATCGAAAGTATTTGGCTATAAGTTGTATAGAAAATGTCAGAGTAAGTAATTTATTAAGAATCATTTATTAAGTAAATTGTAATTATGTAGTTTTCAGTCCTACGTAAAAGTGACCCTTAAATGCTCTGGTACAGACCGACAGTGAGGAGAGTCAGCTTTCCCTCTCGAAACGCTCACACATCGGCACGCGTATATAACCGCTATCAAGGAAGTCCTGCTCATTGCCTTCTCGCGAAATACGTGTCGTTTACGAAATGGAGAGGACTACAAGCAAATGTCCGGTGCTTTAACTGGGTTGGTGGATACGGAGGATTCACCTAGAAGAGTTGGAAAACCCTGATTTCAAACTGATGGTGCATATGGGCTGCAGGATCCTAAGAGTTGATCACCGACTACTATGGGACTGCATCCCCTAACATTGTCCCACTGCCTGGTGGATTAAACCTTCAGGTTAAAGGCTCGGGGTGTGATTCCTAAGATGACCACGTGCTTCGGTCTGAGCAGCTGGTCAGTATTCCAGTTTTCAAACGAATCGAATAATTTATGTGGCGTATATTATGTTAAGTGTCTCTTTGTACCAATGTTCACATGTTTAAATAAATAAACGTCCGGATAGGGAGTGATTAGATAAGTAAACCAGGAATAATCCTCATATTCCATCATCTTTTGTAACAAAAAGCAATTATTCGATGTTTTCATAAATTTGGATGGATTTGGATTGCAAACTGATCTTATGTTTTAATACTCGGTTTTCTTCATCTACACAAATAGGACGCCAATTTACCTCAGACGAATATCTAAACTAGATACCGTCTCACTGTCTATTCTACAGAACTTTACCACTTCTAATCAATTTACATCAAGTTTTTGATAGTAACCTTTTTAACACCTCAATGTTAATTGAATTCATTGACATTAACAGACCTCACTGTTGTGATTATCATTAACGAATGAGGCTGGTCAGTGAAAAATTAGGGACAGTAAATTCATATAGACTACATCTATATTTTAAAACTATTGATAATGATTGAGGTTAAACATCAACACCATTGGATGCCGGCTCAGTGGTCTATTGGTTAAGTGCTCTGAAGCGAGACTAGTAGGTCCTGGGTTCGTATCTCGCGAGGCTGGATCATGAATGCGCAATGCCACTGAGGAGTCCCACAATCGGATGAAACGGCCGTCCAGTGCTTTCAGGTTTTCCATGATGGTCTATCTTCAATTGACTCACGATCTCAACTATATAAAAAAGATAATAGAAACGCTAAATTCAAGGTTTCAATTGGTTATAGAAATTATTCAATGAATTCTTCTTGATTAGAATGATCAGATAACATGACTTCTGAGCAACGCCTAAATGAAATGTCCACCAGCTTATTAGGGTTTAAATGAGGATTACATATTAACGTGAGGAATTAGGATTGGAATACACAGTTTGATGTCAGAGTTACAAATTAAATTTAAAATTTTCATCACAAACTGACATCAGTTAAAATATCAAAATGATATTTAATCAAATAAATGAATGTATTTCATACGAAAATTCAAAATCTACTACCTTTAATTTGATTGGTTCATTCAAACATTACAAAACTCACTGACCTTTGCCCAAGGTCAACGTAACGTTTCAAAAGAATAATTATCCTATTTAACCTTGATAATTGTTTGTTTTATTCAATCCATTTAGAGTATGATTTCTATTTATGATTGGAATACTGGAAGGTATATAAAAAATATTATAACTCCAATTGGTCGTATCTATTCCCTAATTGGTCATTATACAAGTAGTCAGGTATATTGTATATAGAATAATAATCAAATGTTTATATTAGGTATTTATTCAATTTGCTACATTCAATGAACCATGTACCATCATGTATTGTGATTTAAACAAAGATCATTGGGAATTAAAGGTAACTTGTAATTATTGATTATTGATTATGTAATCATTCATTTGGGTGTATTATTACTATTGTAAACTGAATACTGTTGTTCCCTTGGTATTGTCTGTTTGAATCTTTTCATTGATGTCTAAGACTGTAACTGGTCAGTCTCTTATTGGCATATGTGCGTATTGCCTCACCCTATTACACAAACGAGTGGCTATCAGGACTCAGTAGGTGAGTGGATAACGCGATGGTGTTTAAAGCGGAAGGTACTGGGTTCGAGTCCCAGAGGGAATATCAACTCTGAATCCTAAATTGGATGAAACGCACGTCATATTGGATTCCACTGCAAGCCGCTATCCATCTTTGTTTATGAATACTGTTATTCTTGTAGCACGTTATATTTTGATATTCACTTGGTAGCAGGAGCGATCTGAAACAACAGCACAACAGTCAGGATTGGTAAGTGTCTCTGAAGTAAGAACATCGTATGCTAGCACAACAGATTTATTTTTGAAATTGAAAGATGCGGTTCAAGTACAAAATAAGGGAAACTTATTATAAAATAGTTTTATTCGTTGTTCTGCAGGTTCAGATGGTGTACGGGGGGGGTGTTCCTCTTCTTACAGTTCGATTACTCTTTGTTGCCATGCAATAAAAAAAAGCGAACTCGCATTAGTAACTACATATGTAATGATTTTTAATAACGTTACATTATGTTTAATTAAATATGGAGCGAGACTATAAGTTATGGACGAACCAATCAGATTTAGGATGACAGATCCCAAATTTTGGCACGAAATTCATCCATCTATTTGACATTTGAGCTGATATCAGTTTATGATGAAAATCATAAATCTAATTCCTAATCATAACCATCAACTGTAAATCATTATTCTAATTCTTCATACTGGTTTATAACTCTCATTTGGCCGTAGTCAGTAGGTGAACATTCTCAAAGTCACTTTAACATCACTCAAAAGTCTCATTAAATATGGTTCTTTAAAATTATAGAAATTTATGATGGTATTTCCACCTTGGAGTCATATATGAAGAAATCAGAATATCTCATTTCTAGTTGAAATTTGTGCTGATAATGTCATTCACTAGAAGAATGAAAGCTTCAAGATTAAATCATTCAGGTCAAAGAATAAAACTATATGAAAATCATCTACCTGAGCTACAAATTGTCTCAACCATTCTTTATGATGGTACTTTACACTTGGTTTATCTTGATTTTAGAGTTGATTTAATATACTTGCTTCATTTGGTAAGATTTAGAAAGAGTGAATTTTGGATTGTTCAACAAACACCTTCTAATTGGAACCCCAATTAAGGTGACATAATTATCCAATACTGTTTGATCTTCAATTTATATTCACACAGTTTTAAAAGATGTACAAAATGACAATTTGTTCATTGTGTTTTACATCATTAGCATTCTGTATACTTTAAAGATGATACCTATCAGAATGTAAGCTCTCTTTGAACTAAAAGAAAACATACTTGCATGTTAATCATTCAGAAGTTATCTTTATCATTGCAGATTCTGCTTGATTACTCTTTCTTAAGTAATCTAATTCACTTATTACAACATCTAAGTTTATCCAGTGGATTTTGTATAGATTGGATTGGATTTCTAGGAAGTATAATGACCTGCTTCTTTCGACGACAAACGCAATTGGTGTAATGGAAACAATTATTATTATAACCAATTGTATCAGTGATTGTTTTATCGTACTCGTTGTTGTTTAACTGTATCAAAGTCACTTCTCGTTCCACTATCCATCTTGTTGGTTCAAACTTTTTTACGCTCTGCTCTTATTGCCTGTAATCTTTGGCGCGTCTCGGTATTCATTCGATACCACGAGATTGCCAATAAATATACTCTATCTTGTTTGTGAGTTATCAAAGGAACCAAGTCGTTTTTGGGCGCGTAATCTGATTGTAGTGGTAATAATAGTCACTCGCGAATCCACGCTATCTACTGAAGTATCCATCAAAGATTAATCTTAATTTGAGAACTATTGAAATCTAGGTAGTAATAAACAGCTGTTACATCCCAGGATGGAACTCCATTATAGTTCACACTTGAAAATCTATCTGGGTTTCTACCTACCTTCTTCAAGTTTCGCTTAAAACGATTAAATATTAGAACCACTGGGTTTGCATGTAGTAGAATAATTTATACTTCAGTCAGTTTACGATACAATGTGTTGATCATCCGATGTCAGTGATAAAACCTTTTTGACTTCCGACCTATCAGATATTCCCCAGCCACAACATTTCACTCGAATATCAGGAATATTTTGAAGTCACTTTTGAATTATATACGATAGGTTAGTTAAAGAGCTCTTATGACGAATGTTTTGATGAAATGTTTGTCTAGTGTTCCATGACTTCAGGCGGTAACAAAGGATCACTTGCTTAAGTATTCATTTACACATTCTTCACCTCATTCATGACAATTTCTCATAACTTTCAACTATTACTTCTTACCTTAATCCATTTTTGGTTCCACAAGACAGGTTCATTATTTCAGTGGTGTTGTGGTAACTCCATTTTGAAGAACGATGAACGAATTACGTACTTTGGCTCGAAAGGTATAAGTAAGCATATAAACACATAAGCACTGTCATACACTTAATCAACGTCACATATATAAATGATAGAATGAATGAATGGATAGACTGGAATGGCTCATCTATCTAAAAGTTAAGATAAATCGTTTAGGAGTGCTGTAGTACTAACTGTTTACCTCCTAAACTCTTAACCATAAATCTTAACGTTAATTCATACTTTTAATCTTAACTCCTAACCTGAATATCTCAATACTAAACAACAAATTCAAACCCTAACACTTAACCTTAAATTCCAATGTTGAGGATTTCATTCAATCAATTATTAATAGTTGAATTCATGAGTCAATTAAACCACTATGGAAACCGTGGAAGAACTGGACGGTTGTTTCGTCTTAGTATGGGACTCGTCAACAGAGAGATCGTAGGTGCTCACTGACACTGAGGAGTCCTATACTAGGACGGAACAGCCGTCCAGTCCTTCCAAGTTTTCCATGGTGATCTAGTTTTAATTGACTGATAATAAATTATTAGGTTATATTTACCTACTTTAATAATTGGCTTAGAAATAACTTTGTTTTACGGAAGTCAATCTATATTTCAATCTTTCATTTCTCTCCATAACAACAACAACATCAATGACAACAACAATAGGTATTCCGTAAATCTCAACCAATGGAGTTAAACGATAAAGAATATGAGATTAAACAAGTATTTTATCAAAGTAAAGATTCAACAACTATTCCAATGTTTATATTTCATAGAAAAGTAAGTGAGTACATATGAAGTTATATACAGTCAACTATACATAATATATACATATCTATACATATATATATCTTGATGGAGTTTTGTTCTCTGAGCTGGATGGTTTGGTCGTGGGGCTTTCATCGTCCTTCTGAACGACATCATCAGCACAAACTTCGGACGATGAAAGCTCCACAACCAAACCATCCAGCTCAGAGAACAAAACTCCATCAAAATCACCCACCTCAGGCCACAAATCTTCTCCACCATCTATCTATCTATCTATTCTAATACTCGAAAGTTCAAAAGTCTGGGTCTATTCGGTAGGTATATAATGTGTTAGGAGGTAAATGGTTTATAGAGAAATATGAGATTAGTAATCGGGACCATTGAAGGAACATGAAATGTAAGCTAATGATCTGGTGTAATAAAATGAAATTCTTATACATTTCTATATTAAAAGTCCCGACCGTAGCTACTACCTTGACATGATGGTCGGGTTTGCCTATCGTGATTACCCAACCGAGCTACATTGGCTGGAACGTATGTTTCTGTAGGTTCTACCATGTCAGGCAGGTCGATAAGAGAATGGTAAGACTAAAAGCAGCAACTCAAGATCTGAGGGTTGTATATTGAAAGTAATGAATAACTTCAGTTGGTGATGTGATAAGTACATAAATTATGAGTAGTGTATACATTTATAAAGGGATTTTAACTGTTATATCTAGAGCTTTGATTCTTACTATGCCGCGTACTATTAGACTACCTGAACGATCGAACCCGCAACGTCGCAAAAGAGAAGACAGAAGACTAGTAAGTAGGAACTTTATTCCCCAAAACAGTGTCAAATTATAGCACAGAAATCTCGTGTATTTATAGTTTTTGACTGAGAGTAAATCATCATTTCAGACAACCGATAGGGAAATAGGGGCCAATTTTATCCATTCAATGGGGAAGCTACATGTCGACATTCTAGAATATTCCCCTAGCAGTGACTGGATGGAATGTCTGCTGCTCTTTCTGGGCTTCTTAAGGCTTCCTAGTGTCTACTGACGATCCGTCCTTACAGTAACGCTCAATGATAAGGAGTAATAGCTGAATGAAGATAGGCTACCTAAAGGTCTAAATAAATTCTTGTGTATTATGCTCATCATTGAACAACGGACTTATCGAACTTTACTAAAGATGTATCCAAATGTTTCATACATTCCTAATACTCAATTTATTAGGTCATAAGTGAACTTAAACTTATCGTCAACGTCATTCTTAAGCTGATCTCAGACACAAACGTTAAGAAGGTTGAAAACTTTTTAAAACAATAGACCTATCATAATATTGATCTTGTGGGCGGGAGGTTTACATCACGATCTGACTCTAGTTAAACATACTTCGAAACTATGTAAAGATTGGAAAGCTTTTACGTCCTAGTATGAGATTTCTCAGAAAAGAGCATCAGAAATTCAATCAATAAGACTCGAACTAAGGACGTTTGGACCCTATAGTGAGAGATCGATATTGAGATTGCTGAATTTGTGTTCAATAGTTTACATTTCTAACTTCATTAAACTCGTGGTATTGTGTGAATATATTTTAATGTCATTGATGAGTAACCTAACTGAATCCCACTGGTTACATTTCACTAGATTTCCAGGAACTACCTTTGAAAATTAGTCATAGTTTTATGAAGACCCTGCATTTACGATCAATATACTATATGTTGTATAATTCTACAACTGGTAGATTTCTGTCCAGCTGTAAAGGACCATTGTGCCTCGTGAAACAGATGGAAATGTACTGAGAAGTGTGAGAATAAGAGAATAATTACATAAGTGGCATATGCATTCAGTAATAAAAGCAATTAAAAACCCTAGTTAAGGCTGTGATAAATGGGTAAATTATGAGTAATGTCTAAATTTAGTATATGAATTGCAATACCCGTCGATTAAAAGTAGTAGGTGAATAAAGATAGTATACCCCAAGGTCTGAACAATGGACTTATCATACTGTAGTTTGGGTATTCATGATTGTTTTTACCCAATCCCAACATTAATCAATATTTTATTGAATATTTAAATTCATTTATTCCTTAATGTGACCATTACATCTGTTACAGAACATCTTGGCTAGCAGTGGAATCCAGTCTGACGGGTATCTCGTCCCACTTGGGGTTCGTCAGCTGAATGTACCTGCATCTCAGAGTTGATACTCACTCTGGGACTCGAACCCACTTTCCATCTTTACTTATAATGCTTATGATTTAAGGCTATATTGAGGCAATACGCACAGTATGTACATATGCTAATAAGAGACTGATCAATTGCAGTCCTAAATATCAATGGGAAGATTCAAACAAACAATACTAAGTGAATCTTGTCTATATATTTTGATCACTATGAAATTTGGTTTCAGGTTTCCTTTTAATCGTCAACAAAAAACATGGAACAATGAGTGTTACAATAAGCATATTACCTTCAATTAACTAAGTTGGATTTTTGTTGTTTATAATTATTTCCTCATTCAATTTATGAAATATATTACCCAGTGTTTGAGGTACGAGTTGAACTGTCACCACTTAGATGCACAAAGTGGAAAGATACTTCTTATGAGATCTGACAAGAAAAATATGTTAGGAATGGGAGTGGTGACCTGTAAGGATGATATCAAAGCCAGATTATCAACTACTTTAAAGTGATCGTACATGTCTCCCGATGATGGAAATTCACGGATCAAGGTGATTTATGCTTTATTTCGGCTCATCCTTTTCTGACTCTCACCGTCAGTTATAAGAAGGCAACGTCGTAAAACATGCTACCTACCTGAATAAAACAACTTATTGTCGTCACAACCGCTGTTTTTTATACTTCACATTATTGGACTGAACTTCGTTAAACAAACGTCGAAACCATGAGAGGTTCACGCATTTGTTTTATCTTTGTTTATGATTCCTCATTAAAGTAAATCTATATCCTAACCAGGTATAGAACCTAGGATTTTCAAATTTGTGAATGGAACAGTCAACTTAGTAAAATGTGTGAGTTAGATACCATATAATGATAATGTTGGATGTTGATCGATCAGTATTGGAAACTGGCTGGAGTCCAAAATGTTTTAAGGTTCGTGGCTAACTTCACAATGATCAAATATTAATAGTATTTAAGCACATATTCTACTTCGTCAATAAATCTAGTTAATGAAAACGTGAATAGAAATAGTTGAATATAAATGTATTTGAGGAACATATGTTTCAGATATTCGGTAATGAAGATGAACAGTAAGAGGTGAAAAGTAATAAACGTGAATCTAAATAACAAAAGTAATCAAGTTAACTTTATAAAACGTGTTGCTGTAGTGTCGGTTTCTATGTTCAACCCCACATAGCGACCGACACTACATTACCTAATATTTATAGACATACAGGGAAAATAGGCCAAAGACATTAGATAAATAAGGTTGTAGCGTACAAGAATACATTGGGGGGGGAACAATCGAATGTATATGAATACTAAATTACAGCATATCTTAGCAAAAATCTTAGAACCATACAGTAAATACTTCATCGGCAAAATGTCAAACAATCGTCTTAGACTTCATTGCCCTTTCATTTCCACACCAACCATTCTCTGTTCTCATTCTCTTTTCTTTGATATTCTTAATCTTCTGCTGCCAGATATTTCACTTTCGATTGATGATACATACTATTTATATCTGTCGGCATCAGTAGCACACACCATAAAGTAAGTGATAAATAAATATGACATACATAAGCTCATGTAAACTACAATCAAGGTTACAAGTGAATAATTGAAAAGGTCAAATATATAACTCAAAAAGCTTAAATTAATTTATCTATTCAAGAATTACAAGTATAATAATAGCCAATCTACTACAATCTACATTCATACATACAACAGTGAAAATCGTGGATGTGCACTGACACTAAAGAGTCCCATACTAAGACGAAATGACCGTCCAGTCCTTCCAAGTTTTTCATGGTGGTTTAGTTTTAATCAACTCATGAATTCAACAAATAAATGTTGAACAATTCACTTAGTATTGTTTTCTTGAATCTTCCCATTGACGTTAAGGATTGTAACTGGTGAGTCTCTAATTGGCATATATGTACATACTGTGCGTATTGCCTCGATATTGCCTTAATTTACAAGCATTGTAAGCAAAGATGGATAGTGGCTAGCAGTGGAATCTAGGACGCACCTCATCATCGCACATGCAAGTGGCTATCAGGAATCAGTGTCCGAGTGGATAACGCGATGTCGTTTGAAGTGAATGGTACTGAATTTGAGTCTCAGAGTGAATATCAACTCTGAGATGTAGGTATATTCATATGACGAGTCCGAAATAGGACTAAACGCGTGTCAAACTGGATTCCACTACTAGCCACTATCCATCTTTGCTTACAATGTTGAACAGTTTAAACATGATTTTATGGGAACATTCTTATTTTCTGTTGGATTATGGTCTCATAATTTTCATTTTTTCTTTTGTTGTTGAGAATATCATTTTGAATGGTAGGAATCCATGTAAACTAAGTGCATTCGGTGGATTTGGTTACATTAATCAACCGTATTATTCAGCAAATGAATTATTATTTATTGAAAAATTTAATGGAATATTTGCATTGGCCAATATACGTGGAGGAGGGTAATGAATGATTGATTGTTTTTGTTATAACCCGTTTATTGATTTTTGAGTAGTTACTAGGGTCCTATTTTTCTAGTCCTTTAGTATTGATCGAAACCTGTCAATTAAGTTACAGTATGATTACTAGTCTAAGTGACTTGAAATTGAATGGATCATATAGAAATGTAAGGTCCCTCCCCTTCCAGCCAAACAATTTGGTGAAGCCTAAAAGGTTGTTCTGGAAAGAAATGCTACATCGAAACACGGTACGACTACCGGGGCTCAATAGCTGTTTTCACATTGCTTACACAGAATCATTACATCATTCTTTCTTTCTTTTTGAACCAACAATAATTATGCAATGATTCTTTGTAGCTTTCATAATTAGTCGTAAGTATAGGTAGAGTGGTTGATCAGGCTGATCTTCACCACCCATGTTACCACTCACGTTAGTACATGGAAACAGTCCCATGATCCAGAAGGCACGACGAGGACGTGTGAGTCAGATTTTGCCTCCCGAAATGTAAGGTAGTTGAGGATAATTGACGGGAATCTCCATACCACAGTTTCAGACTAATTCATATCAATCAGTTGGACCTGTATTTTTTGTGATGGAACAATCGCCTTCTATGGAATGCAAACCCACACTTCGCAGTCTTACAGTTTTAGACTTTATCAATGTTCCATTCGGGCTGCAACCGAATTCTTTTTTTCTAGCAAGTCATGGTTGATCAATTTTTAGTCAGATTATATAGTAATTCGTCATCTATTTATGGATTAGCATAAAATAATTATATTCTGTTGTTATTGTATCCGAGCACTATATCACTAAAGTGATGATTGATGTCGTCGGTCTGTTTTACCTCATTCTTGTCTATGTGAAAGTTGGATGGTAGTGAGTGAGTAATTGAAATGTATAGATCTGTGTATTTTCATTTGGAAATGCTCAATAGTGACTGGCTCCATGAGGTATTTCCTGGAGTTCTAGTAAGAGGCAGTAACCAGTTGAGTTCAACCTGGTCTGTTGTGAGATATCAACTCACTAAAGACATTGGTGAACGGTTTCTCAACTTCATAAATTGGTTGAAATTAGATATTAACACCGTTGGATGCCGGCTCAGTGGTCTACCGGTTAAGTGCTCTGACGCGAGACTGGTAGACTGGGTTGAAAACTCTCGAGGCGGGATGATGGATGGGCACTACTGAGGATTCCCGCAATAGGACGAAACGGCCTTCCAGTGTTTCCAGGTTTTTCATGGTAGTCTAGCTTTGATTGACTTAAAATTTCAACCGTTTCGTCTAAGTATGGGTCTCCTTAGTGTCAGTGAGCATCCACGACCTTGCAAGGAGTCTCCACAAAACCCCTTTCTGATAATAAACAAAAATAAGTTTTAAACTATTTATCTCCAGATAATAGATAGTCTATCTTTAACTATGAATCAGTTGTAATAGAAATCTAACATTGAACTAAACCTAATTTTAAGCAGCGATGGATAATGTCTAGGAGTGAAATCCAAGACTTACGTTTTGTCCTATTTGAGACTTATTAGCTGAATGTATCTACATCCCAGAGTCAATATTCATCCTAGGACTCAAACCCAATACTTTTCATGTCAAACATCATGACGCTGTTCAGATAATCTGAAACGCGAGTCCCTTATTCCAGTGTTAGCCAACACAGTGTTAGGCTTGTGACCTAATAGGAATATCAAACCAATCCGCACTGGATTTAAATATACCAAAAGTGACTAGTCAATTGCAGTGTTAAGGATCAATAAGACGACCTAACACAACCAATACAAATGAATTAAGCCTAATTTTACGGTAAATTATAATATTTTACGTTTTATGTGAAGCTATTCACCTTTGTCGTTTCACCAAACTGTTCTTATCTGCTTTCAAATTGTTCTTTAGAGAATTCGGTGAAGAATGGCATAAGCGTGGATGTGATGTTCATAAAACTACAGCAATCGATGATCTATTGATGGCTGCTGAATATTTAATTCAACGAAAATATACCAATCCTGATAAGTGAGTAATATATGTTTCATGTTATTATCTAGTTTATGCTAGTGGGCGGCCAATGTTCCTCCACGAGGGTGAACATGCGTAAGTAAGTAAGTAAGTATTATCTACTTTGTAGAAGGTTTATTTTCTTGGTTTGATACTATAGTACTTGATGCTGGTTACAAATGTGTTTTAACTGATTATTGTAACCAACCGATGCTTAAAGAGATCATTTAACGGTCAAGATTTCCCTAAGGAATGAAGATGACCTTAACTGATTAGCATTAAGCAAATAGAGACTTACATCAAAGATTTACTGGCAAAGGTATGAAGCTAATTAACATGAATAAATTTCAAATGATGAACGTTTCATATTACAATTTACAAATATTTAGATAAGATATTCAAGACATTATTATTAATATTATACGACTTGAGTGGACATCGTGATGGCGTTTGAAACAAACGGTATTGGGTTCGAGTCCTGGAGAGAACGTCAACTCTAGGATGCAGGTACATCCAGCTGACGAGTTCTAAATAGGTTGAAAGTGAGTCCTGAATTCCACTGCTAGTCACCATCCATCTTTGCTTACAATACTACTTACCAATAAATAACTAGTAGTATGGGTTTGTGAATGAAATCCTTTAATTAAAGAACACTTTTGTTTCAATAAACAAATCAAGTTTAGTTTTAGTTTCATAGTGGATTGTTAATGACATCTTATAAGTGCTCTAATAAGAATTTAGATTGATTCATGATTTCAATGAAATTTAACAATCTCCATAAACCCTTACTGACAATTATCACGTACTCATTAAAGACTAGCTTCGAGAGGAAGTTTCTAGAAATTTAATGAGAAACCGTGATCAGTGAATTACGAATGTCAACTTTTAGATCTATTTATCGACCAATGTATTATGCGTATTTCCTATTATACAATTGTTACGTAACTAAACTGTTCACATTCGTGTTTCTCTTATCATGAGCTTTATTTTGATCTTTGATTTATGATCATACGATTCTTGAGTTATTCTCAGTTATTGATTACTTTGGTTTGTATAAATACCCAGTATGTTTGAAATACAATGATTCATACCACTGAGGCTGTTATTGGTGTTTTGGATTTAATTGGCTGGGCTAGGCAGATCGCAGGACCGGTTAGCACTCTAGTCTGCTCGTACGGGTTTCGTGTCACTGTTCCAATGGAAAATTCGCTGCTCCCTAATTGGCGGTCTTATCGCGTCACACATTAGCAAGTCATCCACTCGGCCACAAGCATAACAGTAAAGCTAATCTCTTTCGCATGTGAGCCACTTACTCAGCAAAGGCGAAGGAGGTTGGTCGCGCAACATTGTCGATTGATTGAAGTTATACATTAACACAGTTGGGTCTCTGGTCAATGGTATGGAGGTTAAGCGTCTGCGCGTAAGATCGAAGGTCCTGGGTTCGTTCCATGTTATGGGGTCGTGAGCGTGCACTAGCCAGTATTTCTATACTTCTAGGTTTTCAATGGTGGTGCAACTCAGATGGTTTCATGATTTCAATAAAACTCATTTTCAGTGTTCATCATATTTAAACTAGACAATCCGTGAAAACCAGGAAGGATTGTGCATATGTTTTACCTTATTGTAAATGTCCCAACATACCTTAGCTATTCCATCTTAGGGATCGGACTCCTTAACTTAGGTCTAGTCAATTTTGCTCCATAATAAAATCTGAAAACTGGAATATCTCAGCTAAATCTTTCTATAGTAATAACAAATCCAATTACCGCATAAAATATACAGGTTTAGTACTTGTAAGGCTTTTTTAACTTTCCATTAATGAAATTTTATAATGCAACTAATTGGTCAGTATTATCATAGTTGAAATCATGAGCCAATTGAAGCTAGACCACCATAAAAAACCTGGAAGCACTGGACAGCCGTTTCGTCCTATTGTGGGACTCCTCAGTGACAGTGCACATCCACGATCCCACCTCGCGAGATTCAAACCCAGGACCTATCAATCTCAAATATATCACATAATTCTGATAACCATCGTCTTTTCATTGCATTATTGAAATTTATCAAAGAGATTAACTGTTTTAAATATTAAGCCTGTGTTGTTACATTTACATCCTGAACCAATTGTTTCAATAGAAATCTAGGCGTTTCAAGCTAAAGGTATTTGGTACAAGTCTCAGTGTGAATACCAACATTTGAAATCCAGGTACATACAGTTAATGAAGTTCAAATAAAGAGAAACACATGTCTTGGATTCTCCTGATAACCACAAATCAAATACAAGTTTGTATTTTGATCGTTAACACTAATCAGATATAGTTAATTCACAAAATTTATATGTGAAGTGTTAATGAACTTATTGCATGAAATACTTCTCAGAAAAGGGGTTTTGTAGAGATTGTAGTAATTTAATAGTTGAATTCATCATGTGCTCACTAGTGACTGGCTCCAAAAGGTGTTTCCTGAAGTTCTTATGAGAAGCCATAACAAGTGAATTTCAACCGTGTCCGTTTTGAAGCAGTAACTCACTGAAGATAATAGTGACGCAATTTGGTGAATTGGTTGAAGTCAGATATTAACACCGTTGGGTGCCTGCTCAGTGGTCTAGAGGTTAAACTTTCTCTTGTGAGACCGGAGGTCCTGGGTTCGAATCCCGCGTGGCGAGTTCGTGGGTGCCCACTTCTGAGAAGTCTCATGATAGGACGGATCTGTCATCATTCCTTCCAGATTTTCCATGGTGGTCTAGCTTTAATCGACTCATCAATTCAAGTATTAAAATACTTCTATGTTCATTCATTACTTTACACAGGATTGAACTTGGTGGTTGTAAGTATCATATCTTGTGTAATACTATTTTATATTGTTGAACATCCAGCTGATGACACTCAAATGGGATGAAACGCGCGTCCTAGACTCCACTCCTAGAAATGAATCGTCAGCTTTGAATATAATGCTTGTGACTTAAGAGACTTATTAATTCCAGTCTTAAACATCAATGAAAAGATTTAAACAACTAGTATAAATGTGAATAATACAATAATTTGAATTTTCAACTCTAACTAACCTCTTGATAAAGCATAGTTATAGTTTAATATTAACCAAAAGGTCCCATGTTTAGTCCTATGTACAATTTGTGTTTGCTTACTTACTTACTTTCGCCTGTTACCCGTCATAGAGGAGCATAGTTCACATACATCAGTATTCTCCATCCAACCCTGTCCTGAGCAATCTTTTCCAGTTCTTCCCACTTAACATTCATCCTTTTCATATTTGCTTCTATTTCCCACCATAACGTGTTCTTTAACCTTTCTCTTTACCGCTTCCTTTCCGGATTCCAAGTTAGGGATTGCCTCGTGATACGATTTGGTGATTTCCTTAATGTATATCCTATCCACTTAATTTGTGTTTCCTTTAATCTTAATAATCTAATGATGGCAAATGTTCAATGTTTAATCAGTCTTCAATGTATATCTGTATTGTTCTTTCATTAGTCTTATCTTACAAGGTCATGAAAATGGTGGTCTAATTGCAGTATCCTGTGCAAATAAAAAACCAACTTTATTCAAAGCAATCATTTTGGATAATCCATTAAGTGATATGTTACATTATTATAAATATTCATCAACTAGTAGATGGATGAATGAATATGGAAATTTATATTATGAAAATGTATTCAATGCATTATTAAGGTATGTTAATGTATATCATATAATGTATTCATTTAATCATTTATTCGTTGAATTCATGAATCCATTGAAGCTAGATCACCATGAAATACCTGGAAGCACTGGATGGTCGTTTCGTCATTGTATGGGAGTCCTCAGTGGCAGTGTGCATCCACGATCCCACCATGCGGGACTTGAACTTAGGACCAATCGGTCTTGCGAGCAAACGCTTAGCCTCTAGAGCACTGAGTCGATATCCAACGGTATTAATTTCTGACTTTAACCCATTCACGAAATTTCGCCACTCCCCATCATTGTTTTCAGTGAGTGACTAAGGTAGTGTTCAAAAGCTCAATGTAAACCTAAATGTCATATCTATAGCTCACTCCTGATTTATTTACTTCTCAACAAACTTATAACAAGATCACCAGTCCAAGAGATTCACTACCATGCACACAATGTACAGATATTAAGTGATCGAATATAATTGATTGAAAGAACTGAACCTAACTATCGAGCAAGATGTTCTTTATTAGTAAGGTGTGTCTAAAATGTTGTGAATTGAATATCTCCATGAACTTACAACCTGAATCACCAAGTGTTGCTAAAATGTTACTTCTGTGTCATTCAGACCACCACTGAACCACTGAGAGATTTAGAGAATTCAAAGTTATAAACCAGACTAACAGGTAATTGTTTACTTATCAGTGATCAGTCGGTGTATCTCACTCTTATAGGAGATGAATAGCTACCCAATTAGTTCAATGATAAAGCCTCAGGCTGTAGATAAGAGTGATGTGTATTCGAATCATACACTTATTCCTATTTCCTCAGGCTTACGGGTACACCCTGCTAATGTGTGTCTTACTTTTGTCATATAATAAACGTTTTTCATGTTTCTTGTATTCTGTTGTCACTGAGACTCTATACATCATAGGTTATTTCTGCAGTCTAAATGTTTGTCGAATAGTCGAATTTAGTTTGTAAATATATGGACTAAATTATTAAGACCTCAATTATTTAAACTGAATTAGGTTAGGAAAATCACATTTCATTGATAATAGGTTCATATATAGATGTGTTATAGACTTCTAGTCCCTATATGTTTTCTGATGCTCACTGATCAAAACAAAGCCATGGATATAAATGGTTAAGTTAGTTGGTTTAATACTAATCAGTAGGGTTGATACAATAAAGAACAGATAAGTTTTTCTCTGCTTTAATTCATCATATTACAACTTTGTATGAGAAAACTAAAGGAGAGTAAGAGTTTTCAGTAGTAGGATAAGAAATCTTATCATATTGAAAAGAACTTGTAAATCGTCACTTAAGTATAATCTCAACTACTGATATCTATCAGTTTGTCTTTCCGAACTCTCATTCGACTGACCTTGTCTTATTGATCAAAAATGGATCATGAACACCTAATAAAATGTGTTTGGATTGTTACTCATTATTATGGGTTATATCAGTGGTGAGTTATGTAAATTGTTGAGTTTAGATGGATATCATGAACGAATTAATGTTGGACCGATATTGAATACTTGGAGCCATTGATTAGCTGTTTTGTTCTAGTATGGGACTCCTCAGTGGCAGTGCGCATCCACGATCCCGCACATAGGACTCGAATCCAGGACCTTCGTCTTGCACGTGAATACTTAATCTCTAGAGCACAACGACGTTAGTTCAATCAAGGCCAACTCTAGATATGCTATCATAGTGATTATTTAATATAAAGTTTTGTTAATTATGGAAGCTTTACAGATGAGGAATGGAGACCTGACTTTATATAAAAATGAATCCATAACTACTAGGCTTTATCTTAACTATCAAAATTACCTTAAGTTGAAAACTGTCGTTCTGTTCTATTTTGTATCACTCCTAATAGTTATTCACCAATTCATAATGTACCAAATCTATCCATTACAAAGTCGTATTATCCTGCAGTGCTTATTTTGTCCGATCTACAAACTGCCAATGTAGAATATATTCATTCATTGAAATTATTAGCTACATTACAAAATGAATTACATAATAATGGTTGTACACTTAAACAATCAAATATTATACTTGGATGGTTTAAAACTGAAGGTCAATATAAGGTGAGAATTTGTATACATATATTGATTACATTCATTTAGCGTAGTTTCTTTGTATCTTCCCGTTGTTGTATAGGAGTGTAATTGATCAGTCTCTTTTTGGTATATGTAAATACTGTGAAGATTGCCTGGAGATTGCCTTAAGTTAGAAGCTTTTTAGACGAAGATGGATAGTGGCTAGGAGTGGAATCCAGGGCGCACGTTTCAACCTATTTGTGACTCGTCAGCTGAATGCACTTACATCTGGAAGTTGTTCACTGCAGGATTCCAACGCATTACTGTTGGCTTCAAATGCCATCACGTTATCCACTTAGCTACTGTGTTCTGATAACGCAATAGGGTTTGAAGCGAATGGCACTGGGTTCGAGTCCTGGAGTGAACATCAACTCTGCGTAGGAGGTACATCCAGCTTATGAGCCTTAAATTGGACGGAATGCGCATCCTGGATTCCACTGCTAGTCACTATCCAACTTTGCTTACATATATTGGTATTTAGATTGTTGGTCGAATTTTTGACAGATGATGAAATATCTGTGAGAACAATTAATGCAAAAATGGAAACAGTTAAATGTAAATCACACGAAATCTGAATGATTTCGAACATATACATACAGATTATGAATTTGATATGTTTTCTGGTTTGGTCCAATCACTATATACATTTGCTATAGGACAAGAGTTAAGTATAGAGTGTAGCGGTTTGCTTAAGCCATAGGATACTATTTGTATTAGGTGAACATTCAAAGTAGTGTAAGTGAGGAGAGTTGGGAAATAGAAGAACAAAAGAAAAGTTGAATTTACAATCCAGCAAGCGCATTCATGAACTTAGGCTTAATAAAGAAAGCAATCGACTACAATCAGAAATAACACAAACCTCAGATTAAAACAATCTTATAATTGAAACTAGAGCAGAAAGTTGAACCCACTACACAGGAGGAATCAGAATAAAACGACCGCTTTCAATATTCAGTCAGTTCTTAGCTAATCCGAAGAGAGTTGTTGCAAATAAAACACCTAGTGAAGAAAAACACGATAATGTTACAAAATGTAGTAAATGTAATGTATTTGTTTCACTGTTCTTCAGCTGACTTTGCGTGGAAACAGAAATAACACACATTAATTAGTCCTTATGGTCATAGAACATCTGCTAGCCAGAACCCTTAAAAAGACTAGAAATGATTTTGAATAGTCTTAATAGTTGTTTTAGTCTGAGTTATAAGGGGTTAGGTGTTGAGGTGATCCAAAGCACTTCCCGCAAAAGACAAGAAAGGTTCAGAAAACACTAAGAAGCATTTTATCCAATCAGCGTTCACTAGGCGTTTCGCTAAAGACATCACAAAAGTTAAAAGTCACATTTAGAGTTTCTGACTGGCTGATTACTATACTGTTACTATATTTAGTAGGATTCCAGAATTTTCGGGAAAACCCAAGGTCTTCTTAAATACTATAAAAACTTAATATTTCCTGTACATGAAGGAACATTTGGAGTGAAGTGTTTTTCACATATTTTGCGCCTTTTCTCTCGGGCTCAAGTTGCTGTGTAGAATTAGATTGTGGGTTACCAGAATAGCTTAGGAATCGAATATAGTGTTCATTTAACAAGACTTATCGTTATGGTTAGCGTTCTCATTACGAAATGACAACAGCTTCAACACAAAAATGCTATGTAGCAATAATCATGTATGCACTTAACGAGTAAATGCAAGTTTCTCTATCGGTTTAGTTCGTCCATAATATAAACACAATCGCCAGGCACATGTTTCTATCAGGATTGGGGTTGGAATTTAGATGTAGTGTTGACTCGTCAGTTACACACAATGTACAGGGACAGAATTCAAAATGTTTTGAAAGTTGCATATGAGACCTTGAGTAAGTGAAGAATTAACGTCCTCTAAAAGTATGTCTTGTTTTTAATTTCTTATCTACTGTTTGGCATATAGATGGAAAATGATGTGTCTTTTCTGTCCTAGTCTATCAGAACTTGATTGTCAAAAGACTTCTGATTAGCTGGAGCTACATACAAGCATTTCGGTTTAATATTTTTAAAGGCTTGTCTACCCATTTGCATTTTGAGAATGTTTCCTAGTTGTGTCTATTTATTTGAATACATATATGGTAGTGTAATCCACCTGTTATATATCTATGTATCACAATCAAGATACACTTTTCTGTACCCTAACTTGCAATAAAAAGCTTAAATAACAAAATTAGGTCTTCATGAATCTTGTAAATATAAATCTATTCGGTAGTGAAATCAATTGTCTACGTTACGCTCAATGCTCCTAGCTATTCCCTGGATAGAATTGATGTGTATGACTGGTTTACTAGCATTATGATTTAATAAAAAGCTGACAATGGGATCCAAAACTTTACTATACAGATGACCTTTAGAGAATTTTGAGTGGCCTTGAGATAGGCAATCAATAATCATTAATAAGTATGTGGCTTTTGTGAAAGAGATCTTAAATATAGGAAAACGACAAAAATACAAAGAATTAGGGAGTTAAAAATCATGAATTGAGTTATTATTGCCAGAAAAATTAGACCGGATATCATAGTTCTGTTATGAGCATAGACCCTAACTCTAAATGCTACATCTTTCAAAACCTAACTCCTAACCCTGAAGCTCCAAGACCTTAGCTACTTAATCGAAATGTTATGACTCCTGAGCTTGATACTTCTTAATCTTAAAACCTGTTAACAGTGGCTCCAAACCATGAAACTTCTAAACTTTAACTCCATACCTTTATACTTTTAACCTTATCAGTCCTAACCCAGGTACACTAATTCTTAGCGTTCATTCCACAAGGAAAACATCATCCAATGCCTTGGAGGTACAAAATATAATGAAAATCGTGAGTTTCAGCTACATGGTATTCGTAACAGCATTTTAAAATTGACGTATCGGCCTACTCGATTTTGATTGTTCACTCAGGGCCGTCGGAATAGTATAGTCTTATCACTCAACTTGTAACTTTTATCCTATGCGGTACTAGTTCCGTGGGTGAAGTTCCATCTCATAGTTGAATATTATCAGTGAGACCGGAATTCAGTATTTATTGTCTCCAATACAACTAATCTAATAGGTCCGAAACTACCAACTTCATCAACGGGGTATAAAGATAAAGGTTTATGTTTCCGCGTTCTTTAATATTCATGTTGTGAAACTCATAGTTAATCATCGTCAAAATATAGACATAACTTGCAATCAAATTGGTACATTGAGACATCTGCAGAAGATAATGTTATGTCTTAAGAAGACCTGATTTGTTGTAGCTTAAGATTCTAATCGATATTGCGTACTAGGTTCGTGTTATAGTATGTGCATATCACCATTATGTAAAAATATATTGAAATGAAGAGTATCAAAAAGCCAAGCCATCGATCCTACTTCTAGCCACTGTTTGAAATTGTATTAGTACCATAATGGCCTACTCAAGATTAAAGGTATTCAACTCAACTGTGTATTTTCTCCTATCAGTCCTTCAGTCTTAGGTTTTTTATTAGCTATCAAAGATTCCTTATTACCCGCACTAAGTTACTTCGTGAAATATATGCGACATATCGTGATTCCGATTTCTAAGAAACTGAGTAGTGCATATATTTCTTTTTCTGCTCTATTCTTTGGAGAAACAAGTATTAATTACTAGAAAACCAAAACACTTAATATGTTCATCAATAATAAGCATAAAAGTATATCATACTAATGGCCTTGAGTGAATCAACCAAACTTAGGAATTGACTCCCCCCCCCCATTAGTCCACAAAATTCTATAGGCATTGAAAGATAGCATATATCTAATTCTGAAATATGAAAAATCAATCTCATTTCTCAAAGTCAGTAAAATGGAAATAGGACTGCTCTTTTTTTTAGATTGTATCATTTCACGATCCTGATTCACACAATAGAGTCAGCCAGCTGAAAATAATAACGGACAACCAATTAACACTAAATGCCACTGTAGATAATGTGAAACAGGAATATAGCACTTAGATTATCCTTTAAAGAATTTAAACTTACTTAGTGGACATGATATGTTCTTGTGAAATCTTCGAAGATGCTCATTTTATTAAAGTTAATACATATATCCTGTTGTTTTTTTATTATTTAGATTGATAAAGTTACAAGTATCTGTTCATTTATACAAATGATCTTATCAATTAGCCGGCATAAAAGCAATCCTAATCAGTTTAATTCTCTTAGAAAAGTGGTAATTAACTCACAATAAACCCAATCATATTTTGCTTAAACTAGATAGTTCATTATTCATTACGTTTTTCTTTTTGTTTAAATGGAATAATTATCTATTGTAAAAAATGCAATTAAAAGTACGATATATTTGAAGTTTATTGTAAAGCTTGTCTCATTTCATCATCGTTTAGGTGATATTTGAGAGTGAATTCAGCCTGTGAAACATTTTAGTCACTGACTAATATTATTCCGAAGTTCATTAAGAACCATAGTGCACAGTCACGATATCCTCTGGGATCCAATTTATCATGATCAAAACCTGTAAAGATCATGACACCTTAAAAATATATTATACATATCTTGTAGTTCAAATTTGTTGTTCCGATAGGTTTTTGATAGAGATACAAGATCAATCAGGACAGTCGATGTATCATTACTGAGCTTCCAATGTAACCGTAGGTCCACATTATTGAGGAGCCTCAACATATAGTGAAACAGTTGTTGGATAATAACTGTTGTACAGTAGTTCCTCGAGCCACCGTTGCTCTAACACTGAAATTATCTTCCAAAAGCCAACAAAGATCTTATTTCAGTGTCTTACCAACAGTTAGTTCAAAGAGAGTGTAGGCTACAAGGTGTACAATTGAACTCTAGCCAAATCACTCACCAAGTCTGATCATAGCTAACTTATAGAATCGAATAACAGATATGAAATTGTTAACCGAGTTTTGTCAAGGTTAAGCATAGATAACGTGTATTGATCAATTGACGACATGAATCAGTTTATGAGGTAGTGTATCCATACTCTATACTCCTCTAATCTGTTAAACCTTGTATGTGATATTATTCTGCCCTTTACGAACTCTAAGTAAATAAGATAAGAAGCCCATCCGATTGAGATGAGTCAGATTCGAAACTCTATACTTGGTGTGACTTTGACGTAATATTGCATAAATCAAACAATCAAAATATAAGTATTTATTAATTGTTATTATCAAATCTGGTAAATCATAGTCAATCTTCATAAAACACAGATTTCTGAATTGAACTAAATTGTAAGATCCGAACTAAGGTTTGGCTGAAGAATAACTGTTTGGGTAGTTTGGACACGCGCTATTGCCCAATTGAAATCAAAACAAAGTGATTGGGAAATTAACGGTTATAAATAAACATTACCGCTCAGTTATTCAACCAATAATTGTTCCCTCAATAATCGATTCAGCGCACCAAAAGATAAGCGTTATTCCACCCTTTCTGGATAGATCCATTCAAAAGATAATATTTTGTTGCATTATAACACAAATGGTTTCCAATTCCGGAAATGTGCTTCAATTAAAGATCAAAATGCAAAATCACGGTCAATTCAAGCAACACAGCCAAAGAGAGAAAAATCGATATGGCTTCCGCCAAGATTGAGTATCAACTGAAACAACATAGATACAGTTCAGGAAAAAATATGGAAACTCAGTGAACGCGAAAGAAAAATTAAAAAAAAACTGTAATATAATAAAATCTTACCATTTCTAATGGCATCAAAAAGACTAACAAAATGTACGAATAAAGAAACCAATAAGAATAAGCTGTAAATGTAGGCATGGAGGTATTTTCACACACAAAACATTCGAAATAGATCTTACATAAATAGAACATGAGCATTAGTCATTGTGAACCCTGACGAGTTATAATAAACAAATCGTCTTTGGTTATTGCATCAATAAATTTAAAAGTTGTTTTGATTTCAAGACAGACAGTTTTGTGAAACTACGTTGGTCCCCTAACATCTCTAACAAACTATGGCACATGGATAAAATACAAATATGTGGCTTTTGTTATAAGAGAGTTTTAGGGAGACATCAACACGCTCAGTAAAGATTACTTGAATCAGTCATATAAATATCAGATACAACACACTGCTGCAATATATTCCAACCGTAAAGGTACGGATTAGTGTTATTGGAGAAAATTATATAGTTTTATCTATCATAAATCATCACTGTAGAAGTCAGTCCTTTAGCTGAATTTTGAAATATTCGTTACATGGTTTCTCTTTGCCTGGTTTGTTTAGTTTCTTATCTAAGAATTCTGCTTTCATTATCATCCTTTAAATTATTTGTTTGTTTCTGGACCCTAAATCATCCATATATTTGATGTTTGCAATAAGTTCCTTTCTGTAATTTGATCATTATAACAAAATTTTGGTAAATATGCATTTACAGACTCCACAATTTGCTAATTGTGTTCAAAAGTTTTATGAGTCAATTTAATCTGGATTTACAGTCACAAACCCGTAAAATTGTGTTTTTATCGCCTTGATATAAGAAATTTCGGCTTGTCAGTTTGCGATTGAGATCATGGACCAACTGACGTTAGACCACCTTCGAAAACCTGGAAGCACTCAGACCCAGGAAATTACTAGGTTATGAAAACATATACCTTACTATTTTAAGACGGTGCGTAATTATCCCCCATGAGTTGGACGTCAAACTATTCTCACATTCATTGGATTTAAAATACTACTCAAAAGCTTAGAATGAGGTTGATCCTTCATTGTGTTTTCAAAACAGGGATGGAAAGTGTGTTTGACGATACAGATTAGTATGTGTTACTTCAAGAATAATCAAAAGTGTTGAAAACCAGGCTTATCAATGCAAATGAAATTTTCTGTAAGGTGTACTTTGTTCAGAAAAGTCAGATACTTCAGTTCATGGATGCTCCCAAATCATCTAATGATGCTGGTGAATTTGATGTAAAGCAGCGGTTTAGAATTTCGGAAATATCGAACCATGTCTTATACTCTAAGGTCACAGCGAACAGCTCGCTTTTTCAGCGGCAGTTTTTGTGCCTGAGGGTAATCTTGTTCTATTGATGGAAGAAAACAGTCGAGTAGTGAATAGATCTTTATTTTTGGTCGTGGGAGTCGCACTGAAGCGGGGGGTTATCTGTTCAAACAAACAAAGATTTTCAACATTCAATATACGATAATAGGAAATATAATGCCTATACGAAATAAGGAAGTGAATGAATACTTGAGCTCCATTGCTTTAACATATACCTAGCTGTTTGAGGTCAACTCTCAACTAAACAACCTAAGCTGCTACAAAGTTACCCAATCAGCATCATGTCGCAATACGACAAAACTTTCTTTTCGATGGGATACCTGGATAGCATTAGCAACTGTGAAGGAGACTCACCTAAAACCTACGCTTTTCCGAGATTCGTCTGAAGACAGTGATATATGCTGAACATTAAGATGGTCATAACATTATTTCAGACCTAATCCGTCCTAATCTGAGAATCCACCATATCACTCCAATCCATTTCTCTTAAATAGATCTAAACGCTTAGTGAAAAGTCTGAAAAGGGATTACAGGATGGAGGAATGATTATAACGATGACCTACTCATTGGGCTGAAACTATTCTACCCATGTCATATGAAAACAAGAGACTATTTGATAAAACGTATTTAATATTTCGACTCAGCTCATGAAATATTGTCATCTCAGAGTTATACGCTTTCGTACTATGAGTTTGTTGTTTGAGATTATCTCTCATTTAGTAGTACCATAACTTCTTCAATAGATTGCCTCAAGAAGAGATCGAATAACGGCATATGTGTCAGTGGATTATCTCTTCACATGTTGATTAGCATGTAGAACTATGGTCTAATTCTGTATTGGTACATTTATTATTGCTAATATAACAGACCTAATCCCAAAATTCTATATTCGTCATTGTATGAACAACTAATCTATAAGATCTTAGGTGCAAGTCACATAATTATCTATACTGGCTCATCCCACAGTGACATTCAGCATCGATTACGAGCACTTGTGAAGAGCACATTTAGGCCGGGGACAGAATGATATACGTAGTGTGAATAGGAGTAAGTTACACGGAACGACCACGCCTGCGAGGCCGGACAAGCCATACCTAACATTTCTTCCTGCATTCATTACTTTCTATTGCTACATGTTGAATGTCAATCTTTTCAGTGAGTATACGCTCGGATTTAAAGATCATAAGGTTAGAAACCAATATCACCAAACCACTTTCCCACCAGAATCAACATGATGTTGGTCCGATATCAAATGTAGTGAGATTGTCGCGTGCGATGGTTACCAAAATAAAATACAAAGTACGAAGCCTTGCTATGCTCATTAATCCATACTCCAAATGTCTGGCAACATCTCCGTCCTTATCCCGTTAAATATTCTGATTTTATAAACTATTATTCCCATTTTTCTGCCCATATCTACGTATATTTAGGGTCTTGTGTTGATAGCTAATAGTTCTAATAAGCCTAAGGACCATAGGGCTAATAAATTCACGTATCACTTGACGATTATAAGCTCCTCATACCTTTCAGATCCAACAGGTGTATTGCAACCCTACTATTACACTACCTACACTGGACGATATCACTGATCTAAGCAAGCTTTCAGTAACAAGACTACAGCCTTGAGAAGTCAGCAACAATACAATAGCCCAGATTATTCGAAACGAGAATCAAATCATTTTTATCTGGAGCTCCGTTCATTGTACTAGTCACCATTATACCATTAATGGTACATCTCTGCCACGCGTTCATGAGCACAAAGACTTAGGAGTAATTATAAGTCACGACTTAAAAACTACTACGCACTGCAATGCGGTTCCTTTCAAAGGCTATCGCGCGCTATGGTCGCTTCGCAGAGCATTTAAATGCTTTGACGAGGATAGGCTTCGAATTTTATATCCCACCTATGTAAGGCCACACTTAGAATACTGTGGGGAGTAGTGTAACGTCGTGTACTATATTACACCTACATAGCTTATTCTAGTTTCTGGACAAGCCAATTCACCTATAATGTTATGAGTCATATTTTGATCTTGTTAATTAATCCGTTATTGACATTGACTATTTTTTATATGAGCGTATGCGTATGTACCCTGCTTATCCTACCTATCACATGTCTGTCATCCATTTTAGTCTGACAATAAATGTTGATTATTGCTTGCTTATAACGAGTTGGCTTACCAGCCATCTCCCATGTATGTTACTTTTTCTTCGCTCGCTAACATTTACTCATGTGCTTACTGCCTTCTAGCCTATGTTATTTGTCAATAAAAACGTAGTTGCCATTTCCCTTTGTCTCCTGATATTATACACCGTTCAGATCGATATAATAACGGTTATCGAGACGATCGATTAATGAAGCACTACACTACAATACTGTATCCAAGCCGCTAGCCCTTGTCTGATAAAGGATACTAAATCGCTTGAGCGTGTCCAGCGTGTAGGGACAAAATTAGTAAAGGGTCTTTCTAAACTCCCTTACGATGAGCGTTTAAAACGTCTAAACCTTTTCCCCTTATCTTATCGTAGGACGCGAGGTGACCTTATACTTGCATTTCGTATCTTTAATTATCATCTGGGTGTTAATATGTCTTATCTTTTTGCTCCCTCCAGCACTAATAATCTCCGGGGTCATAGCAAGAAGGTTCTGAAACCGCCATCTAATAAACTAAAGGTGGGGTCCCGTTTTTCTCATCGAGTGGTCAATGACTGAAACGCTTTACCAGAACAAGTGGTATCAGCACCATCAGTGAACATTTTCAAAAAGAAGCTGGACCTTCACTGGAAGGAGATCTGTCAGGATTAACACAGGTTCATCAACCTACTATCCTTATTACTGAAGACTGAATGTACAGAATAGTTTATCACTGAAATTCCCCACCAGAACTCGTAATGTCAGAATTTTATGTCTGTATATTCAAGATTACAATGGGTTTTTGTAATATTTACGGTAGGTACGTGGTTTTTCTATTCTTATTGGATTTTCTAATGTTGAATAGACTGCATTGTTCGCAGTCCGTTTGACTACTGCGTTACAATATTTGGGATGTGGTTATGACCTAAGTTGGCTTCAAAGTTTCTGGGCGTAAGTATAATTTACGAATTTCGCTTGATTTTATCTGTTCGTTCCACATGTTCTACGCTTATTGCAAGTTATCTCCTGCTAATTATTCTGTACGTCCTATGGTCTGAAATCATATTTTTCTATTTTGTTTGCAAAGTTATCCACGTTTCGTGTTAAGCGAAGCAGGATTACAGTACCAAAGTTATTTTTGTGAACACTTCCAGCTAAGTGCACTTTTGTAAGTGTACAACTATGTTCTATTGCTCAAATTACTGTCCAGTCTTCAGTAATAAGGATAGTAGGTTGATGAACCTGTGTTAATCCTGACAGATCTCCTTCCAGTGAAGGTCCAGCTTCTTTTTGAAAATGTTCACTGATGGTGCTGATACCACTTGTTCTGGTAAAGCGTTTCAGTCATTGACCACTCGATGAGAAAAACGGGACCCCACCTTTAGTTTATTAGATGGCGGTTTCAGAACCTTCTTGCTATGACCCCGGAGATTATTAGTGCTGGAGGGAGCAAAAAGATAAGACATATTAACACCCAGATGATAATTAAAGATACGAAATGCAAGTATAAGGTCACCTCGCGTCCTACGATAAGATAAGGGGAAAAGGTTTAGACGTTTTAAACGCTCATCGTAAGGGAGTTTAGAAAGACCCTTTACTAATTTTGTCCCTACACGCTGGACACGCTCAAGCGATTTAGTATCCTTTATCAGACAAGGGCTAGCGGCTTGGATACAGTATCCTAAGTGTGGCCTTACATAGGTGGGATATAAAATTCGAAGCCTATCCTCGTCAAAGCATTTAAATGCTCTGCGAAGCGACCATAGCGCGCGATAGCTTTTGAAAGGAACCGCATTGCAGTGCGTAGTAGTTTTTAAGTCGTGACTTATAATTACTCCTAAGTCTTTGTGCTCATGAACGCGTGGCAGAGATGTACCATTAATGGTATAATGGTAACTAATATCGTGCCCGATATGCATGAACACGCTCGTCCTGGAATTAACTTCCAGGCCCCAATCATGAGCCCACCTAACTAAGTTGTCTTAATCTGCTTGTAGATAACAACGGTTGGTCTCATTTCTTATTGTTCTACAGATTTTAACATCATCCGCAAACAATAACGTCGACGACTTAAGTAATAAAGGTAGTTCATTAATATACAGAAGGAAAAGTAAAGGGCCTAAGATGGTGCCTTGGGGTACACCACTTTTGACCGGTTTCCATTCGGATAGAGTTCCATTGACCCTCACTCTCTGTCTGCGGTCCCATAAGAAGCTTCCTATCCATTCCTGTATAGCACCTGTTATACCAAAGCATAAGACCTGAGTGTTAAACCTTAATAACGCTTTGCTAAAATCTATGAATATCACGTCGATAGACTGGCCGTTGTCTAGTGCAGCTGTCCAATCTTCTCTCGCAATGAGTAAGTTAGTCAAGCATGAATGCTTGTTACGAAACCCATGTTGCTCGGGAGTTAACAGATTGTACGAATCTATGTGGCTCAGTAGCTTAGCCCGAATTAATTTTTCAAGTAACTTAACTACTATACTGGTCAGGCTAACAGGCCGGTAGTTATATACGATCCGTCTCTGACCATCCTTAAATATAGGACTAACTATGGCGTCTTTCCAGTCTCTAGGTAGTTGAGTCTGTGAAAGGGACATGTTGAAGAGCATCGTAAGCGGTCTTGAGATAATGTCCGCAAGCGACGACAGCAAACGTGGGTGTAACCCATCGGGGCCCGGTATCTTACAAGGTTTTAGGTTAGTTATCAGAGGAAGAACAATATCCTCTGTCACGTGCAAAGGTCCTATGGCTGGTATCTGATTGTCAACGGGACAAGTAGTTGTAACACTACACATAGAGTAGACTTCACTGAAATAGTTTGCAAATGTCTCCGCTTTCGCTAGATCAGATTCAGCCAATAAAGCTGAATTTTCGCTTAACAGTAATGAGGGGATACCATCACTAGGTTTCGTCCGCCTTTTAACATACGAAAACAGTCGCTTCGGACAGGTACGGCTATCGTATGCCAACTGTCGTTCGTAAGCCGTGCGGGATTTAGCTATGGTCTTTTTACATATATTCCGGATTTTTTTTATATTCGCACTTAAATGATGCCTGACCTGTTGACAAGAATAAGTCCCAGAAGTGTTTCCTACGCTTCAACAGCTTCCGGGTTTCCTTATTAATCCATGGGGGGCAATATGATAGCTTACGTGCTGATCATGGAATAAACGGTTGAGTTACGGATTCGAACGTAGACTTGAACCTATTCCATGCATCATCAATCGATCCATCAGCATCGACCGACCAGTCAATTTAGATAGCATAGTCCCTTATTGCCGGAATATTAGCTCTCCAGATATTAGGACGGGGTGGAGCAGATGCAAATTCTATACCATGTATCCGGAACTTAAAGGAAAGTACGACATGGTCACTATTCACCAATGGGGGAAGGTGTTGAATGTCGACGATATCTTCACAGTGGTGTGTGAGGACAAGGTCTATCAATGACGGATTATGTTCCAAGTCTATATGCGTCGGCTTACTCATCAGCCTTTGTGGTCTGGTGTGTGACGAAATCTCAGCACGGATACAGAAGGCTCGTCTAGCTTTCGCCAACTTGCGTCATTTATGGCGTAGGCGAGATATCCGTCTAGCAACCAAAGGACGGGTTTACTGTGCAGCAGTTCGCTCCGTCCTACTTTATGGCATTGAAACATGGCCAATAAGAGTAGAGGATATTCGTAGGCTACTAGTGTTCGATCATAGGTGTTTTCGAAGCATTGCTCGTATATCCTGGGACCACCGGGTAAGTAATGCAGTTGTTAAGAAACGGGTACTAGATAAGGATGGCAAATCAATTCATGAAGTAGTGAAACTTCATCAGTTGAGATGGCTGAGACATGTGTTACGTATGCCCGACCACCGACTGCCCCGACGTGCAATGTTTCATGGTGTAGGAGTAGGTTGGAAGAAAGCTAAAGGCGGCAGACCAAAACGTGGCACAAATCCATGAAGTCACTGACAAGTGGACTGGGCCATGTTGGTAGGTGTAGACTACCTGGTTGGGATTCGCGAGATGACAGCAACCGATGGTTAGAGACCTTGAATGACATGGCTCAAAATCGTTTGCAATGGCGAAGGTTCATCCACTCTTTGTGTTCTACCAAATTCTAATCTTCTGAATTCCTCATGTCTTTATCTTTTTCTCTTTCCAAATTTATTTCACTGTACTATACTCCTTCAATAATTTCTTCAAACCCTAATCTTTTGGATTTCTGATTATACTCCTACTAATTCTACCACTATGGGATTTGAATCGACAACTGCATCTCTGTGCTAATGTGGTATGGCAACTCGAACGTCGTTTCCTGTCGTTTCCTGTACAGTTTAATAACTGGTCTACCGTCCAACTATTGGTTCAGTAATTATCTAAAGACGGTTCGGTTAAACACACTTTCTACAACACTAACCCTAATTGTTGTGCATAACAACTGTGCGTAAAACTACAATTTCCATGAAAATGGCTTTTCAGTCATCTAAGTATACTGGTCAGGAATAATACTCTTCAGGATAGCGTTATAATCTTTTCAAATGAAAGTTGTACAACCGCATATCAAGATAACGTTACTATTTTTATATTCAAATTTGTTGTAATAATATGGTACCACTACGGTCTAGAGCGCCTATGATTTTCTTGATCTACCAAAACCCTCAATTGAGAATCGCTTTCTAATTTACTGAACATAAGCTAGGAGGGCGGTTACCTTCCAAGTAAGCTAGTTATAGGGTAGACCGCTTTACGCTATTCTGTTCTGTACAGACCAAACATAAAACCTGTACTCATTTTATAATCCACCAAGTGATCAATCATACTGTGGTTATCCATCCCTTTGTGATATGTAATGTCTCTTGCACATTTGTGTCGGGTATTGCATTGTGACAGATTGACTTACTCAGTGAGACTATGATTTATGGAAGACCTATAATCAAAACTAGAGTGACCTTGTAGCAATAAGCATACCAGGGTCATAAATTATTATGCAGAATAAGGATTAGGATTTCTTTGCAAGACTACAATTTATGGACTAACCAATTGGATTTAGGATAACAGATCTTGGACTTTGGTTAAATAGCGTTTTGGCGTTTTAGTTGATGTCAGTTTGTGATGAAAACCATGAATCCAGATCCTGACCCTTACCATCAACTGTAAATCATAATCATTATTACTCACACTAATATATAACCCTCATTTAGCCGTAGTAAGTAGGTGAACATTCTCACGGTTACCTCAGCGTCGCTCAAATGTCGTCCATAAATTATAGTCTCGTCGATTTCCTCGTAGTGGACGTGACTTCTTTGGCTGGAAGAATTTTTGGTTGTATTTCTTCTAGCTGAAATGCTTATTCTATTGTTATTTCATTCTCACACTAATCCTTATTCATTGTGCTTTTTTATTATAAGCGCCTTCAGTCAGTCAGCTACAACGTAGGACCAGGCACATATATGCATCGGTCCAAGTTGCCATACCTCTTTAGCACAACAAGATGAACACCGGATTCATAGAAGTAATTAATTTAGTGGTGGTAGTACATAAGGAAAGGTTGTATATAAGGATATATATATAAGGATATAAGCGCCTTACCCTCTTCACAACCTTATTGATATGTAACTGATTATGAATAAAGTAGTCTTGATTACTGTTAGAGGTATGACGGTAGTTATCACTTCCCGGTTGCTCACACCGTGGAAGGGTCCTAGAGATACCTGAAAAGGAAATTGGGTCGGGAGTGGTCTTAGTTACGTGAGAGTGTGACCGTAGTGCCCAAGGAACAACTGCTTGAGGTCGGTCACACTGGACCTTTTTGAGAGTCGTTTCCGTGTTAGCTCCGTATTTGTTGAAGTGTGCGTTTCTAGGGTCGATCTTTCCTAACTCCATCCTTCCTTTGTGGGAAGGAGACATCGCTGTTATACTGGTTGTCTGAAGGAAACATCTTAATGACATCACACCTCTGTACAGTGAGCAGTAAGACTTCGCCCTCGAACCTTGGGTTTGCTGCTTTTAGTCTTACTGCTCTTCAACCGACCTGGCATAATAGGACCCTGTGGAACGATTGTTCCAGCCAGTATAGCCCGACTGGTTCATCACTATAGGCAATTCCTACCACCACGTCAAGGTTGCCCCCTAATGCCTTGGTACGGTCGAGGGTGGGGAGAGTCCGCCTTTCAAATGCTATCACATGACCACGCGTATATAACCACTGTCAGGGAAGTCCTACTCACTGCCTTCTCGTGAAGGGAGTGTTGTTTACGAAATCAAGAGGACGACAACCGAATATCCGGTGTCTCGACAGGGTTGTTTTTATACGGAGCATCCACCTAGGGGAGTCAGAAAACCCTGATTCCAAACCAATGTTGCACATGGTCTCCAGGATCCCGAGGGAGAAAATGGTGTACGAACCTATTGTTGGTAACCGGTTATAATGAGGTCGCATCTCTCAACGTTGCTCCGGTGTCTTGTGGACTAAAACTCTAGGTCAAAGGCTCGGGGAGAGGCATTCCAGGAAAACGATGTACTTCGGCTTGGGTGTCTGGTCAGTATCTCAGTCCTCACACAAATCGAATGATGGAGTGTGGCGCATATATATTTGTCACACCCTTGTACCAATATTTGTCTCTAGATAGATATTAGGATTTTGAGTCAATTTCAGGTTAGAAACTAAAGGTTTTCTTCACTAACTGACATCAGCTATTATGCCAGAATTCCATTTATATGGATGAATGAATTGCGCCACAAAATTCAAGACTTAACACCCTTTAATTCTTTTGGTTCATTCATAAATTATAGTCTGACCACCGACTCATCAATCCCTATTCTTTTCAGTTTACCGGGTTTAGTAAATTTTATCATCTCTTAATCTCTCCAAACTCTTGTACATTTTTCAGTTTTAATGGGTGCGAGGTATTCTAAAAAGCGTCACAAGCCTCGTATAAGTAAATCCCAGATCCCATGGCTCCTACGTGGAGCTATAAGAAGCAATAATGTTGGTACACTTCAATATCTCTTCAGCTATCCTAATGGTGTGGATCCAAGTATGGTCATCGATGGAGTTTGCCCACTCAATTTGGCGGTTGAATTAGGTTATTTACAAATGGTCAAGATCCTTATTAAAGCAGGTGCGGATATTTATGTTGCCGATGCCCCTCGGTACCCACTTCATCAAGTAAGAGAGTTGGGTTTTCCAATTTCATATTTGCATTATGAAGAGATGTACATGACCTGCTAGTTTTTCAAAACTTTTAATGGCTCTAAAAGTATAGATTGGTCTTAATTCTGGGCAATATGCACGGGTACTTCCGTTATTTTACCTAAGAGTTATTTCCATGATCACGCAACTTAATCGAGCGAAAAAGGTGGTAAAAACTGTTTGATGTAGTTAATCGGGAAATCCAAGTTCACAGTCGAATCATACCTGGTATTCTAAAACTTTGCAGAAACGTTCTATCTCCAATTGTTCAACAGCACAGTCTGAGACTTCGTTGTTGGTCAACTCAGTCATTGGATGATATCATATAGTGCCATATTATATACAGTAGTTGGTTGTCTATTGGTAAATCTGCTCTTCAAGTGTGATAGATCTTTACCAACGGAAGCTTTTGTGTAATAATAAATTAAGTGTATATTGATTAGATACAGTGTATATTCGTAGGCAAAATAGATGCTAAGATTGTCGGTTTACATTGACTTAATGGTTAAAACACTCAATCATCAATAACTGGATCTAGTGTTTGATTCTTATTTCACTTAATTCGATATAAAGGACAGAATAAGATTATTAACCACCAAATGCAAAACCCTATGTATATAAAACCTATGTTGGGTTAATAAGTCACACTAAAAAAGCTTCATTGTGTCTCATTTCTTTATATTTAAAAAATGTTTACCTCAATGATCGTTTCTTCATTCAAATATCACGAATTGTTTTCCTAAAGGCAAGTTTATATGGTCGTGCGGATATTGCTGAACTGCTTATACGATCCGGTGCATCTGTATCAGCGCTTACTGAACGACGACAGTCTTGTTTACATCTCCTGGCACATCAAACTGCTCAACGTTATGTTGATACAGCGAAAATTCTATTGAAATATCATGTGAATCCAAATACATTAGATGATGATGGTCTTGCACCGTTACATCGTGCATCAGTTGAAATTGTTGAAGTATTAGTTGCAGTAAGTTTATAGCATTATATTTCGATAGTATTTTTCACCTACTGTACTGGATTTTTTTTATAGACAAATATTCTTTTAGTATTAGAAAGGAAAGTTCATGAGGGATTATTCATCTCTTGAGGAGAATTTACATTCCATAGCTCTAGTGAGAATCTGAGGCCATTTTGACAATGGAACAAGTATTATCAATACTTAATTGGTGGTAGTAACGAATAGAGTATAAATGCTAGTCATTCGTAATTTAGTCGTGGGTACTTATCAGGAACCTCAGTCAGTCAGTCACAACGTAGAACTTCGTACGTACGTACATGAGTTCGAGTTGCCATACCACATTACTACGGAGATGCAATTGTCAGTTCAAATCCCATAGTGGTAGAGGTAGTAAAAGTATAAGCAATTATGACAATGATTAAAGGGTTTAAAATTTTGAGCCAGTAAGTCACAGATTTGTACCCCAAAATATTTATTTCGGTCTCAGTAGCCGATTGATATGATTAACCTTCATATTTAAAAGTATCACTCAAACCGGAGTGTACGTTAACATATATTTGATGTAAGTGAGTTTTATTTATTTATTTATTTAAACATATAAACATTGGTACAAAGGGGGCACCAGATATATATGCGCCGCACAAATCTCATTTGATTTGTGTGAGGGTTGTAATACTGCCTAAGCACCCAAACTGAAGCAGGTGGTTTGCTTACAGGTTCACACCCGGAGCCTTTAACCTAAAGGTCTGATGCACAAGACAGTGGAGCAACTTAAGGAGATGCAGTCCCATGGTAGCCGGTAACCAATGATTCATTCATGCGCTATTTGTTCGCTTAGGATACTGGAGCCAATGTGCACCATTGGTTTGTGCTCAGGGGTTTCCAACTCCACTACATGGACCCTCCGTGTTCACCAACCCGGTTAAAGCGACGGACATTCACTTTTCGTCCTTTCGATTTCGTAAACAACACTCTCTTCACGAGAAGGCAGTGAGTAGGACTTCCCTGACAGAGGTTATATACGTATGGCCATGTGAGGGAGAGTGGACTCTCTCCACTCTCGACCGTACCATGGAATTTGGGGGCAGTGAGTTATATTACTGTCGGTAAAGTATTCAACGAAGTTGCTGCATAAAACCTTATTTATTTTGATAATCTTTATAAGAAAATTCTTCTGATTTTCTTTTATTTCAAACTTATAAACGAGTTCTGTGACTAATTATATACTTCTTTATGATATCTTTTCGTTTGAAAGCATGAAACAACTGATGTTAATATATGTAGTCGTGATATGGATACACCTTTATTAACCGCCGTCAAAGATCGTAGAGAACTAATTTTAATTGCTCTCATTCGAGCAGATCAACAATTTCGTGAACAACATCGAAAAAACAACACTAATACTACTACTACTACTACTACCACAACGGTGGCGACGACGATGACTTCAAGTACATTAGAAACTCAATCAGGTGATGGCGCATGTCGTGTTATAGCTTCAGCTCTTCGAACACCATCTTCAAAATCATCCAATTCTGCATCATCTCGATTTACACTCGCTTCAGCAACAAGTACAATTTTTCGTGGTATCATTTCAAATGATTGTGTTGTACCACCACGTGCTTCATCTGCTGCTTCAGTTAATCTACATTCAATAATTAATACAAATCATTCAAAACCATTTATTACAGATCGTCATAATTTATCATCACAATTATTACGAATGAAACCAATTAAGATTTCAGATGATCATGATACTGAATTAGAATGTGATACCAATAGAATTAATATACGTTCATGTATATTAAGATTAAGTGGAAAAAATCATATGTTTTTAAATTCAGAATCCAATGGTTTTACTGATGGTGATTCACAATGTATTGTTAAATCAAGTTATAGTGGTAGTTCTAATTTATCACATATGATTACTCGTAAACCAGAAAATTGTCAACGATGTCATAGTGTAGGCAATCCAAGTGGTAAGATTGTTGGTTGTTTTTTCTTTGTCTATTTTGAATCTCTCGAGTGCGGGATCGTGGATGCGCACTGAGGAGTCCCATGATATGGACGAAACGGCTGTCCAGTGCTTCCAGGTTTTCCATGGTGTCTAGCTTCAATTGATTCATGATTTCAACTATGAAAATACTGAAATCTCCACAAAACCCATCTGATAATTAATTTCTCGTTTATTCGTCAAAGCCAGTTTTGTTTTTCAAATTATCATACTGTAGTTTTCTTTGGTTGGTTAATAGATCGACTATGAAAGTTGATTGGTCAGACAGTAACAGTCATAAAGATGGTAGGATCCTACATACATACTTTATTTATTTAAATACATAAAAGTTGGTACAAGGATGCACTAAAATATGTATATGCCACGCAAAATTTGTATAAGAGCTGGGATAGTTCCCCGATGCCCAAACCGAGGTAGATGGTTTTCTAATGCAGCCACTTCCCCGAGTGTTTGACCTGGAGTTTTCGTCCATAAGACCACTGGAACGACGTTGAGAGATGCGACCTCATGATGACCTGTTACTAACAATAGGTTCATACACCATTTTCTCCCTCGGGATCCTGGAGCCCATGTGCACCATTGGTTTGGAGTCGGGGTTTTCTGACTCCCCTAGGTGGATGCCCCGTATACACCGACCCTGTCGAAACATCAGATATTGGCTTATCGTCCTCTTGATTTCGTAAACAACACTCTCTTTACGAGAAGGCAATGAGTACGACTTCCTTGACAGTAGTTATATGCGCATGTTCATGTGAGAGCATTTCGAGAGGGAGAGCTGACTCACCCTTGACCATATCAAGGCATTTAGGGTCTCAGGTATTTGTGATGTATAATAAGTATGCCCGGCCATCGTATTCTTCGATGAACCATGTCAGTTGGTGTAGTAGTAGGTCAGAAAAAACTAAAGACGGCCAAACCAAGAAATAACATTAGCCCCCGAACTCACTGATTGTCGGACTAAACCATATCGGTCAGCGCAGACTATTTATCTGGAATTTACGTGATCAATCGTCGTATAGCGTTGACATAAATTTTTTTAAAGGAGATATCTATTTCTTACTTGCAACTTTTAGTTATTTTTCATTTACCCTTTTTTATCTATAGATGTGGCTCGTTGGTGGCAAAGTTGTGATCGAGTTCAACGTATACTTGGCAAAACTACATTGATCAATACTAGTAATAATAATAATAGCAATAATATTAATAATTCAATACCACAAACAACACAACTTCCACTCAATCTTAAAAATGGTCAACAGTCGAATGTTGGTACAATACGACCACGTTTAGACATAGATCGACCAGATAAGATTGGTAAATAACTATGTTTTGTGATTGTACATCCCTCTTTTAGCTCGTTGTTGTGTGTTATTTTTCTAATTGTTGATCAGAGGGGGTTTTGTGGAGAATTTAGTATTTTCATAGTTGAAATCATGAGTCAATTTAAGCTAGACCACCATAGAAAACCTGGAAGCACTGGACAGCCGTTTCGTCCATATCATGGGACTCCTCAGTGGCAGTGCGCATCCACGGACCTGCACTCGCGGGATTCGAACTTAGGACCTACCAATCTCGAGCCAGAGCCCTTAACCGATAGACCACTGAGCCGGCATCCGATGGTGTTAATGTCTTACTTCAACCAATCCACGATGTTTGAGCTACCGTTCACCGATTGTCTTCAGTGAGTTGATATCTCTACAACAGACTTGGTAGAACTCCACTGGTCACTGCTTCCCACTAGAACTCAAGGAAATATCTCAAGTCAGTCACTAGTGAGCATATAATTATAGATCAGAGGGGGTTTTGTGGAGAATCTCGCGAGTGCGGGATCGTGGATGCGCACTGCTGTGGAGTCCCATAATAGGACGAAACGGCCGTCCAGTGCTTCCAGGTTTTCCATGGTGGTCTAGTTTCAATTGACTCATGATTTTTCTAATTGCCTATCAATAAGTATCAATCGTAACCGTTCATGTATTCTGTTTTATGATATTGTTGAGAAGTGTCTATCATAACTATTTTTATTAGTCTCAACCTTCAAGTCAATAAAGAAGTTCTGTGTATAGCTGAAATTGTTATCTTTGAAGAAGCATATATTCAGCATTATTAGTCTAGATGAAAACCTAGAAATCATTGTTAATTCCTCTCTCTCTCGAAAAAAAAAATAGAACAGTCGACCTTTTTTTCTAATAAAAGTGTTACAGTATGAACTACTAAATGATTCCTATCACCACTGTTGTTTGTTTATCTATGGGGTAATCCTAATTAATCAAATTTTTTTCATAATCAAATCCCTTAAGATGTTTTATTAAAAAAAGAACAATGATTGTAGCAGAATAATGTAGGGTGATTTATTTTGAAGGGAGACAGTGTGGGCTATATGCTGAAACTTCTATAGCCCCCAAATGCCCTGGTACGGCCGAGAGTGGGGAGAGTCTACTCTCCCTCTCGAAATGCTCTCATATGGCCAGCGAATATATAGCCTCTGCCAGGGAAGTCCTACTCACTGCCTTCTTGTGGCGGGGGTGTTGTTTACGAAAGTGAGAGGACAAAAAGCGAATGTCCGGCGCTATAACCGGATTGGTGGACACGGAGGGTCCACCTAGGGGAGTTGGAAAACCCTGATTCCAAACCAATGGTGCACATGGGCTCCAGTTTCCTGATGGAACGAATGGCGGAAGAGCCTGTCATTGGTCAACGACTACCATGGGACTGCATCTCCTCACGATGCTCCACTGCCTTGTGGATCAGACCTTTAGGTCAAAGGCTCCGGGTGTGGCCCCCTAAGAAAACCACCTGCTTCGGTTTGGGCACCCGGGCAGTATCACAGCCCACACACAAATGAATGAAATGACGAACTCTATTGACGATTCTATTCCTGCTCATATTATAAGCAAGACAATTTACGTTATTATTATCATTATTATTATTATTACTATTATTATTATTATTATTATTACTTACCATATCGCTAATTCACCCCCCTTTTACCCCCAATTTGTGTAACCTTACTCTTCAACTTATGCATCAGCTCGCTCTTGGTGGAAAATCTGTCCTATCTAAACGATCTCCAGTCACTGTCTGGTTGAAAGTGAATGCTTCCACCGATAATGAATACTGAGGCAGTCTTTCTGAAACCACGTACGCCGTTCAAGCTGGCTTCCTTCAACGTTCGCACACTAATGCAGATCAGACAACAGATAGGGCTGGCTATGTCTTTGGAAGGTCTTAATGTTGATGTTTGCTGTCTATCCGAGACCCGTATTCAAAACTCTAGTGAAGTACTACAAATCCGCTCTCCGCTCTCTCGAAAAGCTTGTTCCACGTGCGCTTATCCGGGGACCCTGTGGCATCTTCGTCTGGTCTTGCTGGCGTTGGTGTCGCACTAAGCGCTAGGGCTGAGGCAGCACTAATCGATTGGTTCCCCATTAACAGTCGGTTATGTGCTGTTAGATTAGAAAGTTCCATCAAATTGAGAAGAAACCGGCGTGAGAAACGGTGTCTTTTCGTCATCTCCGCCTATGCCCCGACAAATTGCAGCCCGGATGCAATCAAGGATGAGTTTTACCATCAGTTAACAGTTCTTCTCCAGAAAGCGCGTTCGACAGATATTGTAGTATTAGCCGGAGACTTGAATGCTCAGGTCGGGCGTCTAGGCACAGAAGAGAGTCGTCTAGGTGGCCGATGGGGACTTGTTGGTCGCCGGACAGATAACGGGGACCGTTTGCTTCAACTGTGCACAGACCACAACCTGTTTCTGGCCAGCACTAACTTCCGGCACAGTCATCGCCGGTGTACCACCTGGCGTCCTCCCTCTGCATCCCAAGCCTGGACTCAGATTGATCACATCGCGATCAGCTACCGCTGGCGTGGTTGTGTACAAGACTGCCGCTCCTTTTGGAGTACCTATCTGGAGTCTGATCATGCCCTGGTCTGCACCAATCTCACCTTACTTTTCAGTGGCCGAAGGATTGACCACCACCAAGGGATTGATATTAGTAAACTGGCTGCAACTTCTGTTGCAAGTAAGTATCGAGCGGAGCTAGCCTCTAGTCTAGCTACCACCCCACCGAAAAGTATAGATGAGCATTGGTTGCATCTTCACGACGCCATGAAAATGGCGAGTAAAGCCGCTTGCGGCTTCGCGAAACGTCCCGCTTACAAGCACTGGGTTTCTTCTGGCTCCTTACAACTGATGGAAGCCCGTCGGTCTACTCCGGGTGACCGTGAGTTTGACCACAAACGAAGGCTGTTACGTAATGAAATTGGGCAAAGCTTGCGTAAGGACCGGGAAGCCTGGTGGTCGGAGCGTGCTAATGAGATGGAAGCAGCAGCTGCATCTGGTAACTGCCGGAAGCTCTTCCAACTCATCCGAGCCACTGGCAGCAAGAAGTCTGGTGTGAGTGAAACAATCTACGAGGATGATGGGATGCCAATCACTAACATCTCCCGACGTCTTGGACGATGGGCGGAATTTTTCGAAGGGCAGTTCAACTGGCCTGCTGCTCCGGCAACATCAACCAGCTTGTCCTGCCCCCCATGGCCGGTGACGACTGATCCACCAAAGGAGGCGGAAGTCCGCAAGGAACTCCAACTCTTGAAGCGCTACAAATCACCTGGCCCAGATGACTTACCTCCGGCTCTTTTTAAAGATGGTGGCGACTTTCTGACTAAGGAATTGACTGTGTTGTTTGGAAAGGTTTGGGAGCAAGAAAGTGTTCCAACATCATGGAATGAGTCAATAGTCGTCCCTATCTTTAAAAAGGGTTCGCGTTGTTCCTGCAATAACTATCGGGGGATAAGTCTACTTCCGATTGCGTTCAAACTATTGGCTTCTATCATTCTTCGTAGGTTGTTTAAAACCCGAGAACGATTGACTCGCGAGGAGCAGGCTGGTTTTCGTTGTGGTCGAGGATGCATTGATCACATCTTCACCCTCCGCCAAATGTTAGAACACCGTCATACTTATCGCAGGCCAACAATCGTAGTGTTTCTTGATATCAGGGCTGCCTTCGATTCGTTGGACAGGACTGTTCTCTGGGATTGTCTATTGAAGAAGGGTGTGCCTGAGAAGTTCATTAACATCTTAAAAGCCCTGTATACGAACACCTCAGGCAGAGTGAGGGCATACAACCACCTTTCTCCCTTGTTCCATTCGAGCAGTGGGGTTAGGCAGGGTTGCCCGATCTCACCATTCCTCTTCAACTTTGCCATCGACGACATCTTGGAAACAGCTCTGGTGGATGTAAGTAATGGCGGTGTGGATATGTTGCCTGGAGAACGACTTCTCGACCTTGAGTATGCGGATGATATTGTCTTACTGTGCGATAATGCCCAAGGCATGCAATCAGCACTTAATCAGTTGGCAATCAGTGTCCGCAGGTACGGCATGTGCTTTGCACCCTCCAAGTGCAAAGTACTTCTAGAAGACTGGCAAGATTCTAATCCTGTACTCACCCCGGATGGTGAGCAGATCGAAGTAGTTGAGAAGTTCGTGTATCTAGGTAGCTATATAAGTGCTGGTGGTGGCGTGAGTGATGAGATTGATGCACGTATAAGGAAAGCCAGATCGGCTTATGCCAATCTGGGCCATCTTTGGCGCCTTCGTGATGTTAGTCTGGCTGTAAAAAGTCGGATTTACAACGCGTCGGTGAGAGCAGTTTTGCTCTATGCTTGTGAAACCTGGCCTCTCCGAGTTGAGGATGTTAGACGTCTCTCTGTGTTCGATCATCGTTGTCTCCGAAGGATTGCTGACATCCAGTGGCAACACCATGTTAGTAATGCAGAGGTTCGGCATCGTGTGTTCGGGCACAGAGACGATAATTCAATTGGTGTCACCATCTTGAAACACCGACTTCGGTGGCTTGGACATGTTTTACGAATGTCGTCCCAGAGACTTCCACGTCGTGCATTATTTGCCGACCCTGGGACTGGTTGGAAAAAGCGGAGAGGAGGTCAGTGTATGACATGGTGTCGTGGCATGAAAGAGAGCTGCAAAGGGCTAGCTTCTGTTGGTCCTTCACGACTCCTTGGTTAGGGTCCGAGAGATGGTGCAACACAGTGGCTAGAGACGTTATCAGATATGGCTCAGAATAGAAACCAGTGGCGATCCTGCTGCAACCTTCTTTTACTTTCTACATAAAGTATGGTTCTTACTTTCCTATTTGAAAGAGTCTTCTGGTTGTACATTTTAGTCCGCCTTATCTTTTCATCCCTTCTCTTCCTACTTTCATTATTTTGTGTGGCGCATATGTACCTGGTGCCCTTTTGTACCAATATATATGTGTTTAAATAAATAAATAAATAAAATCTGATTAGAACTGTTCAACGGTATATTGAGATTTTGTTCAGATTATAAAATTAATGAAAATTCGAAGTCACTGACTGAAATTATGAAGACAACCAATAAAAACCAGGACTCACTAGACTGTTGTTTCGCCCTAGTATGGGATTCCCCCTTAGTACACATTTACAACCTCACTGGAAATCGAAATTAGGGTCTTTAAGGCCTGGTAGTGAGAGTCTTATCTCCAAACTACTGATTTAAAATCCAATGGTTTATATATCAGTTCGCGTTGTTGCCCAACCATTGTCATCACACGTTCGGACTACTGTGGTCTCGACTTTTTCACTAAATCCTTGGAAATTTCCTCTCAAAATAATATGATAACTATAAACAATCGGTATAAATCCCTGTACTGATAAGGAATAAACTGTAGCCAAATGCTGCCCGTATGATTACAATTATGAGCAGAAATTCATAATTCAACGTCGATCGTGAAATTGATGAATTCATATTATTTCACTAAGATTGTTATTCTCAAATTATTTAAAATTATAACTTGGGAAAATTGAATGGAATTTCCTTAAGAATATGTTCACGGGGATCTCCTTGGATTAAACTTTCCCCATTCCGTCAACCTAGTTAATCCAAACATACCGAAAAAAATTCTTTTGTACAAATTTAACCTTCCATGTTATAGGCTTTTCATGTTTTATAAAATGAACACGGGACCAGCTGTAGGAAAACACAACAATGGTTTTTTCACAATAGAAATCGTTTCCCTGTACGGCTCTGGTACAGCCGAAAGTGAGGAGAGTCCGCTGTCCCTCTCGAAATGCTCTCACATGGGCACGCGTATATAGCCTCTGCAAGTGAAGTCCTACTCACTGCCTTCTCGTGGCGGGGATGTTGTTTGCGAAATTGAGAGGACGAAAAGCGAGTGTCCGGCGCTTTAACCAGGTTGGTGGACACAGCGAGTCCACCTAGGGGAGTTGGAAAACCCTGATTCCAAACCAATGATGCACATGGGCTTCAATATCCTGAAAGAACAAATGGCGTATAAATCAATCGTTGGTCACCGGCTACCATGGGACTGCTTCTCACGATGCTCCACTGCCTTGTGGATCAGACCATCAGGTCAAAGGCTCTGGGTGTGACCCCCTAAGAAAACCACTTGCTTCAGTTTGGGTACCTGGGTAGTATCACAGCCCTCTCACTAATCAAATGAGATTTGTGTGGCGCATATATATCTGCTGCCCTTTTGTACCCATATTTATATGTTTAAATCTAGAAAGAAAGAAAAGATCTGATTACAAGTTGACCAAATCAGCAGACTGAATAATGACAAACCGTCAAGCTACGTAGATGATCCTTTTCTCATAACAGAGTTTAGTTGATTTTTTTCTAGTTGACGATTATTCTGTAGCGTTGTTCTTTTTACGCGATTATTTTCCTGATCCTGCACCCAACAATCTTCTTTCCTTATCAGAGTTTGGGAGTAGCAATAGTTTTAGAGGGGCTCCAGGAGGAGTTAAGCTATACAGAACCAACTATAATTTGTCATTCGAATGTATATTTGCAACAAGGTCGTTATTATTGCTTTGTAATTGTTTCTACCTCCACACATACACACAAAAATGCGTTATATTTAAACAGGAACTGCTTTGTTGTTTGTTTGTTTTTGATTTAATAATCCTCATTTTAGGTATGACACCTTTAATGATCGCAGCAGAAGCTGGTTCAAGTGGTTTGAATATGGCAATAGCTTTAGTAAATGCTGGTTCAAATCTTTCGCTGACTGATAAAGTCGGTATGACCGCTTTACATCATGCATGTTATGTTGGCTCATTAAATATGGTACGTTATCTTATGGAACGTGTTCATCCAACAATATCTTCTAATAATGTGGCAACAACAACAACTATTTGTACTACTACTACGGCGACTACGATGGCCACTACGTCTGCATCAATTTCAAAAACTAACAGTCTATTGAATGGTTCCAATGCTCGGTTGTCATGTCTTCTTTCTACATCGATTATATCATCGTTAAATGCATCAGGATCAATATGTCCTACTAACAATAGTAATAGTAATATGAATGTCCAATTGTCCATGGTAGGATCAGCACCACCACCACTAACTGCAAGTCGTCTTTCAAATCCTGAATTATTAAATACTCAAGTACGTTGTGTGTAAGATTGTATGCGTGTGTACGTGTGTTAGCGTTATTTGAAGTTAAAAATTAAATGCATCCATCATAGGTGTAATGTCGATTGAAGTTTAAGATTTTTATGAGGAGTTTTTATGTTTTTATGGTTAATTGGAGAACTGTGGATTATGAATAATAGGAGAACAAATATTGTAGCAGTAGAAAGTTAAATAATGCTCGAAAAATTTTATTCTCGTAATCTCTCCGACTTATCACCGTCGAACTGTCACCATACTATTTACTGACTTAATTGATTGAGTTGGGAGGCGATTAGTTTCGGATTAACCAGTGAGGTTACAAGAATAAAATGTTTCTAACAGTGTTCTTTCTGATAAGATATTTGTTCCTTCTTTATTCAAGTTTATAAATAGGAAAATTTATATGAAACTATGAACCAATCAGTCACTCACTCAACTCCGAATGCCTTAGTATGGTCGAGAGTAGGGACAGTCCGCTCTCCCTCTCGAAACGCTCTCTAGTGGGGTTGTTGTTAATAATGCAATATCAATGACTGTTGGATTGAAATCAAACCGTATCACAAATTGGTAGCGTGTAGATGATCAGTGATTGGCAATTTTATACCCTTAAAGCGATTTACTCACCATTGTTCACCAACTTGTGATAAAGTTACGTCTTGTGAGCTTAGTGGTGTAATCATGTAACTACCATCGTCCTTCTAGGCAACGTTATCTGTTCAGGTTTCCTATCATTATCTGTACATTTATTTTGATTGTTTTCCCTCTCTTGATCTGACTCTTGAATGATATATCATAAATTACCAACCAGTTTACTCCGACCATTAGCAATAAGCGTTGGTTACATATCAGCAAAATCACCTCAATCAATCTTATACAAATCAAAAGATGTAATGATGTGAAGACTAAAAATCGAACATAATCTAAAAGATAAACTATTCCAACTGTATGGAACATAAAAACTAATTGGTTGTAATATCTTGCGATGTATCTCTGTTTATTTAAATTCATTCACACAGTTGTAGGCACATGTCCGACTAGAAAACTATGAAAATCTTATATTGAAGGAATTCAAAGAAGACCTAAGAACTTCTAGAAGATCGACACTTATGTCAGTCAGTAATCAGTAAACGTATTGATGCAAATCTAATTTATCAACCACTTAGTAAAGTCAATAATGATATTAAAACCAAGAATTGCTTCAAAGTAAAAGATAATGGTAATAAATATACAGACAATAACAGGATAAGCTACGCTAACGACTAATCAGGTACCATATCAACAGTACAAACTGTTAGTCATTTGTGAAAATATAGCTCCATAACTGTATTCTACCTAAAGGTTGATCCCTAGTAGAACAATGAATGAATATTTCTTGATCAAATCGCTTAGTTCAATGAACGCAACTCTACAAGTTCTCCTAACCATCTCAACAAAAATATTGATCCAACCCGTTGTTTATTGATTTTTTTTCTATCCTGTTTTTTTTCTTTTCTTATTGTTCAGGATAAATATGGTCGAACTTTAATTTATTTAGCTGCATGTCGTGGACATAGTGAAGTTGTAAATTATTTACTATGTCATTCAGCTGATATACATATTACTAACAAAGAAAATAAGTCACCTTTATATATTAGTGCTTATTTTGGTTATTTGGAAATAGCCAATGCACTATTACGTCATGGTGCACAGGTAATTAACTTTCTTAGTTGTTTCTCTTTTTTTCTTTCTTTAGAAAAGAATGACATATGTTTGTAGGTGTATTTATGAGTTTTGTTTTCCCGAGTTCAGTCAATCACAACGTAAAACTTCGTACTTACGTACATGAGTTCGAGTTGCTATACCACAATAACACAGAGATGCAGTTGTCGATTCAAATCCCATGGTGATAAAGCTAGTCAGAGTATAAGCAATAATCCGAAAGATTAGGGTTCGATTTATCAACCAAACCAATGATGAAAGTAGTAAAAGTGGAAACAGTAATCGGAAAGATTAGGGTTTGAAGATTTTATTGAAGGGGTATAATCCAGTGAAACAAATTTAGAAAGAGAAAAAAGATAGATAAAGAATTCAGAAGATTAGATTGGATGCACCTTTTGCCATTACAAACGATTTTGAGCCATGTCATTCAAGGTCTCTAACCATCGGTTTCTGTCATCTCGCGAATCCCAACCAGGTATTCTACACCTACCAGCATGGCTCAATCCACTTGTCAGTGACTTCATGGATTTGTGCCATGTTTTGGTCTTGCCGCCTATAGCTTTTTTCCGACCTACTCCCACACCATAAAACATTGCACGTCGGGGCAGTCGGTGGTTGGGCATACGTAACACATGTCCCAGCCATCTCAACCGATGAAGTTTCACTACTTCATCAATTCATTTGCCATCCTTACCTATTACCCGTTTCCTAACGACTGCATTACTTACCCGGTGGTCCCAGGATATACGAGCAATGGTTCAAAGACACCTATGATGAAGTTACGATTTTATGAATGAATTTTCGATTGTAGGACTTGATGGAGATGTTAACTAAAACCAGCGTTTGTTCATTTTTGTATCATAAGTCTTCTTAAAGTTGTTTTGTTTTTACTGTACAGGTCTCTTTATGAGTAAACTTCTAGGTCTACTATTCATCAATTAGCTGTAATCAACGTTATGCTTGACGCAACTATAAATGGACATTATTGTTGACATAAGAAGATGAAATCAAGAAAATATAATGCAAAAGAAGTCGAAGTTGTCGTGGTTTTATGCCCGGCGATTTCCACGTGTTATATATTTATTTTATTTATTTAAACACATAAATATTGGTACCAGGAAGCATCACATATATATGCGCCTCACAAATCTCATTCCATTTGTTTGAGGGACGTGGTACTGCCCAGGTGCCCGAACTGAAGCAGGTAGTTTTCTTAGGCGGCCACACCCGGAGCCTTTAACCTAAACGTCTAATCCACAAGGCAGTTGAGCAACGTTAGGAGATGCAGTCCCATGGTAGTCGGTCACCAACGATTGATTCATGCGCCATTTGTCCCCTCAGGATACTGGAGCCAGCCCATGTGCACCATTGATTTCGAATGAGGGTTTTCCAACTCCCGTAGGTGGACTTTCTGTGTCCATCAAGCCGGTTAAAGTTCTGAACATTCGCTTTTCGTCTTCTCAATTTCGTTAACAACACCCTAGGCGTGAGAAGGTAATGAGTAGGACTTCTCTGACAGAGGCTATATACGCGTGCCCATGTGAGAGCATTTCGAGAGGGAGAACGAACTCTCCCCACTCTCATTTGTTTCAAGCGTACTCGGTTTATATACCAGACAGACAGGCCACATCGTACCATAAAATAGAAAATAATATTTGTACAAGACCAGGCCAAATATGGCTGTGAACGTGGGAGACAGTAATCAATAAACTGAATATAATTTAGGGACAGTAAATCGTATAATAATAATCAATAGGTCAAAATGAAGCTTATAATAAAATGAATATAGATATGCATAATCTAGTTACTCGATAGTCAGACAATAGGAATATATATAGAATAATAGTCCATGAATAGATCCTGGAAGTTACCCGTACTTATGTCTTCACTAAGATATAACAGAAGTGTTAATAGTTTCTACGGTAGTTTAAAAGTATTAAACATGGAAAATTTAGTTCGAAAGAAAGGAAGAAATTTGTGTTACAAAAATGTAGAAATAAATATTACAACATGAGATCTTAGGGATAAGTAAAGTTAACGAATAAATTTGTGGATTTTAAACCATGTCATTTAGTGTCTTCAATTATTTGATCACAATTATTTTACTTACATTATTAAGGTAGTCTGTACTTATCAACGTACGGTTCCGGTTCACTATCAGTGACTTCATGAAATACTGCCCCCAAATGCCCTTGTACGGCCGAAAGTGGAGAGAGTTCGCTCTCCCTCTCGGCATGCTCTCACATGGCCACGCGTATATAGCCTCTGCCAGGGAAGTCTTACTCACTGCCTTCTGGTGGCAGGGGTGTTGTTTACGAAATTGAAAGGACGAAAAACGAATGTCCGTCGCTTTAACCAGGTTGGTGGACAAAGAAAGTCCACCTACAGGAGTTGGAAAACCCTCATTCGAAATCAATGGTGCACATGGGCTGGCTCCAGTATCCTGAGCGAACAAATGGCGTATAAATCAATCGTTGGTGACCGACTACCATGGGACTGCATCTCCTTACGTTGCTTCACTGCCTTGTGGATCAGACCTTTAGGTCAAATGCTGCTGGTGTGGCCGCGTAAGCAAACCACCTGCTTCAGTTTGGGTACCCGGACAGTATCACGGCCCTCACACAAATCGAATGAAATTTGTGTGGCGCATATGTATTTGGTGCCCCTTTGTACTAATATTTATGTGTTTAAATAAATAAATCTTGAAATATTACAACATTTTAATTGGGCATAATTATCTTTGAATACAAAAGTTTCACTGTACATATATATTTAGTCCTAATAAACAGTATTTAAGGTGTAAGCTGACGAATTCCGTATATTATACTCTTCTTGCGTAATTGTTTTGGTATTCCTCGTAGAGTGGTAGTGGCTTAATAATGGTTAAAGCGTCCATATTTCAACGAATAGGACTCAAGTTCGAGTATTACTGCACCTATGTGACTTCACACACGAAGTGTAGTTGATGACGAAGTAAATAATTTCGTACTACCTAAATGAGTTACTTCATTCTATTCTCCTAATTTACGCCTTAGACAATCCATTAGAAACTAGGGATTACTAGACAGCTGTTTTATCCTAGTATGAAACTGTTCAGCAGTACAGATTCAGGACTCCACTAAGAACTGAATTCAGGATATTCTGGTTTCATAATTAGTGCTTAGTTTCTTATCTTTTTGTGAGACGACATTATTTCAGCATGTGTAAATGATACGCATTACTAGTTAGTTATAGGTCAGATGATAAGCACATGCTATTTGCTATGATTTGACTTCCTTTTGTTAGGAACAAGATACATGCTATTGTTCGAAAATGTGGCTAAGGGAGAAAGATACATATGTATGTATGGACGAGTTTACATATACTCTTGAAGGGGTCTTCAATAAAGCCTAATTTTCACTCAAGTTATTGATTGTGCTCGCATGTAGGAAGCTTGTGTACCAGTATTAGACTCGGACTCCACATAACATAGCAATAAGCTTATACGATTTACATTTTCAATTGAACAGAGTACTTAAAATCCTACATGTTTACTTTCCCATATTTACTTTTAAAGGTCGATCAAATGGATTCACATCGAAAAACTCCATTGTATGTAGCTACTTATCATGGACGATCGGAAATTGTCGATCTTTTACTAACAGCTGGTGCTAATGTTAATGCAGCTGATAAAAATGGTAAAACTCCACTTTATGTTGCTGTATTACATGGACATTTAGCATTAGCACGTAAACTATTAGACGCTGGTGCATCAGTTAATCGTGTAGATCGTGAAGGTCTTGGTCCTTTACATATGGCAGTTAAATTTCCTAAATTAGATATACCTATGGTAAAGTTATTATTAAATTATGGATGTGATCCAGTGAATTTAGCAAGTTTTACACGTTGGCTTCTAGTACATGGAATAATTCCAGAAGAATGTATACATGGTGATGATGAATTAGCACAATGGTTACGTTGGGAAGAATGTAATGTACATTCATTAAAACATATTTGTCGTGTAGTTATACAACGTGCACTTGGTTATGCTGATTCATTAAGAGTTAAAGCAAATCGTTTACCATTACCGGAGCATTTAATTTCTTATGTATCAATGAAACAATTATAATAAATCATTCACCTCTCTTCTTGATCATCACCAATTCGTACTCACTTTAGTTTTCTGCTTTCCACACACACCCCGCCGCGGCTCTCTGTCTCTCTCAGTTCTTCTAGATTTTGCTCAGTATTGCATTTATTTGAATGACTTGTTTATCTTTGTTTTTTTTTACACAACATCTTGACAACTGATCTAGATACTAGGTTATATAACAATAATTATTATTACTATTATCAAATATGTAATAGTATTTTCTGGTGTGTAGGGGGGAGGGAAGTGGTGGGGAACAGAATGCTTGTCTGTGATCATATGAAACCTTATTTTTAACAAAAAACAAACATTTTCATGTATTCTCAAAGAAAAGAAGAAAAACCAAAAATTAATTGTACTTCATTTCAATATGTATCGAGACAACTGGAAAAGATAAATGGAGAATTTTGGTTAGGCGGCTTATGATCCTTCATGAAGGATAACAGGTATAAGTAACTAGGCAATGTGTATCAAGATAAAGAATGACAGAGTAAGTATTTTGGTTCATTGTTGTTGTTTCACTTTATCATATATTCAACTGGTTGTATAATAATATGGTACCAATTTACATTTTTTTGTTTATTTCTATGTTTTTTTCTTTTATTGCTTATTTACTTGTGTTTATTTAGCATTTAAGTTTTTTTTTTACTTTATTTTATGTGATTGTATGTGTGCGTGTGTGTCTGTGTGTATTTGTATGTGTCCATATATTATTGATCATGTACCTTGTTAATCTTTTACCCCTCCCCCTTTTCAGTTCTTTTTGTTCTCTGTTAGTTCTCATTTGTATTCTTGTTTTGTTTTTTTGAAGTGGAAAACGATGTGTTTCTATGTTATTTTTCAATAACCTAGAGATAAAATGTTTCTTTCTTCTTTTTTTTTTAAATTTTTATTGTCAAGTGTTGTTGTTGTTGTGGTTATTAGTCATAATTTTCTTCTTCTTTTTTTGGTGTATCAGCTCAATTTATGTAAAAGATGAATAGTGAATAATAATAATGTAAATGAACTACTAACATAATGTACATGTTAGTTGTTTATCAGTAGTTCCCTAATAATGAATTCATATTCTAGAATGTAAGCACTTCATTTCATAGAATGAATTGTAGATTGAGTAGTGAACTCACGTGGATGATTGTGCACATAAATTTAAATTAACAGAGTTCGTGATTCTGTAATCTTAAAGAGGGGGGGTAATCAAAATATTACGTATCTTGAGGAAATGAATAATGTACAATGACTTTCAACAACCTTATATATATTTGGGGTCGTTGGTGAAACACGCTTGACCGACCTGATGAGAAGCTTTCGTTAATTACATATATTTAGTTGAGATCATGAGCTAACAATGTGTTAGACTATCATTGAAAACCTGGGAGCATTAGATCGTCGTTGTGCTCTATCATGGGACTCCTTAGCGGTGTGCACCCACGGTCTCGCACATGGGACTCAAACCCAGGACCTTCGATCTGTTGCGTGAACTCTATACCACTGAGTTGGGATCCAGTGGTGTAAAGGGCTAATATTCAACCAATCCACGAAATTGTGCGACCATCTTCCATTGTTTTTGGTAGGTAATTGCCTCACACCCGACACGCATAAACTCCACTTATCACTAGAATTTCAAGAAATACCTCTCGGAGCTAATAACCAATGGATGCGCACTGCTGAGAAGTTGCGTACTGAAAGGAAACAGCCGTCCAGTGCTTCCATGCTTTCATTGGTGGTCTAACGTTGATCGGTTCATAATCTCGAAACTCAACAACCTCCATAACCCTATTCTGATAATTACGGATATGTTGCATTTCTGGCGATCGAAATTATTGGTTCATTTATTCACTGTGGTCAGCAGATTTGTGCTGTAGGGAATACTCCTAACACCAAACTATTAAGCATATTGTTGTTTACGGTAAATCAGTCAAGTACTTAGGTTAACTATATAGATTTTTATTTATACTGTTGTTGGTTTGGTTCGTAGGTGAAGACTTGAACGTTTGCAATAAGTGATTGCTCAGGAGTACCTATTCGTTTTTGGTAAATGTGCTCTGGCTATTATATCTAACAAATGGGAAATATCGGTTTTTATTTGTTGACTAGAGGCTTCACGTCGAAATAGACTTCTATTAAAGAAATCTAGCATTCAGCTTAGTCTATGTGGCTGTTCGTATCTAACCTTGTATTACTTTGTATAATAGGGGAGCATGCATAGTAGTAAAAAGGACTGGTTAAGTAATTATTTGATCGCCTAGGGGATACCTAAGCAAATATACAGTTAGTTATTATCTATTGTGAGTATTTCGGAAATATACATTAAGATATCCGAATGTGTGAGCATTTCTTTCCATGAAGGCTGCACCCGACTCCATGCCTTCAAAATGTTTTTTGGTAACATCAAAAGTTCTTACCTTCTACATGTTCATTCGATTTTGTAATAGACAAGTTTTTAAAGGTAATTTTTTCACTGCCCCACTTTCTATGGGTTGGTCTGTTATAAAATTCACTTATCAACCTGAAAATTCTCAATACATTTTGTTAGGATTGCGGTATTCGTACTAACTGATGATTCCTTTGTGCTTGATTGCGTGCTTATTACGGTTTCAAATATGATACGTCCAGTTGTGCTAATCTAGTTCTACATGCCTTGAATTGTACTATTTCCAGAGTTCTTAGCGCAATAATTTGAATACTTCTAATTATCATAAGGATACACTCCATAAGGTCGATGGGTGGCTCATTGAACGGTAAAAATTCTGAATTTGAAATAATATAACGAAATAGTACCAATTCCATAAGTCTAAAAGGTCGATAACACACAATCGAGAATTCAAGGTAGGCATTATGAAATCAATTTCGTATTATTATGGTCGGTTTAAAACAACTTAAAATACTTAACTGTACAGTGAATGTATTGTTTATTTATGATGATTAGGAGTATGCGATTTAATGTACTAACTGGTAATGTAAAGCAAATAGAACTAGATGAGCGCAAATGAATGTATTGTATTTGGAATTCGTAACAAGTGGGGAATTAGGTACAAAGAACTCATTAGTCTGTACAAATACCACAGCTTAAGTGAGAATTCAAGTTTCTGTAAAAGATTGTACTTCTTATGTTGTGCCTTGTTATTTGAGGTTTAGTACGGCCTACGATGTTACAGATTTAAAGACGAAAATGATTGAGCTTCTCTAATACGATTGATGCTCTTCAGAACTGATGACACTCGATTATGTTCAACACATCGTACGTCGACAGCTAGAACATAAAGAAGACCGAATTGCGGGTAACTTGATATTTGCGTAGAACAAGCAGCTCAAACGAAATCGGTGCAAAAGTTGTTACTGTAGTAGTAGAGTATGGCTGAGCATTTAGCGAACTGGAATAAAAGGTTACAGTAAATCAGGGGGGAAAGGTCATGCGGAAAATCGGATTGATAGAAAGTATGTGTATTAGATGTAGACTCTGTATGATATAGCATGTACTCATTAGTTTTAGAATTAACATCAGAAATCAGAACGAACTCACCTGGGTCTATGTAACATATTTTGGCTGTTGTGGCTGGCAGGTATGTAAACCATAGATTTATTGACCTATTTTGCAGACTTTTCGTATATTGCGGAAAAAAGAGTTCTTGTGCAAAGGCCTTTGTTTAGGCAATTTCATCGGTTTCTTTTGTGCACAGCTGGTAATATTGCACTGAGGAACTTTATCTTCTCCCCTCTGCGGGTCTCTTAACTTCAGTAGTAATTGAATTGACGTCTGTTCTCAAAGTATTGGAATGCATCGCTCATATATAGAAATGAGAGAACTTTTCAGTTGTGTGTAATTTTTCTCAATTCGATTCCATAGTAAGAAAGTTGTCAATCACTTCTTTTGAACTATCTTCAGTGGTCAGTAAGGAAAGATGTGTCTTGGGCATTCTTAAATTTTCTAGACCCAGAATAAACGATCCACATTCTTACTTACTTACTTACTTTCGCCTGTTACTCCCAATGGAGCATAGGCCGCCGACCAGCTCTCTCCAACCCACTCTGTCCTGGGCCTTCTTTTCTAGTTCTTTCCAGTTCTTGTTCATTCTTCTCATGTCTGTCTCTATTTCTCGGCGTAATGTGTTCTTTGGTCTTCCTCTTCTCCTTCAACCTTCAGGATTCCATGTGAGGGCTTGTCTTGTGACACAATTGGGTGATTTCCTCAAAGTGTGCCCAATCCACTTCCAGCGCTTCTTCCTGATTTCTTCCTCCGCTGGAATCTGGTTTGTTGTCTCCCACAGTAACTTGTTGCTGATAGTGTCTGGCCATTGGATCCGAAGTATCTTGCGTAGACAGCTGTTAATAAACACTTGTATCTTCTGGATAATGGCTTTCGTAGTTCTCCACGTCTCTGCCCCATACAGAAGAACTGTCTTGACATTTGTATTGAAAATTCTAACCTTGGTGTTGGTTGACAATTGTTTTGAGCTCCAGATGTTCTTCAGTTGTAAATATGCTGCTCTTGCTTTGCCGATCCTTGCCCTCACATCTGCATCTGATCCACCATGTTCATCAATGATGCTGCCCAGATATGTAAAGGTTTCCACATCCTCCAAAGCTTCTCCATCAAGTGTAATTTGATTGGTGCATATTGTGTTGTATCGGAGAGTCTTGCTTTTCCCTTTGTTTATATTGAGACCTACTGCTGCTGAGGCTGCTGCTACACTGGTCGTTTTCTCCTGCATTTGTTGTTGCGTTTGTGATAGAAGAGCCAGATCATCCGCGAAGTCTAAATCGTCAAGCTGCATCCTGCCTGTCCACTGTATCCCGTGCATTCCTCCAGATGTTGACGTCTTCATAATCCAGTCGATCACCAGGAGAAAGAGAAAGGGTGAGAGTAGGCAACCTTGCCTAACACCGGTCTTTACCTCGAACGAGTCGGTGAGTTGTCCTCCGTGGACGATTTGACAGTTTAGTCCATCATAGGAGTTCCGTATGATATTGACTATCTTCTCAGGCACGCCGTAGTATCGAAGAAGCTTCCATAGTGTCGTCCTGTCCACGCTATCAAATGCCTTCTCGTAGTCGATGAAGTTGATGTAGAGTGATGAATTCCATTCGATTGATTGTTCCACAATGATCCGCAGAGTTGCGATTTGATCTGTGCACGATCTATCCTTACGAAATCCAGCTTGTTGATCTCGAAGTTGGGCGTCCACGGAATCCTTCATCCTGTTTAACAATACTCGGTTGAAGACTTTTCCTGGTATTGAGAGAAGAGTGATGCCCCTGTAGTTGTCGCATTTGCTCAGATCACCTTTCTTTGGTATCTTGATCAGAAGTTCTTTTTTCCAGTCTGTTGGTACTTGTCCTTCGTCCCAAATCTTACTGAAGAGGATGTGGAGTATCTTGGCAGTTGCTGCTACATTTGCTTTCAGTGCCTCTGCCGGGATGTTGTCTGGTCCTTCTGCTTTGCCGCTCTTGATTTGTCTAATGGCCATGCTGATCTCTTCAATTGTTGGTGGGCCAATATCGATTGGGAGGTCTGTGGGTGCTGCTTCGATGTTGGGTGGGTTCAGTGGAGCTGGTCGATTCAAGAGTTCCTTGAAGTGTTCTACCCACCTGTTTCGTTGTTCTTCAATATCGTTGATTACTTTGCCTTCCTTGTTTTTCACTGGTCTTTCTGGTTGACGGTAATTTCCAGCAAGTTTCTTTGTTGTATCATACAGTTGTCTCATGTTTCCCTCTCTTGCAGCCTTTTCCGCTGTCATCGCTAAATCTTCCACATATTTACGTTTGTCGGTCCTGATGCTCCTCTTCACTTGCTTGTTTGCCTCTGTGTATTCGGCTTGTGCCTTGGCTTTTTCCGCTCTTGTTCGGCTGATATTGATTGCTGCCTTCTTGTTCCTTCTTTCTTCAATTTTATCCAGTGTACCAACAGTGATCCATTCCTTGTGATGGTGCTTCTTTTGGCCCAGAACCTCCTGACATGTTGAAACGATTGCCTCCTTGATACCTTTCCAGCTGCTCTCTATGGTGGTTCCCTCTCCATTGAGTAGGTCATGAAAGGCCTCGAACCTGTTGCTGAGGGCTATGTTAAATTCGTTGAGTTTGTCAGCATCTCGAAGAAAGGCCGTGTTAAACTTTTGTGATGTTGTCCGCGCCGTTGTCCAGTGCTTCTTGAGTTTTAGTTTCATCTTGGCGACCAGCAAATGGTGATCGGATGCTATATCAGCTCCTCTTCTGGTTCTCACATCCTCCATCGTCCTCCTGAACTTTTTGTTGATGCAGACATGGTCGATTTGATTTTGTGTATTGTGATCCGGTGAAATCCAAGTGGCTTTGTGTATGTTTTTGTGTGGGAATATGGTGCCACCTATGACCAGTTTATTGAAGGCACATAGGTTTGCAAATCTCTCACCGTTTTCGTTCCTTTCTCCCAGTCCATGTCGTCCCATGACGTCTTCGTATCCAGTGTTGTCCTTTCCAACCTTGGCATTGAAATCTCCCATTAGAATGGTCAGGTCCTTGGTTGGGCACTTCTCGAAGATTGACTGCAGCCTATCGTAGAATTGGTCTTTAGCGTTTTCATCGTAGTCGTTGGTCGGCGCATAGCATTGGATGATGTTCATTGTAATGCCCTCTCTCTTTGTTCTGAAGGAGGCTTTGATGATCCTCGGTCCATGAGATTCCCATCCTATAAGTGCATTTTGTGCTTTTCTAGACAGCATCAGTGCCACTCCTTGTGTATGTGGGGCATTTTCTTCTTCATGACCGGAGTATAACAGAAGTTCTCCTGAAGACGGTCGTTGTTGTCCAACCTGCGTCCAATGTGTTTCACTGATTCCAAGCACTTCCAGGTTGTATTTCCTCATTTCCGCAGAAATTTGGAAGACTCTGCCAGTCTCCCACATTGTCCGGACATTCCATGTACCTATAAAAATTGTCGCTCTGGTTGTAAGAAGGTGCATCGGCCTCATGACTTCCGAATGAACTCGGCTTTCATCATGAGACGTCATTTTTCCTTCTACTCCCAGGGCAGAGTTTGAATGGTTTGAATGATTTTTTCTGGTTAGCGTTTTTTTAGCGAGTTGATTTTCTACGGGATGGGGTCGCTAACCCCATGCCCAACCCTCCTCCTTTACCCGGGCTTGGGACCGGCAGTAGCCCCTGGAGGAGCTACAGGCGGATAAACGATCCACATTCGGTGATAACAAATTCATGATTAAGGATTTCAGATTTATCGCCTCTGATTAACAAGTTGCAACACTCGAGAAAAGCATCAGGATTTGACGACTGTGATTTTCCTTTCTAAATAATGAACTTGGTATTGCTAGTCTCGGCAACAAAATCGTGAAAAGCACTGTCGGGCTAATATAATCGTTTTCGAACATGAAGTGAATTTCTGAATGTTGTAAATCATATAGGTTTATTCGAATCACCCAAATGAATAAGATCCGAATTACAAAGTTTAGTATTACAGTGAAATGAACAGCAGTTTGACAAACCAATTTGATGTGTCTAATTTTACCACACCAAAAGCGGTTGGCATGATGAGAGGCATATGAATTGCTTCGGTGAAATTTAGCACAGAATAAATATTTACCAAACCTATGCTTACCTCTGTAACCTGCCTTTTAATTTCTCTATGAATCGTTATCCGTGTTTTCACGAAAAGGACGATTTACATCAATTAAACGCCTACCTGTATTAAATTGGGTATGTTTCGGACTAGGATAACTGAGTAATAAATTAGAATTCTTGATTGCCTGGAAGTCCTTTCATGCATTCCCTCATAATTGATACACGCAGTTCTAGCATCTCGAAAGGAACACTTCGGGTATTCTCTTTCGAAATTTAGTATGTTAATTCCTACAATCAATCGATCACGCAGCTACACATGAAGTTGATCGCCAAAATTACACATGACAGCTTGTTTCTGCAATTCTAGGATGAATTTTCTAGTCTTTTAGTTATTTTGATGAGTCATTTTATGACATTTTCCTCATTCACGCCATTTGAAATAAGTGCACTTTACATGATTTAATAGTAGTTCTTTGGGAGTTGCATAAGGAGATGGAATAGGCACATCTGGGAATACCAAAGTTTTTAATAGGCTGGAAATATCTTTTCCGATGAATTTGAAGCAATTAGCGACAATTCTATCATACTTAACATCTTATCTGGTCATACTGCATACTTCAAACATTACCAAGTAATCTTCAAATGCTCCAGAATTAGAATGTATATCCGACTGTTTAATCACAGGCTCTATCACGACGCCAATATGATGATTAGAAGTATTCAAACTAATGTGCCAACTGGTAATTTCCTAAATAGTGCAATTTAAAGCAAGTAGAACATTGTTTATTGACAGTCTACTTAGAAAAACGGTTTGATTAGGCTTACTATGTCTAAGGATAATATTGCAGCAAGCAATTCATGTCCAGCGTAACGCAGTCAAACGTGACAAATCAAAATTATAGCCGGGGCAAAACTCATAACATACTTTAGTTTCTTTAATGAAAAATACATCACAATATGATAAATTAAATGACTACATTAACGTCAATATAATTATTATTCCATCTCGCGATACATTAGGCTAACAATGACAACGTTGGGTTTAAAACCACCTGTAAAAACAGATGGGAATAGATGAACGTATTGTATTTGGAATTCATAATATACGAGGAATTAGGAACAAAGCCGTCATTATTTCGTACAAACAACTCACTACTTATCAAAATAATCCACCAATCTTGTCACTATATGGAAAGACTTTAAATGTCCAACCTATTTTTGTAAACTCAGATTTAAAAAAGTTTCTGTTTAAGAGTTTTCTTTGTTCAGCAGTATAGTCTAGTTACAACTTCTCAGTGCATTTGTTTTAGAACAAACTTCAAACTAAATGCAACCAACTGCACACAGAATGTGGTGCGTCCCAGAAACAGAGGCTACTCAAAATATAACAATACGCAAAAATACCAATAATATACCAACAAGGATTAACACTAAAAATTTAAGCGTATGTTTATAAGTAGCGCGAAAGGTAACAAATCACGGTTAAAATATAAAAAGGTATATTGAAGAACAAAATGGCAACATTGTTATGAAATGAATGTTGCTTGTAAGCTGCTCTCTGAGATAACAACCACAAATGAGTTCACTTGATTAACATAGGTTCCTTTGCACGTGATGGCCCTAACTGCGAAAATGAAAAAGAATAAATCCTGTGATATTATTTATTAATGATCCGGGCCAACGTAGTGTGGGAAGGCCTGAAAGAATGCTATAATATTATTATAATCTTCAATCAAAGGCCGTAACCAATAAAACAGAAGAATGGACGGTGGTTTACATTTTTCAGAACATCTTCGGGAGAAAGGAACGAAAGGGGTGAGAGATTTGCAAACCTATCCGCCCTTAATAAACTGGTCATAGGCGGTATCATATTCCCACATAAACACACACAAAGACACATGGACTTCACCGGATCATGCTACACAGAACCAAGTCGACCATACCTGCTTCAATAAAAAGTTCAAGACGGTGGAGGACTTGGAAATCAGGAGAGGAGCTGATATAGCCTCAGCTCATCACCTGTTAGTTGCCAAGATGGAGTTTAAACTGAAGAAGCACTGGACAACAGGGCAGACAACATCACAAGAGTTAAACAGGGCCTTTCTTTGTGATACTGACAAACTCAACAAATTCAAGATAGCTCTCAGCAACAGGTTCCAAAACTTTCATGATCTAGTAAATGGAGAGGGAACTACTATGGAGAACGACTGAAAAGGGATCAAGGAGGCTTTCACGTCAGCATGTCAGGGGGACCTGAGCCACAAGGCAAGCCCTCACTTGGAGTCCTCACGGCCCAATGAAAAGAGGAAAACGAAGGAACACATTACGCCGGGAAATGGAAATAAATATGAGAAGAATGAATAGAGATAGAAAGTAGGACCCAGAAGAGAGTGGGTTTGAGAATGCTGGTCGGCGGCCTATGCTTCATCAAGGGTAACACTCGTGAGTAATTAGAGTATTGAAAGTGTTTATTGCTATGATATGGTTGATGCTAATTACGATTTCTCCTTGCTCGGTAAACGGAACAAAGGTCAATGACACAGTGACACGATAAGATATTCTAATCCGTTGTCCTAAGCCCAGTTAACTACAGTGAGAAGTCCAAGACGAAGTAGGGGAAAATGTATTCCGTAAGCAGCCGAAGTACAAGCAATCACAATAGGGAGAAATCAAACATACATATACAGCATCAAATAGTCCTTGAAAAGCATTACAAAATGGCACATTAAAAAGATACAATGGATCAATAGCGTTAAAGACAATTTAGAGTGGAAAATACGACTCGAAGGTTAAAACAGCTATTTTGACGCGAAAATAAAGAAATTTAAATTTTCAAAACAAAATTTAAAAAGTAAGTCATTTACGAAGTCATTTCTGGGGATTTAACATCCCCAACATGCTATTAAAAATTCGATCCCTTACATTTTGAGCGAGTTGACGACTGCATGCTAAAGTTCGAGCAACTTGAACTGATATATCCTCAATCTTGGATAACTTTTGATCACATGGGCTTGGCAATATTGTACGATCGTAACTTTTATAATTATTTTATACATCTTAAAAAACGCTGTGGGTGTGTAACTATTGAATTCACGTCTATAACGAAAATTAATCAAGAGTTTTAGGTGTTGTGGACATCACGCTAAGTTTTTGTATTCGGTTTATTCAGATTTCTGACCACAAACGTTTGCTAAATTCTTGGTTTTAAACTTTAATTGCCACAAATTGGTAACTCATGCTGCAAGTTAAAAGATTTTGGAAATTTCCGGATCAAATTGTACGAATTTTTTTAGTTTCTGAATCTCTATACGTAAATTCATTATTAACATTAGAAGATACAATTGTAGTGACCGGCCAGTCTCGATAAGAACACGATTGGAATAACAGAAACAATTATTATTATTGTAACTAATTGTACCAGAGATTGTTTAACTGTATTTGTTTAACTGTATCAGTTTCACTTCTGCTTTCGCTCTCCGCCTTGTTTGGTTCGAACTTGCTCACGCACTGCCTGTTCGCCTGTACTCTTTGGCACGTTTCGGTATTATTTCGATACCACGAGATCGCCAATAAATACAATTGATCTGGATTAATAAAGTCTTCTGATTTACGAGCTATTTAAGGAACCAAGTCGTTTTTGGGAGCGTAAACGAATTGTAGTGGTGATCATAGTCCGTCCTCGACTCAACATCCACTACACAATAAGGGATTCAATGAAACCTAATCCTGTTTACGAAGATAAAGAAGTTGGTGGTAGGCGAATAAACCTATGATAGCTAAGTAAGGGTAAGAGCAAATCAAAGCGGTGTGTTGTGAAGCTTTATTCTACCACATTTCACATCATGGTCACCGTGATCGAATAGACGTTTCTCAAAATTACTGTTTTCTATCCATTCTCTTTGCAGCTACATGTGGCTAAAATTAACTGTTGTAAAGTTCTTCTAATTGTTTGTTTGTGGAAATGCCATAATGTATCTTTTTTCTAACAATTACCATTTTGATTACCAGTGAAAATTTGTTCTTAGAAGGGAATGTAAAGTTGTTATTTCGTCCAACATTCTGTTACATTTTCGGGTTTCGATAGGACTTTTATTGTCTACTTTTAATTACAGTTTTCGTCTGCTTAATGTTTCGCTTAACAGTGCATGTATCAACCGAAATTCCAGTATTCGGTCTTACTTAAGAGCTAATGAACAAAATTTACGTAATTATATGAAAACTATGTTCTTTTGTGCAGCGTACGAATCGTGTTTAAGTAGTTTGCGTCAGAATATATAAAAACACTAACCCTGTGTTCATTTCGATTTCTTCCAAAGTAAGAGAGAAGACAGTATCTATTATACAGTTAACAGTTTCTCTAGCACAAAACAAATTTTTAAACAAAAAATGGGATGGTTGATAAGTAGGTGTTTGTTACCTGGGAATAAAAAAGAAACTTCTCAAAATCGATAGCTCTGTAAGCGTTCGACGTTGGAAGGACTCACTTAGTTGAAGGAGACCGGTCATGCATCCTCACCAGATCATGAGTTGGAACGAAGTGTTCAACTTCTCCCGCGATCGCTGGCCAGTTGAAATCAGTCCACTCTCGATATATTGATAGGCTATCAAATAAATCTTCCAACATCCTTGCTCCTGACTTTTGATTTCACTGGGTGGGCGCGATTCAATTATAGAATATGTTGCTGGCCAAATACTGTCAAACTACAATATAATAATAATAATATATTCTGAAAATAATATTTACAGAATTCTGTGGTATCTTTCAGTTTCGTTTGAGGCTGTGCAAAATTTAAACCTTGTAAGCGCAAACTAACGGCCATAACGCAATAAGTTTTAGTTCCAGGAAAACCACACTTGGCTGGATACAAAAATGCTTAATTGTACAGTTACTGGACAGTAAACAAACTTCTTAACGCGTTATTTCGAACTGCCACACGTCGACTGACAGAAGAATTATGACTTACCAATAAACAAGGTTTCGAGAAAATAAGTACCAGGTTCAACACGTCATCCTCCTTTATGTCAAGACTTGTGCAGTTTCTGGATGTACTTTAAAGTAAGATAAATAATTTTTGACCTTTTGATCTTTCTCAATGCCTTGATTCTGCTGACTATTTTAAGACGGAATGAGATTCCTCATCTTTCGAGGATAAGACTTTTCTAGATCGAATAATTAGTTTTACTAAGTTGCTATCTTAGTAGATGATCACGTCAGTAGTGATATTTTTTCCTTATTACACTCTCTTTGAAGCTGATCATTTGACAACCGTTATTTACGTGTAAAGTTTAACACTCGAACAAGATCGGAAACGGCGAACGCTACGTAGGTGCGGCCACTATATAACCTGCTCCTTTTCATACTCAACATACTATTCTTTTCCCTGCCCGAATGTATTTTTCAGCAGATCCAAGCTACAACGACTAACTATCACGATAGGAAGAGTCAGTAAAAGAAATGATACGATTTTCACGTGAGATCTCATAGAACAAGTAATCACACTATGGTAAGTTTAAAATTTTGACTGAGTCTATTATTCGCGTGCCATAGATCAGTGTACTGAAACCGATCCAAACTGTAATGTTACATTGCTGAGACCTAATAAAAATACAGCCTGTTGTCTATCCTCATCATCAACTTTGTCCACTGGTTGTTATTTATGTTAACTTATTGTTCTGTTAGTCTGTTGATCAATGCGTAGATGTATTGTATTGTAATATTGATCAGTATTTATAGTCAGATTACTAGCTCAACCAATACTAACAACGGATCAATTATAGTTATAACTAACAATCGTGGTTCATAAACAGGTTTGGGAAGTATTTAAATGCTTCAGTAAAATAAGTTTTTTGGAACACCACTTCCAAATATGGAGGTTAATCGACGTAAATAAATGTAGTCTATCATTTAATGTATGCAAGGACTGAATTACTACGTGGATCTAACTTTTCATCTTGTGTCGTTACTAAATATTTTACTGTTTTAGATTATGTTTTTTTGGTATATTTTCTTTTTACCACTCCCTAATATTCAATTCTCTAATTCTTTTACCGAAAAACAAAGACAATATTTCGGAAAATCGATGAGTTAAAGCTAAATTGTTCCTGCAGTTTTAGGCTTGCTTTAGATTGCTCATTATATATTTATGTGTCAAATCTATTGAATGATCTGATTTCCGAAAATAATTCAGGCGATTTTCCCCATTCAGCTGGAGAACTTACCATGCATATGACACTTCATAACACCTATACATTATCACTTTGACTACTTTACTTACGCCTGTTACACTCACACAGAGGCATACGCTGACTGTCAGCATTTTCCATTGAACTCTGTTCTGGACAATCTTTTCCAGTTCTTTCCAGTTGTTATTCATCCTTTCCATGTCTGCTTCCATTTTTTCATACAGTGTGTTCTTCGGATTTCCTCATATCCGTTTCTCTTCACGATGCCAAATTAACGCTTGTATCGTGATACGATTTAGTGATATCTGAAAATTGTGTTCAATCCACTTCCAACATCTCTTGCTAGTTTCTACTTCACTTAGAAGATGGTTTGTCCTCTGCCATAGAAGGCTGTTGCCGATGATATCCAGTCAACAGACATTGAATGTCTTGTGGACAATCGTTTATAAATACTTGTAATTTTTTATGATGATTGTAGTAGATCCCCACGTTTCATCTCGGTATAAGAGGACTGTATAGACGTTCGTATTGAAAATTCTCACTATAATATTGGTTAAGAGTCAGTTGTTTTGAGTTCCAAATGTTCTTCAATGGTAGGAATACAGTTCTTGCTTTACCAATCCTTGCATTTACGTCTGCATCAGATCCTTCAGGTTCATCGATGGTGCTGACCAAGTAAGTAGGTGCTTCAAACTCCTCCAAGGCTTCTCCATCACTTTGACTAGCCAGATTTATTTTTGTACGTAAATATCACTTGTAAAACATTTTTGTGCAAAATATATTTCATCATTAGATAGGACGGTATACTGCCATGAGAAAATGTGTTGTTCACAAGTGAGGCATGTAATGGAAATGACACACTGAAGATAGCCCCACAACATTACATCTGATAGTATTGTCATTAATTTTTTTCTTCTTCCTATCATGTATTTTAACCTTTATTCGGCTCTCTTATTAACCAAACTTGATGTTCTTCAGCCTTCGTTTAAAGAGCATTTGTTATGTAATTCTGGTTAGAGATGTATCTTTGGTTGTTCAATTTACTGTTGCATGTTGCCGGATCATCGGGTTTTACTAGACTCATTGTCACTGTGTGGTTTGGCGCATGACTGCTAACCTTTGGCTATTTGCTTGGGAAGTGCAAAGTACGACGTTTTCACGCTATAATAGTGCGACATAGCTGAGGAGTCTACTGATCGAATGTGTGACTAACTTGTTTTGTGAATCTAACCTTAGGACACAACACAATCTAGACGAAGTTCTTCAGCTTTTGATAAAGAAACTAGTCGTCTGGTCAGGAGATTTCGAATGCCTGTGACGAATCGATTTAGATGCTTGCAGTTTCACAATAAAGTCATTCGGGTGTAACAGGACTTACGACGATCCTTTAAGTATTTATATGCATATATGTGTGTAAGCTTCCTTCAGGTTTGCGGCTTTCAAAGTAGCATTTTATTGCTTCTTTTTCCCGAATGTAGCGTTACTTTGTTGCTTCCCGTATGCGAATATATTTTGTTTATCTATTAAGTCATTAGCACATACCATGAATCTTTCATCTACATCCATTCTTTCGTGAAGTGCTTTTTCTTCCATCTCCAAAAAAAGTCAAAGAAGCATCGTTTCGCTATATTTGTTCATAAAAATTTGCAAAGCTTGTAGTGGTCTGAAAAATACAACCAAACGAATTCGAAATAGAGCCTACCAAAACATATGTGCAAAGAGTATTGGATATTCAATGTTGAAAAAGACTGCGGCAGTTGGAATATCGATGCCAATATAGAGAATAAAATACGGTGTAATTCAAAATCTTCAATCGCCAAACCATAACTGATGGAATAACAATGACACAGGGATATGTTCGTTCAAAAAGCACACCTCGTTCATTCACTGACACAAAAGTAGTGGTGCTTTGTCAATTAAAACCATCTAAACAACAATGATAAGAACAAATGTCTATATACTTTCATTTGATATTCTCCCTGACTGTTGATTTTTAAGGTTTTATAAAAAATTACTCAGGAGTATTATCTGGAGATTTCTAGACGTCATTTTCAATCTTCACTTAATACTTCGTCTAGTGAAAAACTATTTAATTATATCTACATAGTCTACGAAATTTATTGCCCCGCCGAAATTTGTTCAAGGGAGAGTAACAACGAAGGCATTCTTACTGGTAAATAAAGCCTACTTAGAACTCTTGGAAGTTTTAAAAGTGTAACCGATGAAGTGTAGCATACTTGAGAGGGTATGGTCAAAGAGTATCTTCCCGCCGTTAATCCGTCATCCTACTATTATAAATAACTGACAGGTTTCAGCAATTAATTATCCCAAAGAGGATATACAGTTTTTATTATATATTCAAAAGCTATGAAGATACCACCATTATTGTAGTTTGACAACTCTTTATCAGTAACACCTTCTATAATGAAATCGCTCACACCCAGTTAAAATCAGAAGTCAGAATCGAGGAGGTTGGAAGATTTATTCGATGGGTTATTAATATATCGAGAAGTGGCTGGTCTAATCTGGCTAATGATCGTAGGAGTTGCTTCCCACGCGTTCCTGTAACGTCATCTGGTACGGATGCATGACCGAGCGCCTTCAACCGAATGGGTCCACTAAAACTAATGTGATCCGCATCCAGTGTTGAACACTTACAAAGCTATTGATTTTGATGAGTTATTTACAGCTACAGCTGACTTAAAGAGTTATGTGGACTTCTTCGATGTTAGAATCAACAAGCTGTAGAACTATTTATTTAAAGCTATGGCAATTGAAACTTTCTTAGAGCTTCTGAAAAAGAGTCTTGACGTTGACTTTAGTCCCCAACTTATTCGTTTTGAATATACTACCTGTTTTCCAACCATAATGTTTAGAATAACAAAGTATTTTGTAACTCCCTTAAGTTTTGTAAGGAATATGACATAAGTCATACCACTTCAGAATCCAAAACACTCTCCCACTCCACAGGCATAAATTTTAATCAGCAAGCATTCCACTAATTAGGTCAAAGAAAATTTAAGGTCTAAATTTTCAAGTGTTCTAACAGAAGTGGGCAAATTCAACAATGTGCAAGAGAATTCAGATAACACCCCGATATTGAATAGCTAAAAATGTTTATTTCTCACGAGAAACACTATTTATACGTATTAAGTGACAGATCTTTATACACAGTTCTGACTGAAACGAATTTGTTTAGATGCACCATTTGTTCTAATCACTTCACTACCATGCATATGACACTTCATAACACCTATACATTATCACTTTGACTACTTTACTTACGCCTGTTACACTCACACAGAGGCATACGCTGACTGTCAGCATTTTCCATTGAACTCTGTTCTGGACAATCTTTTCCAGTTCTTTCCAGTTGTTATTCATCCTTTCCATGTCTGCTTCCATTTTTTCATACAGTGTGTTCTTCGGATTTCCTCATATCCGTTTCTCTTCACGATGCCAAATTAACGCTTGTATCGTGATACGATTTAGTGATATCTGAAAATTGTGTTCAATCCACTTCCAACATCTCTTGCTAGTTTCTACTTCACTTAGAAGATGGTTTGTCCTCTGCCATAGAAGGCTGTTGCCGATGATATCCAGTCAACAGACATTGAATGTCTTGTGGACAATCGTTTATAAATACTTGTAATTTTTTATGATGATTGTAGTAGATCCCCACGTTTCATCTCGGTATAAGAGGACTGTATAGACGTTCGTATTGAAAATTCTCACTATAATATTGGTTAAGAGTCAGTTGTTTTGAGTTCCAAATGTTCTTCAATGGTAGGAATACAGTTCTTGCTTTACCAATCCTTGCATTTACGTCTGCATCAGATCCTTCAGGTTCATCGATGGTGCTGACCAAGTAAGTAGGTGCTTCAAACTCCTCCAAGGCTTCTCCATCACTTTGACTAGCCAGATTTATTTTTGTACGTAAATATCACTTGTAAAACATTTTTGTGCAAAATATATTTCATCATTAGATAGGACGGTATACTGCCATGAGAAAATGTGTTGTTCACAAGTGAGGCATGTAATGGAAATGACACACTGAAGATAGCCCCACAACATTACATCTGATAGTATTGTCATTAATTTTTTTCTTCTTCCTATCATGTATTTTAACCTTTATTCGGCTCTCTTATTAACCAAACTTGATGTTCTTCAGCCTTCGTTTAAAGAGCATTTGTTATGTAATTCTGGTTAGAGATGTATCTTTGGTTGTTCAATTTACTGTTGCATGTTGCCGGATCATCGGGTTTTACTAGACTCATTGTCACTGTGTGGTTTGGCGCATGACTGCTAACCTTTGGCTATTTGCTTGGGAAGTGCAAAGTACGACGTTTTCACGCTATAATAGTGCGACATAGCTGAGGAGTCTACTGATCGAATGTGTGACTAACTTGTTTTGTGAATCTAACCTTAGGACACAACACAATCTAGACGAAGTTCTTCAGCTTTTGATAAAGAAACTAGTCGTCTGGTCAGGAGATTTCGAATGCCTGTGACGAATCGATTTAGATGCTTGCAGTTTCACAATAAAGTCATTCGGGTGTAACAGGACTTACGACGATCCTTTAAGTATTTATATGCATATATGTGTGTAAGCTTCCTTCAGGTTTGCGGCTTTCAAAGTAGCATTTTATTGCTTCTTTTTCCCGAATGTAGCGTTACTTTGTTGCTTCCCGTATGCGAATATATTTTGTTTATCTATTAAGTCATTAGCACATACCATGAATCTTTCATCTACATCCATTCTTTCGTGAAGTGCTTTTTCTTCCATCTCCAAAAAAAGTCAAAGAAGCATCGTTTCGCTATATTTGTTCATAAAAATTTGCAAAGCTTGTAGTGGTCTGAAAAATACAACCAAACGAATTCGAAATAGAGCCTACCAAAACATATGTGCAAAGAGTATTGGATATTCAATGTTGAAAAAGACTGCGGCAGTTGGAATATCGATGCCAATATAGAGAATAAAATACGGTGTAATTCAAAATCTTCAATCGCCAAACCATAACTGATGGAATAACAATGACACAGGGATATGTTCGTTCAAAAAGCACACCTCGTTCATTCACTGACACAAAAGTAGTGGTGCTTTGTCAATTAAAACCATCTAAACAACAATGATAAGAACAAATGTCTATATACTTTCATTTGATATTCTCCCTGACTGTTGATTTTTAAGGTTTTATAAAAAATTACTCAGGAGTATTATCTGGAGATTTCTAGACGTCATTTTCAATCTTCACTTAATACTTCGTCTAGTGAAAAACTATTTAATTATATCTACATAGTCTACGAAATTTATTGCCCCGCCGAAATTTGTTCAAGGGAGAGTAACAACGAAGGCATTCTTACTGGTAAATAAAGCCTACTTAGAACTCTTGGAAGTTTTAAAAGTGTAACCGATGAAGTGTAGCATACTTGAGAGGGTATGGTCAAAGAGTATCTTCCCGCCGTTAATCCGTCATCCTACTATTATAAATAACTGACAGGTTTCAGCAATTAATTATCCCAAAGAGGATATACAGTTTTTATTATATATTCAAAAGCTATGAAGATACCACCATTATTGTAGTTTGACAACTCTTTATCAGTAACACCTTCTATAATGAAATCGCTCACACCCAGTTAAAATCAGAAGTCAGAATCGAGGAGGTTGGAAGATTTATTCGATGGGTTATTAATATATCGAGAAGTGGCTGGTCTAATCTGGCTAATGATCGTAGGAGTTGCTTCCCACGCGTTCCTGTAACGTCATCTGGTACGGATGCATGACCGAGCGCCTTCAACCGAATGGGTCCACTAAAACTAATGTGATCCGCATCCAGTGTTGAACACTTACAAAGCTATTGATTTTGATGAGTTATTTACAGCTACAGCTGACTTAAAGAGTTATGTGGACTTCTTCGATGTTAGAATCAACAAGCTGTAGAACTATTTATTTAAAGCTATGGCAATTGAAACTTTCTTAGAGCTTCTGAAAAAGAGTCTTGACGTTGACTTTAGTCCCCAACTTATTCGTTTTGAATATACTACCTGTTTTCCAACCATAATGTTTAGAATAACAAAGTATTTTGTAACTCCCTTAAGTTTTGTAAGGAATATGACATAAGTCATACCACTTCAGAATCCAAAACACTCTCCCACTCCACAGGCATAAATTTTAATCAGCAAGCATTCCACTAATTAGGTCAAAGAAAATTTAAGGTCTAAATTTTCAAGTGTTCTAACAGAAGTGGGCAAATTCAACAATGTGCAAGAGAATTCAGATAACACCCCGATATTGAATAGCTAAAAATGTTTATTTCTCACGAGAAACACTATTTATACGTATTAAGTGACAGATCTTTATACACAGTTCTGACTGAAACGAATTTGTTTAGATGCACCATTTGTTCTAATCACATTGACTTCTTCACTCTAGCGTACAGTTAAATATTGGGTATCGCTTGGCTCATAATATAAAAATGGGTGTCCCGAATGCCGTAAGTTTTATAACGACAAATCGTTTTTTAAATGAATTGAAATTTTAATATATTTTCTGTTCCGTGCACAATCGTATAAAACTCATTGATTCGTGATTTTCACAGCGAGGCGACAATTACCGAATGGCTACAGAAAAAAAGTCGAAGAAAAACCCAAAGAAAGATGACTTGAACGAACTGAAACAGGAGCTCGACATGGACGAGCATCGGATATCGCTCGATGAGTTGTATTCCCGGCTATCCACCGATCCACAGAGTGGCTTGACTGCCGAACAGGCCAAGTAAGTCAGAGATATTGACTTGTGTTACTACAAGGACTCGTTTGGAACGGGATGGACCAAATGCACTTACACCTCCAAAGACAACGCCAGAGTGGGTGAAATTCTGTAAAACGTTATTCGGCGGCTTTTCACTATTGTTGTGGATTGGTGCCGTTCTTTGTTTTATTGCTTTCTCAATTGAAAGTGGCACTCATGAAGATCCACCAAAAGATAATGTAAGTTCAGTTCACTATCGATAATACTCATATAGTAGTTAATTTTGCTTGTTTGATACTAACATTGTCTCGCCCATAATTTTATCAGAAAATAAAACTTTGAGTACTATTATCATCAGTACTTATTGTTTATGCTAGTTATGAATTGTGATTAAGTTGTCCTGAAAACTAACCTATGTTACATGTACACTAGATAATCTCATGCTCAGGGTTTAGGAAGGTTCATATTTCTTTATGCATACGCACTTATATACCCGCGTTTCCCAATCAAAGCAGATTTAAATTTATTCATGAACATCTCAGTACACGTCTAATTTAGGGGAGTAAAGTACATATAATCGATAGAACAAGCAAATGGGAAACATGCACCTTGTTGGGGTAAGCTGATTGAGGAGCTGTGGAACTACTGAAATTGATTACCATTATGTACTTCACTAGGGGTATCTGAGTGTTAGCGATGCTGAATGAAGTCTACTGAAACGTCTCTTATCATTTCCGCTCATATTGGGGAGTGGAGATATTTAAGCATCCCTTTACACCATGTTTTCTTTTCAATGAGAAATGATAACAATTTACTAAAGAATGGTTTATCTTTGTCATATTTGAAAAAACTGATCAAATGGTTGCCTAAAGAAACCATTTTGACTTATGATTCAGTATTGCACCTATATCAAATTGGTAGTATTTGCATATTGTTGTGGCCGTTTGTTTTATTAGCAGTGCCCAAAATCCCGTAGTATTATAATCTACATATGAAAAAGATTTCTTTATATAGTCTGTTAACTACCTATAACTCAATGGTTCATCTGCATTGCTCTCAATCTTCTGGTTCCTATCTCAGATTCCATTTGGCTTCTTACATTTTGAACTACTGGGTGTCTGTTACCTTGAGGCGGAATAACTTTACTAACCGTTTTTTAAATAACGTAATTATTTCTCACCAAAGTATGTCGACTTTTCAGTTCCATATCCTCTTGATACACCTGGGTTTCATTACAATCACTTTGCTTAACTAACCCATTTGCTAGCTATAAGCTTATGCTTTCCGTCGCAAGCCACATTTGTGTAAGTGCTTATGATTGTATCCGGCTACCTAATCTAAGGTAAAAAGAGCATAGATCGGACCCGAGATCTTTCGGTCAATAGTCAAATGCCTTGGCCGCTTAGTCTGCTTCATTTCTTTTTAATAATTTGTTTACTTGCACTTGAATATTATTTTGAGATAGTTAAACGGTTTTAATTTTATACCCAATTTTATATTGTTAATGATTGACTACTAACAAAACATGCTGGATGAATAATATAGGCCATAGTTCATAAGTTTGACTTTATTTTGGCATGATTTCCTTCCAGTCATTTGGTTTAAAATAAAGAAGGTGGCAATCTAAATAAGTGTTAACCAGTCTTAACTTTGGGTCGCTGTAGTAGACACTTAAAGACTTAAAGTAATATGACGCACGAAGTTCTTAGTGGGAGTGGAAGTCTCTTGACATTAAATATTTGCAACTCAATTGTACAACTTTAAGCAGAGTAGTACTTCTTCATAAAAGTGATAAAGAAACCTTATTCTGTTGAAAGACAATTTAAGCGTGTTATACCCATACAACTGAATACAGTTAGCACCGTTCTTATTTCGCCAAGTATCTCGGTATCCCTACAGCCTTCATCACATTGCGTAACATAGTATTCTTATATTATTATTATTATTTTGATGCACTCAGTCATATTTACTTGTTAGCAGTGTAAATAGACTACTCTTATCATTTTATTAAAGTTTCTAACTGGAGCGGATTAGTTTTATTATTTACAAGGTGATATCAATTGTACAAAATTGTAGATACTCCTGGTTCAACATTGCGTGTGACTCACAGATATAAAATTCATTTCTTAAAACCTACTCATGAATCATAGGATATGATTTTCAATCACTGAATTCTAAACAGGAGATTTCATTTTGTTTTCAGCCGAGTTTCTGTGCCGCTACTCTTCAAACAAAGTATAGGTTGCTCAAGACAAAATATGCATTTGTACAATCGGCTACCCTGACCCCATAGTTGTTACTGTATAGTAAGATAGAGAACCTCGGTGTAATGTTTGTTTGGTGAATTAAATACTTTGTTCACAGTGTCTCAGCTGATTGTGAGTTTTTATTGTTCACTGTTTCTTATGACATTCTGACAACCATTTGTAATCTATAACTCAACTACTCATTTTTCCTTACATATATTTAATGTATATTGGGATAACTATTTAAGCGTTTATAAAAGTGATGGTCCCGACCGTGTTGCGTATGCCCAACCATCGACTGCTCTGACGTGCAATGTATTATAGTGTAAGAGTAGGTTGGAAGAAAGCTAAAGGCGGCAGACCAAAACGTGGCACAAATCCATGAAGTCACTGACAAGTGGACTGGGCCATGTTGGTAGGTGTAGACTACCTGGTTCGGATTCGCGAGATGATAGCAATCGATGGTTAGAGACCTTGAATGACATGGCTCAAAATCGTTTGCAATGGCGAAGGTGTATCCACTCTTTGTGTTCTCCCAAATTCTAATCTTCTGAATTTTTCATGTCCCTATCCTTTTTCTCTTTCCAAATTTATTTCACTGTATTATACTCCTTCAATATTATCTTCAAACCTTAATCTTTCACATAATACTTATACTCTTACTACTTCTACCAATATGGGATTTGAATCGACAACTTCATCTCTGTGCTAATGTGGTATGGTGACTCAAACTGATCTACGTACGTACGTACGAAGTTCTACGTTGTAACTGACTGACTGACTGAAAAGTGATGGTGTTTTCATTGGTTCACTGCATTCTACATATACTTTATTGACTCGGAAGAGTAAATAATAATAGTAGTAATATGGGTTTTATTCGCTACATTGTCACTACATTTTGTAGATATATGAAAGTAAGTACAGAAGAATTACTTAGTACTGTGTAATTCGTTATTCTTTCTTAAGATGGTATTTTTGTCTTTTCAAGCTTTACCTTGGGATTGTACTGTCAGTTGTCGTAGTGGTCACCGGTTGCTTCTCGTACTACCAAGAATCGAAGTCATCACGTATTATGGAATCGTTCAAGAAAATGATTCCCCAGGTAAGTCAGTGACACTGATTAACACAGATGTTAGTAACGCTTCAATAGGTTAAATTTCTTTATTTTGCTTATCAGTTTTTTGTTCAGCGCCTCATTATCCCACCTTTATATATTTTATGACACATTAATCTCAATGAAAATTTTCAGTCTTGATGTACTGCGATATTTAGATTCTGAAAGTTTAGAGGATATGTACAACTTTAGAAGATACATAGGAATTAATAACCTAGATCTATTTCTCAATACGAAGGTCTTGTCATATCAAGAATAATAATATATGCAAACCTGAAATCAGTTTGAATCAAATTCGCTTTTTAGAAACTACTTTTTAACTGAACGAGACATATCACTTACCGAGAAATTATTTCTTATCCTTTCATGAATCGGAATTAAACCAAACTGTAGATCAGTAATCTCGTAGACCTTATATAGAGGATGTTTTTAACTTCTTCATCAGTCGGCCAAAAATGCCGTATTCAGAATGAAATATTATTGTTGGTTGAGCTTGCCCTCATATGCTTTATGGTTAACTAGTAAACTAGTATATGCCGAATAAATTGAGAGTCAAGATCTACTCAACATAAAACTATGTACGTAGAAGTCTGTTCATCTCTGTGCTTGTTTTTCTTTTTAAGTGGAAATCCATTCGCAGGTAATAAAATTAAATAGCTTCAACACTAAGTTAGATAGGTTAGCTTTTGTTTATTTGGTTTATATCAAGATACTTAAAACTAAACAGATTTTCTCAATCAACCAGTTTTTATTGAGTCCATCTCAGAATAAGACAGAACCATGATTCACTCTCAATCCAGAAGATTAAACCGATAGTAAAGTCACTTAGAAATAACAGCTCAACTAAATTTCAGCTACACTTCATTTATCAAGTATATCCAGAAGAACGGAATGGGAAACTAAAACAGGTCCCCTAACTCAAGTTCAAAAGCCATATCCAGCTTGAAGAAAGAGAGAAGCAGGTTGACTGTAGAAGTTTTTAAGAATAGTTGTCTAGTTTTTGCAATTAAGTTGACTGATATGTTAACTGGAGTTACGGAGTTACACATAATCCCATTTCCATGGTCTCAGTCATCAGTCATTCAAGTTCATCTACGGATAACTACAAAGGAATTAGTTTAACTTATCTGATGTCTAAAACATTAGACTCTATACTTATTCGACATTCACCTGGTACTTGGTATCACAAAACTGGGTGGGGAACCATGCTGGTTTTACACCTGGACATGGATAAATTGGACAAGCATTCGCTTTTCGTCATGTTCCTGAATATAGATTGGTTAAAACATCCAACAATCCTGTCTGTGTTACACGCTGTGGTTGATGTTGGATGACGGGCCACAATTAGTCACAGTGTTACAGACGCGTTCAATCTTTATCTTACTCTAGATATTGAGCTTTAGGATCTCTTGATACATGCTTTTTCGTACTGTCTTCTCAAACAACATTCTCAATGTTTAATTTTACCTATTATCATTACTACTACATTATTTGGAGTCGTTTACTATTCATCGTGTTAATCTCATCTCGTCACATTAATACGGTAATAGCAGTTTGGGCTAACTTACATTTGTGGCTAACTTAAAATTTCCATTAGATTTGACGATGCAAATTAATTAGATTTACTTAAATTCAATCACAGAATACATCATGAGATTACCACAGACTCTGGTTAAAGTAAAAAGATTGTTAACTGAAGCTTGTTTTATTCGTAGTGAAACCATACATTCTTTTGTACTAACTTTATTCAAAGTAAACAAGTCATACTCTAAAGTATCACTATATTATACAAGTTTATCTAAATCTGATGTTAGACACGTAACTAACAGGCAGTTTTCAAAGGATAAATATATTTATACTAAAGATAGTGATTGAAAGTGTAATTACTACCAGTGATACGTGTTTTTTATCCTGTAGACTGCTTTAGTTATTCGTGGTGGAGTGAAAATTGAAGCACCAGCTGAAGCTTTGGTAGTTGGTGATTTAATCGACGTCAAGTGTGGTGATCGTGTACCAGCAGATATACGAATCATTTCAGCTAGTTCATTCAAAGTGAGTATATATATGCCTTGTACATTTTAAATATGAGTGTTATTTTGATTATAAATTTCGTACAAATTTCTCGGTATGCAGTTGCGGAGATGGTTGAATTTCTTGGAAACCACAAACCGATCTATGCTCGAAAAATAATGCTATACTACGAATTAATGACTATCCAGTCCTTTACTCTGACATGGCCACGCCCATATAGCTTCTGCCAGAGAAGTCCCACTCACTGCCTTCTCGCACCACGGGTATTGTTTACGAAATTGAGAGGACGAAAAGCGAATGTCCAGAGTTTTAACCGAGTTGGTGGACGCGCAAAGTTCACCTAGGGGAGTTGGAAAACCCTGATTACAAACCTATGGTGCACATGGGCTAACTCCAGTATCCTGAGGGAACAAATGATGTATGAACCGATCTTTGGTCACCGGCTACCATGGAACTGCATCTTCTTACAATGTTCCACTGCCTTGTGAATCAAATCTTTCGGTCGAAGGCTCCGGGTGTGGCCCCCTAAGAAAACCACCTGCTTCAGTTTGGGCACTCGGGGAGTAGTATCACAACCCTCACACAAATCGAATGAGATTTGTGAGGCGCATATGTATCTGGTGCCCCTTTGTACCAATGTTTATGTGTTTAAATAAATAAAAGTCCTTCCAGATTTTCAATAATTGTATAAATAAGATTGGTTCATCATTCCCTCATAAACGTCATGAATATGTTTGTCATTTGGAGTTGGAGTTTTTGTTTTCTTTTTCGAATGTAGAGTTATTCATGAATTTTGCTTGTATAAAATGAAACATGTATCGGAAAACATTCCTCGTCTACAATGACTAATGTGTACACAAATCAAATTATATAAATATTTGTCTTTAATATATTAGATTATCTATTTTACATAATAAACTTTTCCAAGTTTCAATATGAATACTTGTTACGTATGGCCAACCATCGACTGCTCCGACCTGCAATGTTTTATAGTGTAAGAGTAGGTTGGAAGAAAGCTAAAGGCGGCCAGACCAAAACGTGGCACAAATCCACGAAGTCACTGACAAGTGGACTGGGCCATGTTGGTAGGTGTAGACTATCTGGTTGGAATTCGCGAGATGATAGCAATAGATGGTTAAAGACTTTGTGTGATATGGCTCAAAATTGTTTGCAATGGAGAACGTGTATCCACTCTTTGTGTTCAACCAAATTCTAATATTCTGAATTCTTTATGTCTCTATCTTTTTTCTCTTTTCAAATTTATTTCACTGTATTATACTCCTTCAATAACATCTTCAAACCCTAATCTTTCGGATTGCTGCTTATACCTTTACTACTTTTACTACTATGAGATTTTAATGGACAACTGCATCTCTGTGCTAATGTGATAAGGCAACTCGAAATGATGTATGTATGTAAGTACGAAGTTCTACGTTGTGACTGACTGATTGACTGATAGTGGTTAATGAATAAATCACTGAAGTTTCAAGTAATAAGTGATGAGTTCGAACTCATCTTTATTTAGTACAGTATATTCATTCAAGTAGTTTCACTTGGCCTCATACATAGTCTCTTAACTTTTTTCGTAATTATTCATTCATGCAAAAGGTTGTAGAAGCAACATATGATACAAATATTCACAATTAAAATATACATTTAGTGTTGTATGAGTAAACTGAATGTTTCAATCAAATCGGTCTTCATGATTTATGCATACTTGTTAAAATATACGTGAATTGAATGACTATTTAAGATTATTATCCAAATGAAAATTTGTGGAGATTATAGTAATTTTGATAGTTGAATTCATGAGTAGATCTAAGTTAGATGACCATTAGACACTTGAAAGCACTGGATGGTGGTTTCGTCCCAGTTTGTGACTCTTCATCAGTACTCATCCACGATTGAATTATTTCCATAGTTGAAAGCGTAAGTCAATTGAAGCTAGACCACCAAGGAAAACTTGGAAGCACTAGACGGCTGATTCGTCTTATTGTGAGACTCTTCAGCAGTGCTCATCCACAATTGAATTATTTCCATTTGTTATAAAAATTGTGAAATGTAGCATTAACTCATCTACTCACGCTAACCATATACACATTGCATCAAGTCAATAATTATCTCTTTCACATAAGTTTAAAGTTTTCCGTTTTAACTATGTAGTTAGATATAGTCCGAAAAACTCAATTTTAACAAGTTACCTTCCAATGGATACATTTTAACAGAATATCAACATGACTTGTTAAATTAATAAGGACATTATAAGAAAAACAAATATACGGGTTTCATTACATGTTTTTTTCATTTTATTTATATGTTCTTATTGTTGCTATGGCCCAAATCAAAGACTCTAATAGAATAACTCTTTTTATACACTTGACTGTTTAAATGATACATGTGAGTGTTGTTACTTGATTCATACTGATATAAATTAGAAAACAAAAAGACGTATAGACAATAAACTAGAACAAAATGTATTAAAAAAATAATAAAGAGAGGTCCTACCTACTGTTTCATAAATGTTATACATTTCAAAATGGTTTAATTTAGTTTGTCTTATAACTGTTTCATATTTTTATTCAATAATATTAAAAAAAAGTATCGAATGAAGCTAATCGGTTACCTTGATCTATTTGTGTATATAAGTGTGTGAAGGGTATGTGATGATACTAATTCATTGTTTAAACCGAAAGATACTGTATGAAGATGAGTTAATTGAAGCTAGATCACCATGGAAAACTTGGAAGCACTGGATGGACGTTTCATCCTATTATGGGACTCATCAGTGGAAGTGCACATTCACGATCTTGCCTCGCGAGGTTCGAACCCAGGTCTAGTTTCAATTGATTTATGATTTCAACTACGAAAAATACTGAAATCTTCACAAAACACTTTCTGAAGATGACTAGCCTTTTTTCAATGTTCAGTAAATGTAATATTGAATACTGTAAAGTATTTCATCGTTCATTTAGTCAATATTGCATGTAGAACTGTAATTTTCATTCTACTCATCTAGAGTTGTTTACACATGTTTTCTATGAACGCCATACTGTACGACATCTGATTAGACTATAATTCATGGACGTCCTTTAAGCGACGCCAAAGTGACCTTGAGAGTGTCTACTTACTAGGGCTAAATGAGGGTTATAAAGCGATGTGAGGAATCAGAATTATGATTTACAGTTGATGGTTAGGGTTAAGAATTAGATTTATGGTTTTTAGTCATGAACTGACATCATCTAAAATGCTAAAACGCTATTCAACCAAATTGGCAAGTGAATTTCTCGTCAAAATCCGAGATCTGTTATCTTAAATCTGATTGGTTCGTCCGTAAACTGAAGTTTCGCTGGGCATCTGAACTTGGCAGATGGAAAAGAACAAAAAAGAAAAAATTAAAACTTGAATTCCTTCGCTTCGTTTCCCTGATTGTGGTGTGTTTAGATGAATGAGTGTATGAAATATACTTATTCAAACTTCACTCTGATATTTGACTTATTCCGTTATTCATTAATGCGGTGTTTATATATCCCAATAACAACCATGATACGATCTAAATAGAGTCAGATATAGGGCCACTAAAAGATATACATATCTTTCTATTTAATAAGAATCCCGAAATGCCCTGGTACGGCCAAGAGTGGGGAGAGTCCGCTCTCCCTCGAAAAATGCTCTCACATGGCTACGTGTGTATAGCCTCTGTCAGAGAAGTCCTACTCAATGCCTTCTAGTGGTGGGGGTGCTGTTTACGAAATTGAGAGGACGAAAAACGAATGTCCAGCGCTTTAACCGTGTTAGTGGACACGGAAAGTTCACCTAGGAGAGTTGGAGAACCCTGATTACAAACCAATGGTGCACATGGGCTCCAGTATCCTGAGCGAACAAATGGCGTATGAACCTATTGTTAGTCACCGGCTATCATGGGTCTGCATCTCCTCACGATGCTCCACTGCCTTGTGGATCAGATCTTTGAGTCAAAGGCTCGGAGTGTGTTCCTCTAAGAAAACTACTTGTTGATCCATCTAGTACTATTATTCGTCGAGATTGTAAATATCTAACAGAGTATTCATTCGTAATAATTTTCTAGGTACTCTATCAGCTTATGGATGTAAATTAGTTTATATTTCACTCAATCTGAATAATCATTCATTGTAGATTCGTTTTTGTTTAAATGATTTTAAATTTAGTTATTATGGTCTAAATGAAAAATGTACAATATCTTCATAACTACTATTATAAATTGCAATTTAATATTTCAGGTCAAGCAACCTAGATTAGATCGTTTTTATAGCGACTACTACTACTACTACTACTACTACTACTATATAATTACTATGACTTAAAGAACTGTTTATTAAGAATATACATCATGTGCTATATGTAATATTCACCCCACCCCAACCCCTTCCCCCCCTTTTCACCAAATGTTACACATATATCCTTATTTTTTTCTTTATGAAAAATTATAATAAAGTATTGTATTAAAATATTTTCATGAATATATACATAGATATTTACTATTTTGCCACTTCCGTTTCATTCCGCCTTTGAACTTGATCAACTAACTAACTAAGTAACTAACTAATTCTTATGTGTCCTCAAAAATGACGATTTTTATAAATAATCGGGTAGTATAAACTGTCACTATTGAATAACGATTGATGCGTAGAAACTCATTCATATATATATATATATATATATATATATATATATATATATAACCTATTATTATTACCATTACCATTATTATTACCATTACTATCATTACTGTTACCATTACTATTATTATTATTACCATTACCATTATTATTACCATTACTATTATTATTATTATTACCATTACTATTATTACTATTGTTATTATTACCATTACCATTATTATTATTATTGGAATGGAGCAAGTGTTTAAATTATTGATAAATGGGTATTGTAAAAAGTTTAAAGAATGAAATAAATAATAAATTTGATAAATAAAAAAAATAGATGAATGAACTGATAAATAGATAGATAGGTAAGACACTGACATATTAGCAATTCATGTCATGGATGTACACTGCCACTGATGAGTCCCACAATAGGACGAAACGGCTGTCCAGTGTTTCCAGGTATTCCATGATGGTCTAGCTTCAATTGACTCATGCTTTCAATTATTGTATGATAGAAATATATTATCCAATTTAATTTTGATTCTAGTTTTAAGATATATTTTGGTTGTTGTTGTTGTTGTTCGAATGAATGGTCTCCACTTTTTATCATTAAGGGTTTAATAAATAAAAATTATAATTTCTGAAGAGGTTCAGACAAATTAGCTGGACGAAACGTTGGAATGAATTAAATTTCAGTCGCTGATATAGTTAATAGGGGATATTAGTGAAATGTAAAATATATGCGTGAAGTCTTATTTGACAATTTGTTAGCTGATGATTTCAGTCAGTCAGTCACAACGTAGAACTTCGTACGTACGTACGTACATCAGTTTGAGTCGCCATACCACATTAGATCAGAGACGCAGTTGTCGATTCAAATCCCATAGTGGTAGAAGTAGTAAGATTATAAGCGGTAGTCGGAAAGATTAGGGTTTGAATATGTTATTGAAGGAGTATAATACAGTGAAATAAATTCGGATAGAGAAAAAAGATAGAGACATAAAGAATTCAGAAGATTGGAATCTGGTAGAACACAAGAAGTGGATGCACTTTCGCCATTGCAAACAATTTTGAACCATATCACACAAGGTCTTTAACCATCTATTGCTATCATCTCACGAATCCAAACCAGGTAGTCTACACTTACCAACATGGCTCAGTTCAATTGTCAGTGACTTCATGGATTTGTGCCACGTTTTGATCTGGCCGCCTTTAGCTTTCTTCCAACCTACTCTTACACTATAAAACATTGCAGGTCGGGGCATTCGGTGGTTGAACATACGTAACACGTGTTCCAGCCATCTCAACTGATGAAGTTTCACTACTTCATCAATCGATTTGCCATCTTCACCTAGTACCTGTTTCCTAAAAACTGCATTACTTACCCGGTGATCCCAGGATATACGGGTAAGATGAGGATTTATCTATAGTTCTGTTTACTGAAGATGTTATTGACGAAGTGCAGTGTTCTAACCACATTAAACAGAAATACAAGCATGTTTTAAATGTTATTTTGTAGTGAACGAGAATACCAATGGGAACAAATGAATGTAACATCTGAGAATCATACAGTAAATACTTCATTTTCAAAATATCAGTCAATTGTTTCAGACTTCATTATTCTTTCGTTTCCACACCAATCATTCTCTGTTCTCGTTCTCTTCTTTTTTGATCTTCTTAACGTTCTGCCTCCAGACATTTCACTTTCGAATGATGATGCATACTACTTATATCTATCGATATCAGTTGCGTACACCACAGTTCTCTCCTAAATGAAAAAATGCTATTTCAGGATTGGCTTGGGTCATCGTTTGAATTAATGACAATGAGTGAAATAATTGAGCTCATTGATCACTACACTTATCTTGGGAGTATCATTAGTCCTGATGTCTGACAACACGTGGTCACGAATTCAGAAGTCTCGATTAGCTTTTGCCAGTTTATACCACTGGTGGCGTAAGTGAGATGTTTGTCTTCAAACTTCACTGCAGTTTGCTCTGTCCTACTTTATGGATGTAAACCATGGCTACTAAGAATAGAGGATATTCGAAAGTTACTAGTATTCGACCATAGGTGTCTACAATGCATTGCTCGTGTACTTTGGCACGGCAGAGTAACCAACGTCTGGGTTAGGAATAGAATACTCAGTAAGAACTGTAAATCTCTTGAGGTATCAAATTTTCATTAATTAAGGTGGTTGAAACATGTGTTACATATATCCAACCACCTACTACCTCGACGAGAAATGTTTCGTGGTGTACGACTAGGCCTGAAGAAAACTAGGGTCAGTCAAGCCAAAACATGTCATCAGTTCATGAAGTCACTTACGATTGGACTGAGCTATTTTAATAAAAACAGACTACCTTTTTGGGTTTGACGTGATGATCGTAACCGGTGGTTAGAGACTTTAAATGACATTGCTCAAAATCGTTTAGAACGACACAGGTGCATCTATTATTTGTATTGTCTCGAATTTTCTTTCTGTTTTTATCTCACTAAATTACATTTAGTTTTCGAGTTGTATTTTCAATTTGTAATCTTTCCTATTACGTTTGATACTGTTATTGCGTGTATTATTTTTGGATTTGACTTGAGAACTTGATGTTTGTGTAATAATGTGATATGCTAATTTGAACCGATGTACATACGTATAGGTTTTACTTTGTAACTGAGTGATATGCCTGAATCTCAGTGTTGTCGTTCACACTAATATTTGAACATTGTATGTTTCGTTTCGAACGTCCAACACATTACCCACTTAGTTAATGAGTTCAGATACATTCAGCTGACAAGTCTCAATTAGGATGAAAAGTGTTTCCTGCATTCTACTGCTTGGCATTATCTATTTCCGTTTAAAAGTCTTTGTAACTCTTGAAAATATTTAAGCAATCTAATTAGGATTGATATAACCCAAACGATACAACCGAATTATAACTTGGTATAGATTTTGTGCAATTTTCTACTTCTAACTAAAATCAGGTGAAGAGTTGCATGGAGAACAAGGTTTAATTGATCATCGTTTGTCTCATTTTAGTTTTTGAGTCCTGCCCATCAATGAACACTCTTGCCTATGACTCCATTTATTGGTTGAAATTAAGGACCTTCACATCATGTAACATATTGACGTCAGTAAAAAATATTAACCTTCGTATATATATATATATATGGCAGCAACCAGTTGCTTCTGGATTTCAAGCTACTTCATTCTTAACAACTGAATAGAGTTACTTGTCCAGAATAAATCGTATGTGTAGATTGAGGTCTAGAATGCCAGTTTTGTGCGTTTACTGATTCTACAACTCATGAAATTCTGTATCTGTCTATTTAAGCCCGGGTTTTAAGTTCAACTCCCATTATCCCAATAAATATGCTTTTAATCAAACCTGGACGTGACTAATGAACTTTATTTATGTAGGAGTTCTTAACAAAGCTATATTTATGAGCTAGAAGTCGATGGTTGTCATCTGAACATCCATCAAAAGTTATTCTAATGTTCATGTACAAATGTATGACAGGCCTCTGATATAAAACGTTATTATGATACTCACTATTGATAATCAGGAAGCACTGGATAATTGTTTCTTCTCAGCACGGGACTACTCATCAGTGCACATACACGACCCACCACTGGGAATGACAACCAGGAATTTTGGTTTTGCACACATATTCTTAACCTCTTGATCAATAAGTTGTGTTCCAATAGTGTACAAGTCTAAATTCAATCAATCCGCCCCATTGTAATACCATATTCCATTACCTATGGTAGATAACTGTTTTAGACCCGATATAGTCGAAAATCACTAGTCTGAGCTTCCCACTAACATTCTTAGAATTGCATCTAAAACTTAGTAGTGAGCACATTATCCTTATTACCTTAGGAGGTTTGTGAATATTGTTAAATTACATTAGTACAGTAATCCAAGCCACTTGTCTGTTCTCTTGTCGATTTAATTTATCTTATATTCCTATATATTTCATATTTATGACGACATTTTAAACTTTACTTTCTACTTTGAAAAAACCAACACACATTTCAGGTGGATAATTCTGCATTGACTGGTGAATCCGAGCCACAATCACGTACATCAGAATATACAAATGAAAATCCATTGGAGACAAAGAATTTAGCCTTCTTCTCAACTAACGCTGTTGATGGTGAGTAATATATATATATATATGTATATGTATAATCTCGGTTACATATTGTACTCATTAATCTTTCGTATTTCATACATATAATTCATTGCTTTACCAGGTGCAACACAGATTCATGTACTTGACTTCGAGCCATACATTCTCTGGATTGTGAGGGCTATTCATACTATTCGGTTGACTAAATCTGAGTATATAGAGATGGTTCGAACTCATTACTTATTGGTTAAAAGTTGAACCGCTTAAACACTGACCCATCTCTCTCATATATATATATATATATATATATATATATATATATATATATACTAAGATATTTTGTGAAGAGATTTTAAGTAAGGTTTTCGACTTCTGGCTTATTATAGATTAGGACTGCTGAGCAGCAGAGTATAGAATTATCAGATTTTACAATAAAGATGAAATATTTAAACTACTTCCTGACCGTTGCTGATACTTTGACGTGGTGATTGGGCTTGCCTCTCGTGATCAACCAATCGAGCTATACTGGCTGGAACAATCGTTCCCAGGGTTCTACCATGCCAGACAGGTCAGTTAAAGAGTGGTAAGACTAAAGGCAGCAATCCCAAGGTCCGAGGTCGAAGTCGTTCATCTGACTGTACAGAGGTGTGACGGCAGTCAGATTTCTTTTTCAGACAGCCAGCATAACAGCGATTCTGCCTTCCCACAAGGAGGGGTGGGGTTAGAAAAGGTCGACCCTAAAAGTGCACACCTCGCCTTATCCCACGGATTTCCGTCTCTGGCGGTATGGTCCCAACAATTACAGAGCTAACATAAGAACCGTTCTCGAGAAGGTCGTGTGTGACCGGCCTCAAGCAGTTGTCCCTTGGGCACTGCGGTCACGCTCTAAGGTCACTAAGACCATTTTCAACTCGATTTTCTTTTCAAGTACCTCCAGAAACACCCTTCCACGGTGTGGGCAACTGAGAAGTTATAACCGCCCTCATACTCCTAACAGAACTCTTTAAACTACCTGGATACAATTCATCGGTCAATAATTTGACATTCAATTGATTCACTATAGATTATCATTATCACGGTTATCACCTTGTAAATTGACACTGTACTCTAACCTCTTCTCACGTGAGCTTTAAACGACCGATTATAATATTTTGTAAAGATATTTGGATCGTTTAGGATAGATGAGTTTCTTCTCTACCAGTAATTTAGTTAATTATCAGCTCATGGTGATATGGGATACAGGTACAATGCCGGAATATTCATTATCTTCGTTTGATTATTATTCCACATTTCTCATTCGTTGAGTTTTTCATAAATTTTGGTGCTGGTCTGTACAACACATCAACTAATGATAGGTGGTTAAGTTGTTAAACATGTCTATCACTTCACTTATCTTGGAAGTCTCATTACTTCTGATGCGTCTGTGTCTAACCAAGTCTTGGGACGAGCTGAGAAAGCACAGTTGGCTTTGCCAACATACATCACTCGTGGCGTAGGCGAGATATACGTCTGCCAACTAAAAGGCGTGTTTAAAGCGTGGCCGTTTGTTTCGTCTTGCTTGATGGTTGTGAAAAATGGCTTTTTGAAAAATAAAGGATATTTGTAGGTTGCTAGTATTTGATCGTACGTATCTTTTAACCGTTGCTGATATATTTTGAACCCACTGAGTTAAAAATCCTCAGGTTAGACTTAGGTTAATGGGTAAATCTGGCAAATCGATTGGCAGTTTAGTACATCTTTATCAACTAAGATAGTAAAGATATGTGCTACGTATGCCCATCCACCCCTAACCTCGACATGCGGTAATTACCGATGTAGGACTTTGTCGAAAAGAAGCTAGAAGGGGTCGAACTAAGATATCACAGTAATCCATGGGGTCACTAATTGTTAGACTGAGCCATGTACGTAAGTGGTCCGTGTTAATGCTAAGTAATGTATATGCCAAGTCTGACGTTATTTATAAGTGTCTATGTCATAGAAACTGTCCAATCTATGTATACATCATTCGATCCAATATTTTGAGCTCATCTGATTGTTATGGCTATAACAGTAAGTTTGATGTTCACTATTCGAATTCTTAAATGAATCACTGAAGAAATCATGTTCAACTAACCTTGATCACTACCAACCAGTGTAAACATTTATTTCGTTTTCAGAGCAAAATACAACTTCAGTTTATTGTTCATTCTGTATTGGTTGTTTGCATTTTCCCTATGACTTTTTGGACTACAATTGATCAGTCTCTTTTTGGCGTATATGCATTCTGTACAGATTACCTTGATATTATCTTGAGCCATAATCGTTATAAACAGAGATGGATAGTGGGTATCAGTGAAAGACAGTATGCGCGTTTCGTTCTATTTAGCACTCATAATCTACATGTACATGCATCCCAAAGTTGTTGTTGTTGTTTAATCTGGAACTCAAACCTCGTATCATCTAAATAGAATGAAACTTGCTTCCTAGATCCCATTGTTAACCACACTATTCATCTCAATTTATTGTTGTTTACCAACAAAAAAAAATTGTTAATCAATTCATATGTTAATTATATTTCAAAGTTAAAACCATTAAAGGATTTCATTTAAATTTCCCCTATAATCTCTCCTGAATAATACAACTATGTATATATATCTATATTCTTAAGATCAGGCGTAGTTTTTTTTTCTTTTTATCTTCTTATTGTGACCTATATTTTAAACTAGTTGCTTGGAGGCATAAATTTGTTTGTTGTAATACATATATATATTGATCTGTGATTGTGAAACTGACAGTCAAACATCAACTCTAATCCTTATCATAATTTGATCTCATATTCCCCTATAGTTACTTACATCTTGCTATCTATCTATCTATCTATATCTATATAGTTCACAATATATCAATAGTCTTTGCTTGTTATCCCATTTTGGAATCACCGCTTATCTATTTATATCGTAAAGAAAAAATTGTTTGCTTGTTTTAAAATCCAGTGGAAATTTGGATTACACATAATTTTTTTGGGGGGTTGGATATTTTTTTATTTCGTAATTTAATAATAGAAATGGATTAACTATATTAGGGAAAACCTGGAAGCACTGGATGGCTGTTTCGTTCTATTGTGTGACTCCTCAGTGGTAGTGCACATCCTCGATCCCGCCTCGCGAGATTCGAATCCAGGACCTATTAGTCTGGTCGGTTGAAGTTAGACATTAACATCGTTGGATGCCGGCTCAGTGGTCTAGTGGTTAGGCGCTCGGGCGCGAGACCATTAGGTCCTGGGTTTGAATCTCGCGAGGCGGGATCGTGAATGCGGAATGACACTGAGGAGTCCCACTATAGGACGAAACGTCCGTCCAGTGCTTCCAGGTTTTCCATGGTGGTCTAGCTTCAATTGACTCATGATTTCAACTATGATATTGAGTAATTAATCTATAAAATATATTTGATATAAAGTTATATAAAATTAGTTAAAGTACAATTATGATCCTAATAACTCAATGGGGTTAAGGTCTTAGATTGTGGAGTTTTGACTAACATGAATACAAATCACACAAAGAGTCACTTTTCTGAATATTCCAGGTTAAACTTTATTGATGAGTGTCGACTAAAATGAAATTTAAGTCAAAAATGGTTTCTTGCTGACTATCTTCAACCACTTAGCATTAAAACATAATGTTTGTGATATTGAGTCACTTGAGTCGCTTCAACTGATAACCACTTTATAACTTGATCTATAGAATGGGAGTTGTACTGAAAGGACTAGACAAGTATAATATTGGTCACTGTTGCCTACTGATCAACCAATTGTATGGCGCATATGTATCTGGTGACCCTTTGTACCAATTTTTATGTGTTAAAATAAAAATATATCTGATAGTAGTTCGAAGGGGACTCACACTTGTTGGAATTAGTGTCCCTGTAAAATTACAATTAGCTTAGTTAATATTCCACAGATAATGAATAAACAAACACGAATGTAGGAGGACTGATGAAGTTTAACCGTAATGTTACAAATTAAGTAAACTGAATCATGAATTGACTGAAGTTGTTAATAAGTTACCCATTGAATGTAATAGATTTCTCAGTGCTCTAAGGTGATAGTTCTATAAGCTCGAGGACTTAATTTTTGACAGGATTCACCTTGATGTAGACAAGTCTTATATTGTGCATGAATACACTTTTACAATGTGCCTTGGTTTTTAATATTTGTTGAGGAGTTTCAAAGTAATCTTCGGAAAAGTCCATAGGGGCTCAGGAAAATCTCAGAAGCACCTTGTCCAATCCAATCGAAAAACATTCAGAAAATGAAGAGTCACGTTTCTGTTTAGATCCTTACCTATACTACTACCACACTTAGTATGGTTTGAGAAAATTCCAGAAGCCCAAGTTCGTGTGTAACTGCATAAATACATATGCCCAACCACCGGCTGCCACGACGTGCGATGTTTTATGGTGTAGAACTAGTTTGGAAGAAAGCTAGGGGCGGCCAGATTATAACGTGGCACAAATCCATGAAGTGGACTGAGCCATGTTGGTATGTATAGACTACCCGGTTGGGATCCGCGAGATGATAGCAACATAATATGATAGCACATAAATCATTCGATTTATGTAAGGGCTGAAATACTGCCAAAGTGCTCAAGCCAAAGCAGATAGTTTTCTTAGGGGGCCACACCCCAAGCCTTTGACCTAAAGGTCTAATCCACAAGGTAGTGGAGCAACGTAAGGAGATGAAGTCCCTTGTTGGTCAGTGGCCAACAATAGGTTCATGTTCCATTTGTTCCCTCAGGAGCCTGGAGCTCATGTGCACCATTGGTTTGTGCTTAGCGTTTTCCAACTCCCCTAGATGGGTACTCTATATTTACCAACCCAATTAAAGCTCTAGACGGTCGCTTTTCGTCATTTCAATTTCTTAAACACATCCACCACAAAAAAGCATTGAGTGGGATTGTATAGGCGTGGCCATGTGAGATTATTTGGAGGGAGAGAGTTGACTCTACCCACACTTGACTATACCAGGGCATTTGGGGGCAATTACCACCGGTAAGTTCATTTATTTGTCTGCTTTTATAGTTTTACTGATAAACACAATCAAAATCATATTTTAAATGTAAAGAAGTTATTTCTCTTCAATATTTTTTTTACATTTTATTTCATATTTAGGTACATGTCGTGGTATAGTTGTTAGTACTGGTGATCGTACTGTTATGGGTCGTATAGCAAATTTAGCTTCAGGTTTACAAATTGGTCAAACACCAATTAATAAAGAAATTAATCATTTTATTCATCTCATTACAAGTGTTGCTGTATTTCTTGGTGTTTCATTCTTTGTTATTGCATTCATTTTGGGTTATCATTGGCTTGAAGCTGTAATCTTCTTGATTGGTATCATTGTAGCTAATGTTCCAGAAGGTCTTCTAGCTACTGTGACGGTAAGTAGGAACACAATTTTTTTTTAAATAGTTGGATAGATTGGTTCTTCTTTTTATTGATTATTTAAATGATCGTTGAGTGATATTAATTTTCCAACTTCTTCAAAGGGTCACTATTGCTTTGATATCTTTACGATAATTATTCACTTGTTTGATAATGACCTATTCGTTTTAATGTCCATCGCATATACGTGGTCAACTAAACATCTCTTATTGACCCATTTGTTAAGAATAGGTAACCAACCGTTACAGGAGTGAGATCAAACCTAAAGGTTAAAAGTCAGTCTATTAAGACAGTAACTATTGAACTAAACCATAGTGATAGGTTATGGATTTTATATTACCCATTATTGACTGTTATACTGATACTCCGTTGTCTTTTCCCAATAAACCAAGTAAATTAATGAGATATATATTGCTTTGAAAACTTGAATAGCTATTAACCCTAGTACATAATATCAATGTCTTGTACAAAACAGTCTAAGTGAACTGTAAACTACAGCACATTTAATGAAGTTATCGAAATAATTAAGTGTGAAGCATGATATAAAGTACGAAATCGGTGCATTGTGGAATACCGCAGAAAATAAATGCGATATGTAATTTAAAAGATAGTGTATACATTAAAGTGTTTTGTTCTCTGAGCTAAATGGTTTGGTCATGGAGCTTTCATTGTTCCTCTGAACAACATAATCGGCACAAACTTTAAGTAAAAGTGATGTGTTCGAAGTTCTCCACAAATGACTTACAGCTTGTCCTGTAGACCTTGATCTTGATTGGCTATTGTTGACCTTTAACCTGTCATTGTATACATACATTCAATGTTGAATAGTGGCGAACAGTGGAATTCAAGACAGTGAGACTAATCCGTTGTAGTACATAATATTAATGTGAAAATTTTGTCATTACAAATCAAATCAAAATAATATCATAATCACTTTAGATTTATTTTGTGACAGCTACATTTAACTAGATGTCGAATACAATAGCTTCATGTCCGACTTTGATCAATTGAGGTGATAGAGACATGTGTTACATATATCCAACCACTTACTACCTCGACGAGAAATGTTTCGTGGTGTACGACTAGGCCTGAAGAAAACTAGGGTCAGTCAAGCCAAAACATGTCATCAGTTCATGAAGTCACTTACGATTGGACTGAGCTATTTTAATAAAAACAGACTACCTTTTTGGGTTTGACGTGATGATCGTAACCAGTGGTTAGAGACTTTAAATGACATTTCTCAAAATCGTTTAGAACGACACAGGTGCATCTATTATTTGTATTGTCACGAATTTTCTTTCTGTTTTTATCTCACTAAATTACATTTAGTTTTCGAGTTGTATTTTCAATTTGTAATCTTTCCTATTACGTTTGATACTGTTATTGCGTGTATTATTTTTGGATTTGACCTGAGCACATGGGCTCCAGTATCCTGAGGGAACAAATGGAACATGAACCTATTGTTGGTCAACGGCTACCATGTGACTGCCTCCCCCTACGTTGCTCCACTGCCTTGTGGATTAGACCTTTAGGTCAAAGGCTCGTTTGTGTGGGCCCCTAAGAAAACCATCTGCTTTGGTTTGAGCGCTATGGCAGTATTTCAGCCCTTATACAAATCGAATATATTTATGTAGCGCATATCTGTTTGGTGCCTTCTTGTACCAGTATTTATGTGTTTAAATCATAAATAATAATAAAATGACCGTAGATCGAGTTTTAGCCCTTTGATTTTCAATGAACTGCTCACAGATTAATGGCTTATCTTGCCTACCACCCTAATGACAACTGTTTTTAATGTTCTCCCACTTCATCCCTGTGATTTAATCGCTTGTATTATTTTTATCTATCTGCATAACTAGGACGAACAGTTAATAACCTATTTTTGTGATCGAATCATTTCTGATCTTCATTCCCCTTAACTTATGCTCCTTATATATGCATAACAACCAGTCAAATAACCTCAGTTGATGTCACCCCTAAAGTCAGATGGCAGCTACATGGTCTTACGAATATTTGATTTGTTAAGCTTCTGAACGTTTAAATGTTACCACAGTTATTGTAAGGAAGTGCTGTAAGGAATCTTTTCTTATGTATGTTGGAATATAGTAAAAAACATTGTAACCAATGAGTTTAAATGATTATACTTATGATACCTAGGTTTGACCATTACACCACAGTAGTGTAATAAAGTACACTGATGACCATTATCGGCAGTATTTATGTTCATTATTATATTTAACTGAAAAATAGATTCAACACTACACGTCACGATATATTACTTGCTATATTTATTCCGTTTCACCGATGATTCGATTGTGCTAATCACTAAGTCGATGTTAGTTTGACTTTGGTATTGTTTGTGAAAATGTCAGCCTGTCATAATCAACTTAGAGCCTAAAAAATATATTTGTGTTGACTTAAGGTTGCCATTAGCGCGTCAACCCAATAGTATGACTTCCTCTAAGTTTGATGTTAACAAGCTGAATAGTAAAAATGTAGACAAAAAATGATATAGTGGTATAAAGTAGGAAAGATAGATCATTTTGAGTATGATACAAGAATATAGAATGCAAAAGTATGTATATGTAATTACAGGGATACTCAGGTTCTAAACTAAAATAATAATCTAATATTTCGTCGTAATTGTGACCGATTCTAATTTATGTATCACCTAACATCAACGACTGATTGACTTATTTATTTATTCAATTACATAAATATTGATACAAGGGGGCACCAGATACATATGCGCCACAAAAATCTCATTTAATTTGTATGAGGGATAGGATACTGCTCGAGTGCCCAAACCGAAGCAGGTGGTTTTCTTAGGGGATCACACCCGGAGCCTTTGACCTAAAGATCTGATCCACAAAATAGTGAAGCATCGTTAGAAGATGCAGTCCCATGGTAGCCGGTGACCAACGATTGATTTATACGCCATTTGCTCCCTCAGGATTCTGGAGTTAGCCCATGTGCACCATTGGTTTGGAATCAGGGTTTTCCAACTCCCCTGGGTGACTATCTGTGTCCACCAACCGTGTTAAAATGCCGGACATTCGGTTTTCGTCCTCTCAATTTCGTAAACAACAGTAATGCCACGAGAAGGCAGTAAGTAGGACTTCCCTGTCAGAGGCTACATACGCGTGGTCATGTGAGAGCATTTCGAGAGGGAGAGCGTACTCTCTCCACTCACAGCCGTACCAGGGTATTTGTGGGCAATTGATTGACTACTCGTTATCGGTTAATTCTAGTTGTTTTGCATTCTCTGATATGAATAGTTTCATTATATATATACTTATTATCATTGTGAACAATAAAATTTTTTGCAATTAATAAATTTGTCCAACCTAAAGAATGTTATTTATATTCATTGAACAACATCGTGGATGCGTACTGCTACTGAGGAGTCCCACAATAGGATGAAACGGTCGTTCAGTGCTTCCACAAAACCGCCTTCTGTTAACATTCTATTTATTCCTACAAAATGATCTCTATCTTACATTTCATAATTAATATGTTTACATAGAATTTTTTGAAAAAAAATTCTTCAACCTTTTCTAGATCCATTCATCTTCCGATATCATATATATGTGTGTATACATAAGAAATGGTAATTGAACATATCAAATTCTAACCATTAATTTAACTAGTTTGATCATACACTTAATACAGTAATAATAATAACATTGTTTTTGTTTGGCTAATTCAGCACTAAAACCCCCTTTGTTTTTCTGTGTGTGTGTGTGTGCCGCTGGTGTTCTCCAAGTTTAGAGTATCTCATCTAATATTCTCTTTTTCTTATTCTTCCTCTCTTTCTTTTATTCAAATGACTCGTAACTGTATGTTAATGGAAGGTTGTATCTATTATTTCAACATACTTCAATTCTTTGTTATGTAATCAGAATAGCGTTGAGATTATTAACAAAGTAATGGTCCTTGTGTTGATTTGTGTGTATGTGTGTGTGAGTGTGTAACAAACATCGAGTATATTTTGACCTAAACAATATGTTACCACATTATTAAAATACATCTCTGTAGTGTTCATATTTGTTTGACTTAATCTAGTTTTTTTTCACAGTTAAAATTATGAGTCAAGTAAATCTAGACCACCATCGAAAACCTGGAAGCACTGGACGGCCGTTTCGTCCTATTTTCGGACTCCTCAGTGGCAGTGCGCATCCACGTTCCCGCACTTGCGAGATTCGAACCCAGGACCTACCAGTCTCAAGCCGAAGCTAGTTTGCCCAAATATCTGAATGAGATAGCATTTCTTATCACAAAACTGAGTTATCCGAATTCTATCAAAAGTGTTTTCTTCAAGATTGAAGATAACTTCAGTTTATATTAAATGCCAGCCAGCATTTAATTACATTTAAAATGAAAGAAGTTGTACGAAAATATCATCATCATCGATGAACAAAGAGGATCTGATGCAAACGTAAATACAAGGATTGAAAATGCAAATGCAGCATTTCTACAATTGAAGAACATATGGAACTCAAAACGATTGTCAACCAACATCAAAGTCACAATCTTCAATACGATCATCAAGACAGTTCTACTGTATAGAGATGAAACTTCCAGAACTACCACAACAATTGTCTATGTAAGATACTGAATATCCATCGGACGAATACCATGAGCAACAGCCTACTGTGGGAGAGAGCGAACTAACTTCCAGTTGAAGGGGGAATTAGGAAAAGATTCTGGAGGTGGGTTGGACATACATTACGGATATCATCAAACTGAATCACGAAGCAAGTTCTAATTTGGAGTCTTGAAGGTAAACAGAAAAGTGAAAGACCAAAAAAATACACTGTATCGGGAATAGGAAGTAGACAAGAAATGGGAGCAAGTGGAAGGGATTGTTCGGCACAGATTTGGATGGATAATAGTGGGTGGCCTATGCTCCTCCACAAAGGGTAACAGACGTAAGTAATTATGGGCGTACGGGAAAGTTTTTTTTTCAACTTGTGAAAGGCGCCACATGGCCATATAACCATTCACGCTGATAATTCCTAATGAGATTGAAGTTCAATAATTTCAGCTCTCACGAAGAGTTCTAATAATATATTATCCAACACTTAGTAAAGAAATATGAGAACTAAATATTAAGGGTCTATAGTTTTTTTTTTCTCCCTGGAAGAAAGTCGTCTTGTTTTTTTTTTCAATTCCAATTACTTGATTACTTTACAGTGTATGTTGAAAAGTAGTTTGTTTAAGTGATATTGTTTACACCGTTTTCTGTGTTCCATTCACAATAATCGAAAAAAACAACAACTTTGTTCCATGTTAATATGGTGAGATTGATTTCACTGAGTAAAACATTGTTTATCGATTTAGCTGTAAGTATGTGTTTGATTTTTTACAGAGTAACTATTGTTTACATTGGTTGATTTATTCACATGTTTGTATGATTATAAAAACAAATACAAACAAACAAACAAAACCGTTTCCGTAACAACATATTTACCAAGCTTTTAGTTATAGTGTTGTTTTGTTGTTAATTATTTGTCATAATTGATTCTATGTGTGGGTTGGTGGACATGGAAAATCCATCTAGGGGAGTAGGAAAACCCTGATTGCAAACCAATGATGCACATCGGCTAACTCCAGGATCCTGGGGGAACAAATGGCGTATGAATTAATCGTTTGTCACTGGCTACCATGGGATTGTATCTTCTCAGGATACTCCACTGTCTTGTGGATCAGACTTTTAGGTCAAAGACTCCTGGTGTGGCCCCCTAAGAAAACCACCTGCTTCAGTTTGGGCACGTGGGCAGTATCACAGGCCTCACACAAATCGAATGATATTTGTCTCATCCTAGTAATTCCAGGTTTTCAGTGGTGATCGGCTAGTGATTTCAACTGTGAGAATACAACAATCTACATAAATGCCCGATACTATACAATAATTAGCTAGAATCGCTGTCTGTTAACTAGAATGAATAATGTTTCATATTATTATTTTATTGTCCGAAATGAATGGTTTGTAAATTGTTACGACAGTTTTATGATATAAATGTTCGATGTTGAATCATTTGACACTACTAATAGAATGTCACTTTAAGGTAGTGGTTCAAGGTAGCCGACAGGACATCCTGCTTGACTTTGATTTCGTACTATTCGGCACTCATCAGTTAGGCTTATCTGTTCTCCTGGAGGGACTGATCCTCTATGAGGGAATCAATCACTTGTCAACCAACTTCACAGTCTGAGATGTTATCAATACCAACTTGCTTATTATTCAGTAATCAATCCGTTTTAAAGGGATTCAGTCGGTCATAAATTGTGCTTTGTTTGTTCGTTTGTTTTGGCTTGAATAGTCAGTATATTCTGTTTTCGTTCATTTAACTTTTGTCTCAAACCCTGTTTAGTCCAAATTTACGTTGTTTTACTAATCAGAGATAGTATTACTACGCTGTCATATCCAAAAGTAAAGCTCATAATTGAGTTCTTAAAGTTTCCATTTAGTTATATGAACACTAGGCTTCGACAATTCACTGTCACATTTCAGCCATCTACTTCTGTTTTTATTCATAATCTTATCAACTGACTTGCCTTATTTGAAAGTTTACTTTTATTGTGGACGTTTTTCTTTATATAATCTCTCTATTCCGCAGGTTGGGTCCTAAAACAAACTTCAAAGGAGATCACTCTTTTTACCTTCATTTCTTTCAATGAGTATTTTTTTTTACAAATTATTGTACTGTACAATAAGTAGTAATTTACATTATGTTTATATACTTCTGAGTGCTGGTATGAGGTTATCGATCAAGTTTTCATGTAGTTACTGGTCTATGTGATTTAGATCTATGGCTCCCTTGCCGGTTAATTCCAACTATTCCTGTTATCAAAATATTTTCCACATATCATCTCGTGTGTCTTGATAACCTGTGAGTGTAAAAATCTCTATACTATAAATTGTCGATTGCTGTTGGCATAGATCAATGATAGATTCTCTGATTTCTAATATGTTATGATCCACCTTATCCAATCCAGATCTTCACCCTTCCTATTACCCTTACCATCCAACTAGCAATGCAAATGAAAACAATAAATGTTTGTTATCATTTTAAGATAATTCCACCTTTCATTATACACATGATTTGTTGAATTTCTCACAGAAACCTAAAAGCTTCATTCTAGGCTCTGATTGACTCGTTCCACTTGTATCATACTTTCACTTCATGTATAACTTTTTGGGTATTCTATCACGGTATGAAATCTGAGTGGTATGAAAAACAAGACTAAGTCTTTATTGAATACATTTATGCAAAAGACTTACTAACTCAATTTATTTTTCTGTGTTGTTTTTCATTTCACAACATACATACCTTCATCAATTGGATTTTATGACTGTACAACCTGATGAAGAAGTTATGAGAAACAATCGTTCACTTTAATACTTTTAGTTCTTAAAATTCTATGTTTATAACCGAACAGTCATTGAAAAACAAGTACTCTGGGTAGAGTTTTGTTTCAGAATACAAAATCTGACTGTGTGAATCAAACTCAACCCTTTAAGTTCTAAGCTTAATCTCTGACAAGTTTGTGGATGAGTAATGCTGAGCAGTCTCCTACTAGGACAAAATGTTTGCTCAATCCTCTCTGGTTATTATTGCTACACTGAATGAAATCAATTTGTCCTAAAAATCCATCTTATAAGTTGAATCAATTTTCACAGACCCCTTCAACTATACTCTTGTACAGTTTTGTTTAAAAGATTTTGTGAGATTTGGTCTAATTTTGGTAGAGTTTTGTTCTCTGAGCAGAATGGTGAACAAAACTCCACTGAAATCATCCACCTGAGCTACAAATCTCTACCATCTCAAAATTTGTTTTACATCTTTCGAAGTATCATTCAAAGAGGTAACACGAAAGACTTATGAGCTCTGAGCATCCATAACTCTATCTTGCTTTCAATCTATAGGGATCAATCTTGGAACTTTTAGATCTCATAGTGATCGAATAACCTGAATTGACCATTAAAAGTTGACATTTAATTTCTGCATGATCATTTAGTTCTATCATAAATGATGACATGTTTAAATTCAGCAAAAATTACACGATTTCAACATTTGATATTTATCTAAAATCTATTTACTTAGTAGTAAACATGTATGTTATGTCAATCAATTCGTGATAAAAAAGAAATTAATCTTCAGAACTTTAATAGTTACATAACATATATTGTGTAAAGAATACAATCTTTCAATCCAAAAAACAAACATTTTATATGATTATATCAGTCAGTCAGCTACAACGTAGAACCAAGTTGCCATACCTCACTCGTTAGCACAACAAGATGAACACCGGATTCATAGTAGTTAATTTAGTGTTGGTAGTAGTATATAAATTATAGGTTGTATATAAGGATATAGTATAGGAAGGAAGACAGATATGAAGCAATTTTAATCTCAAGGTTTAAAGGAAGATAAAGAGTGTATGCACCTACGCCATTGTGATCGATTCTGAGCCATGTCACCTAGAGTCTCCAACCATTGGTTACGATAGTCACGCGGACCCCAACCACGTAGTCTGCATCTGCCAACATGGCTCAGACTAGAAGTTAGTGACTTCAAACACTGATGCCATGTTTTGGTTTGGCCGCCCCTAATTATCTTCCAACCATCCCCTACACTAGTCAGCATAGAGCGTCGTGGTAATCGGTGTTCAGGCATACGTAACACGTGGCGGGCCAACCATCTCAGTCGATGAAGATTCATCACCTCATCAACTGATTTACCATCATTCCCTAATACCCTGTGTCTAACCTCACTATTACTTACCCGGTTATCCCAGCAGATGCGAGCAATATATCTAAGGCATCTGTGGTCAAATACTAGTAACCTACGAGTATCTTCTACTCTTAATGGCCATGTTTCGCATCCGTAAATTAGAATAGAGCGAACTGCTGTGCAATATACTCGTCCCTTAATTGATAGACGGATATCTCGTCTTCGCCATAGGTGACGTAAGCTGGCAGAAGCCAAACGAGGTTATGGAATCCGTGCTGAGATTTCATCAGACACCAACCCATTAGGGCTGATCAGATTTTCAAGATAAGTATAGTTGTCGACGCGTTCGACTACTTCACTCCCTATCCTTAGTTCAGGTATTGACGCAGGCCAGTCCTATAACAGAACTCAAGATCACTGTATATCATTATATGATCAAATTAATTCCGGTTACGGCAATCACTCTTGTCTCTATCACTTTATAATACTCTTGTGTAATAGATAAATCAAACTATTTAATAGGCTTGTATAATGATTGGTCTTTATCAATAATAACAATAATATTATATGATCATTTAATAATTAGAAGTAAAGATTCGTCACTGGTTCAATTCAAATCTGTCAGCAGTTGAAACAGCTGTCAACAATGAAATTAAATGATCTTTGTACTATACTTAGAATGGATTCAAGTTGAAGTTGTATCATAGGAAACTGACCCATTAGTCTTACCAATAGTAAACCATTCACCTCAAGATATGAATATCTTGTAATTCAGTCTCTGATATAATTATAAATGTCAACTACTGAGGTAATCATACTAAGACAAAACAACTGTTCACTGTTTTCTGATTTTCATTGGCACCCTAACCTATATCAATCAATGATGAAGACCACCTACATAATTGCTTCTGTTTTTTTTTTTTAAAATACCAACGTTATCTTACCATTGTTAACTTTCATTCTCATGTTGTTGTTGTTTTTTCGGTATGACAAAACCAATTTTTAGGTATGTTTAACATTAACCGCTAAACGTATGGCTAGTAAAAATTGTTTAGTGAAAAATTTAGAAGCTGTTGAAACACTTGGATCAACAAGTACCATTTGTTCGGATAAAACTGGGACATTAACACAAAATCGTATGACTATAGCACATATGTGGTTTGATAATAAAATATTTGATGCGGATACTACAGATGACCAGTCAGGTAGGATAGTACATGTTTTTTTTCCACTATAATGTTATGGCTATTGTGTTTGACTTTGTTATTAGGTCTATCATTCATTTTCTATTGTAAAAGTTGGAACTTTGACGTTGATAATACTGTTGGATTGCAATTGGTCAGTCTGTACTGATGTATTAACATTCTGAGGGGATTGCTTTAGTTACATGTTTTAATGGTTGAAACTGTAGCTAGCAGTGGAATACAACACTCGGATTTTGTCTAACATAGGATTCGTCAGTTTAAAAGAAAGGCAATATCAAGATAATCTTAAAATCGAGGTGATCTTGAGATATGAGGGCAGTTATCAACCCCCAATTCCCCACATTGTGAAATATGATACCAACTTGGGTACTTGAAAAAGTAACTGTGTTGAATGGTCTTGAAAATCGAAGTGCATGTC